>VXBX01000457.1:490411-610837 GCA_013400415.1 Scytalopus superciliaris
TGTCTAACTCTATGTTAATTTAATGGCATGTAAGCCATTAAAAGACTGGTGTATAAGGTCAGTAATAATTATTTCCTCACACAGTAGTTTTTGTTTCATCTGAGAGAAGATAATGTTACACTGATAAGCCCTACCAGGGGAGGTGGGCCTCTGTCTCTGAAAGCATCTTTAAAAAATATGTTGCTGTTTGTGTTTGCTCTCTCTTCCGATTGCAAAACAGAATTGGTGTGCGTAGCTTGATTCACTGGGTTGAAAGCATTTGGGGTTATCATGGATTATTCATGGGAACTATTGCATCCAGAAAAGTTGGTTATTTCAAAGTTTATGAAAAATTAAAAGGAAAACAAAAATCCTTTACAGACAAGATATCATTGGTGGTAGACAGATCCTAGGAGAATGAGTCCTTGATGCAACCAAAAGATCAGCATTAAATACTCTGTTAATGGCCTAGTAATGTTTTGTATTTCTGTGTGAGGTTGCATACAATTGCTGCTTCCTTCTCCCTCAGTTGACTGATTAGGCAGGGTCCTCAGGGATGCTGTTGAAACTTTCTTAAAGAAAATTGAGAAAATCCACAAATTAATGTGTAGGCTGTTTTGTTGCTTCATGTTTCCACAGAAGCCATCCTCATCACATGCACTGGCATCTCCACCTTTCAAACAGAACAAGTTTAATTCATTGCCTAATCACTTTATGATTGTTTGTGTAGACAGTTGTTGATGAAAATCCAGAATTAACTTTTAATCTTTCACTGTGGCCATAGCTTAAATTTTGGTACCTTTGTAAACTTATCTTGAAATTTTTCTCCCTAAAGCTTTGTATGTATGCATGCTGTGGCAGCTATTTGTTTTCTTTGGTACTGCTAAATTGCTGAAATAATTTCCTCTTTATCCTTCAAGTTTTGATTTGAGAGCTTAAACAGGTAGAACTGAGGACCTAACTGGGTTTTAGAACTTCTGTTGCTGTATATGAAATCAGAAAAGTTCATATTGACATTCCCATTCTATTCTGTGTTTCCAGCTCTGATAGTTCATATCCGCTTTGATCCAAAATTTCAGTCATTCCACAGGAAGAAGTATTCACCAGTCTCATCTCCTCCATCAAAATAAAAAGGAAGAGGCAGCACCACTAACTGAACTATGCAGCTCAGATCTTATGCCTGTGGCAGTGTTGTCATTTTGTCACCAAAGTGTTGAACTCAAAATTGCATGTGTTGGTCAGAGTTCTTAGCTAGCTTTTGGGCTTCCCTGACTCCTGACAAAAGATTTGCAGTAAAAACCCCTGCCTCCATCAACTTCAATGTTGGTAGTAGAGTACTCTAGAGGGGCTCCACTTCATCTGTCTTACAGTTTATCATCCATCTACCTTAAAGCTTTGCAGTAGTTATCTGTAGTATGTATTGCTTTTGGATATGGATAATAAAGCATACTTCAAAAATTGCATAATGATGTTCTCTAGTCTTTTTCTTCTTCTGTCATATGCCCATAGTGAAATAAGTCAATAAGAAGTAATGTGCTGAGCTGATGAAGGAAAAAGCCCACTTTTTTCTTTTGTAGATATTTAGGAAACCTGTGTTCGAAGGTATTCACTCTGCTTTTGTCTCTTCAGCTTTGAATAGCTGTATTGATGTTTAAAGTGAACTGTGATTGAAATACAGCCAAATGAGTTTATTTTATCTCCACTAGAGAGCAGTACCAGCTATACTGGTAAGGCCTCTCATGTGTTGACCGAAATGCTGATTGTGATGTGACAGTCAGCCCTGGGTAAAATGTCATTCAAAATTTTATTAACCTCTTGTTATCCTGTCACATGTGCTTATGAAGAGAGATTAGGGGCAAAAGGTACTTTGGACTTCTTCTTCAAGACAAAAAAATCTACTGTATTTAGACCAGTGTCTGTCAGAATCGTAGTATTACTACAGTTGGAAAAGACCTCCAAGACTGAGTCCAACCATTAACCTGTCACTGCCATGTTCACCACTAAACCATGTCCCCATGGCCACATCCACAGTTTTTGAACACTTCCACTGATGATGATTCTGCTACTTCACTGGGGAGCGTATTCCAATTCCTGACTACCCTATCAGTGAAGAAATTTTTCCTAGTATCTGATCTAAATCTCCTCTGATGCAACCTGAGGTAATTTCCTCTTGTCCTACCACTTGTTACCTTGGAGAAGAGACCCACATACCCTTCACAACATCCTCCTTGCAGGTAGTTGGAGAGAGTGATAGTCTCCCCTGAGCTTCCTTTTTTTCCAGGCTAAACACCCCCAGCTCCCTCAGCTGCTCTTCATAAGACTTGTGCTCCAGACCCTTCACCAGCTCTGTTGCCCTTCTCTGGACACACTCCAGCCCCTCAATGTTTTTCTTGTAGTGAAGGACCCAAAACTGAACACAGGATTCAAGTTATGGCCTCACAAGTGCCGAGCACAGGGAGACAATTGCTGCCCTGGTCCTGCTGGCCACACTGTTGCTGATAGGATGCCATTGGCCTTCTTGGCCACCTGGGCACATTGATACCTCAAGTTCAACTGCTGTTGACTCAGCACCCCCCAGGTCCTGTTCCACTGGGTGGCTTTAATAGCCACTCTTACTCCAGCCTGTAGTGCTGCTTGGGACTGTTGTCATTCAAAGGAATGGTTTGATCTCCCTTTAAGTCTTCAGTGAAGGAAAATCCATGTTTTTTGTAGCCAGTTTCTTCTTTCACTTTGTGATCTGTAGACTTGCCCTACTTCTTTGCCTTCTTCCTCTTGGTGTCACCTTTCCTTCAACTAGGTTCCAATTTTTTCTTCTATATTTGCTGTAGACAGGATAAACAGTAATTAATTTCTTTTCTCCATATACACACACATTTTGCTTTTAAAAGAGTGCTGTTTTCCTTTCCTTGTTCTTGTCATCTAAGCCAGAGGTGAACAAGCCAGTGTGGCGCGTGCCATTGTCAGTGGCGATGGATGCGGGCATCCAGCAGTGAGACAGCTGCAGCTAAAGGCACTACCAGTGCCAGTTAATGGCTCTGCTGGGTAATACAGTGCTCTGAGGTGGCTTGTGTGTCAGCTGTGGTGTGTTGCCTCTGCTCAGGAGTTCGTGCTTTATAACTTTCATCTTGCCAAAGAAGGGACTGTGATGTCAGGAGAGCCATGCATGGCTGAGACCTTTCCTTATCCGTCCTGTAGCGATTAGGAGCATTTCTGTTCCCAAGGCTGGGGAGATGAAAACAGCAGAAGGAAGATGGCTGTGTCCTGGTGGTGTTCTGTGTAAGAGGAGTTGTGCTGAACTTTGCTAGTTTTCCTATGTTGTGCTAGACTCAGTCACAAAAAAAGAGGAGAAGCACTGCTTCCAACTGAACAACTCCAGTTTCTTCAGTCTTGTTTTAAGTTGCTATTCCAGGCTTTTGATCATTGTTGTTTCCCCTATCCATAGATAAAATGATGAAGATTGAAGTGTTTCTTTTGTCAGATTTGTGAAGGTATGGTCAAAAGGAGAAACATCAATAGGATTTTTTTTGTTGTATTTGCAATACTTCATCTTTTGTTGAAAGTGGCGTTATGGAGAAACTGCTTTTCACACTTGTAGGTTCAGGGAAGGTGGTCCCTTTTTGTACTTGGGTTACTTGTTTCTCTACACTTGTTCAGACAGTATAGCTTCAGACAAAACTGTGGCCTGACCTAGGGAAGAACACAAATGTCAGACTATTTTAGTATGTAAAAGTCTGACTTGTGTTTTGTAGCATGCAGAATTAGTTCCCCATGCTTGTCCCGTTTGGTGTGCTGCAGCAGGCAGCTTCTGGCTTGCTGGCAGAAGCTGGTGTGCAGGAATGGTGACTCGTGCCAGTCTCTCAGTCCCGACTGGAGGGCAAGGATTTAAGATCGCGTATGGCTACAGCTCCTCCCAGTGGCAGGTCTTTCCCTGCTTCTGCCTCCTGGTACGGTTATGCCAGACCGAGCGACGTCCTGAGAAACACCATGCCATCGCATTTCTATGGAGGTGGGAAGTGGTCATTTTATGCCTGACTGCTAGAATCAGTAATAAGGAACGGTCTGAGTATTTATAGCAGCCCACTGGACAGGAAGACTGACACAAACACAAGTGTGCTCCTTCATTCAATATCACCTCATGCTGTCTCAGTAGAGCTTTTAGAAACAGCGTGTCTCCACAAAGGAAAAACTGCTGCTGTTGTTTTACACATGCAGTCACCTTCATTTTTACTGCAGAAAACCTGAAATTCATATTGTATCCACACAGTTAAACTCTCATCTCAGCTCTTATCATCTGGTATAGTGATTGCTGCAGTGTCCTTTTATCAGGCCTTTACAATTGCAGTTTTGTGCTTGCTGTATCATCTCAGACTATTGCTGCATGCAGAATTTTATTCTTGTACAACAAGCCATTTCAAATGTGTTTGGCCAGTGCTTCCAGGAGGCAGTGAAGGAGACACCATGACTGTTGGTACCTCATGTGTTTGGCTCCATGGTGGTCCATTTTGAAATCTCTTCTGTGTTGTTTGTGTATATATAAAACCTGTGTGTGTATATACACATATATACATACATATATATACATATATATATATATATACACACAATGTGAATATATGATGCTTGGTATTGTTAACATTTGTACAGGAATTTTGAAAATCAGTTACTCGCTAGACTTATTTGCATTTCTAATTGCACAGACAGTTGCATTTTTTGAATTCTATTTCAGTTCTGCTTACAGAATTCCCTTTCTCTTACATCCTTAATTGGGAAGCATTTATATTTGTCAACAGACATGCACTGCAAAGTGCAAACCCTTCACCACATACTTCACCAGATACAAGACTTGACTGGAGAAACCTCTGAGCAACTTGGTCTGAATTCAGTATTGAACCATCATTTAAACAGCAGGTTGAATTAGAGACCTCCTGAGAATCCCTTAAATCTAAACTAGTCTGATCTTTTTTGTTTTTCTGGGCAGATTGAAAATCTGCCTCTGCAGTTAATAGTGGGGGTTAGAGCTTCAGTGCTAGAGGAATAACGCAGTGGAGACTCAAGAAGCAGCTTCTACTCTTATCAGTGTAATGGAGCAACAGGCAAATAGTATCAGAAATACCCTGGGTTTCTCTTTCTCCTTTGGGTGGAGTGCTAGGATGTGCTTCAGTTCACATGCACAGCAACTGCAGGAAAAGCCTCCTGGTGCTGAGTATGTACAAACTGGTCTCATCTCTGTATGACTGCCTGTCTTCACTTCCATTACATCAACAACTCTTTATACTTTTTTTAAAATTGAACTTATATGGCTTTTCCTTCTTTTGGCAGTCAGCTGTAAATCATTAAAATATTGAGTACAGTGGTAAGTTTTTTAAAAAGTGTGTCAGTTTTTTGTTGTAAAGGCAAGTGATGGCATTTTTTATATGAAATTTGAGATTGAAATTTTTGTTATATATTATTGACTATTGACATTAAAAAGGCTCAATTTTGATTATAAGGAGATGGAACAGAAGAGGAGACAGTAGACGCTGAAAAAGATGTAGTAAGAATTTCTACAACTTGCTTATTTTTACAGGCAAAAATCAAACATCAGTCTGTATACTGATATATTTATGTTAATGTGGTACAGTTGAAAACCCCCTCCCCCCAATCCTCCTTTCAGTTTCATGGAGTCATAAGATGATTCTTTTTCATGGTGTCATAAGACGATTTAGATTAGAAGGGACTTTGGAGGTCATCTAGTCCAGACCCCCACTCAAAGCAGGACCAGCTTAGATGAAGTTGTTCAGCACTGTGATTCAGGATTTTTTTCAGCACTGTGATTCAGTTTTTAATATCTTCAAGGACAAATATTCCCCAGTTTCTCTAGACAGCCTGCTTCAATATTTGACTGCCTATATATAAAACTTTTTTCAGAACACAGTCAGAATTTCTGTTGTTGCAACTTGTATTTGTAGTCTTTGTCCTGTCACTATGTGCCTCCAAGAAGGGTCTGCCAGAGAGACTCTCTGCAAGATAGATTGTCAGTTATAGAGAGTGAAAACATCTTTGTTGCTTTTCTGTGATAGTAAAAGGCCCATAACATATGAAAGTACCTGAAATTATTTCTAGTCTGTTCCTTTTAAGCTGTGAAAATTAATACGTTTTGTAGCAGGGATATAAATCTGAGCACTGGTGCAGTATAAACTGCTCTGTCTGGTGTGAATTAGTGTAGGGAGATATTTGTCTTGACGGGAGTTGTAGCTTTCAAAGGTAAACTTATTTGGAATTTTTGGTATATGTTTGTCTTCAGTGAAGCCAAGGGTGGAGCAGGGTATAATTATAGCCATGTACTCTTTACATTGTTCTGTCTGCTGTTAAACCTAGTTTGTAATAATTTTAGAATCTATCAAGATTTTTATTTGGTCAGTGCTGCCTAATATGAGGCAAGCTAAACTCCAAAACCTTTGAATTTCGATCCCACAGGAGATCTAAGCTGTGGAAGGGAGTACAGACATCTCCCATCCTTTCCTTAACTGCCAGCGAGCAGTTCCTAGACAGACAGAGCTCTTGCTGCCTGCCTGGAAGACACTGGAATCATTAGCCCTTGGAACATAATGAATGACATTTTTAAAGGGAGCTACTCTTGGTGGGTTTGGCCAAGGGTCACGCTCACTTTAGGCATACCATCCCCTTTTTGCAGCCTCTGTGCTTTCATCTGTCCATCAGTTCTGATCCTTGTTTGGACCTCTTGTGTGCTTGTGTCATTTGGTATGTGAATTGTGTTCATTGTTAACTTTGTCAGCAATAATACTTTGCATTAAAATGAAGGGAAGCTAAAACAATGCAGTAATTTTTTCCAAAAGAGATTTCATATAAATCAATTTTTGATGATTTGATGTGTTTAATTGAAAAGGTGCAAAGGTGAAGTTGCCCAGCAGGTTGCCAATTGTGTCTGGTTTAACTTGAGAAGTAGCTTTCTTCTATGAATTTAAAAACTCAATTTCTTCTTCACCCAGTATTCTCAGTGAAAAAGTGATGTGTTTTTTGTTTGTTTGCTTTTTTTAAAGTAGAATCTCCTTTTTTTAAGCTTTTTTGTTGATGATTACTTTAAATAGTTGTAGTAACTCTTGAGTAATCAGTGTTGGGTTTTTTATTTTGTTTTCCACCATCTTTGAAGCTTCATTTTAAAAATATTTTTATTTTTGTGCAATGTTTCCTATTGCTCAAAACTTGAGCTAGATGCATTTTGAATAATTGAATTTAACTGTACTTTGACTAGACTATTATCCACAGAGAGGTTTTGGGTGTTTTCTAGCAAATTATTAGATATCAATTGCAAATTGAATGCAGAATGCTGTTCTTTAACTTAACACTTCAAACAACACAAATCAGCAACTTCATGTACTTTTTTTCTTTGGGAATCTACAAGTACATTTCCAGGTGGTTCTTCATGCATATTGCTCTTCGTTCCAGAGCTGAATGTCATGCAAAATATTCTTCAGCTGTCAGAGTCTCTTTTTGTAAGAGAACACTGCAGTTAGTGATTTAATATGATAGCCAGCCCTTTGCTTTTAATGTCTGTGAAGAGAGTGCTGCTGTTTGTCATCTTTTTCCTTGAATGGCCTTTAGTAGGATGCTTTGCCTTCAGTGAGATAAAGCTGAAGAGCATCTGTCATTGCTCCAACACAAAACAATCTCACTGTTTTGACATTGGCCACTGCTGTCTGCTTGCAGGGATGGCAAAAGGAGAACCTTTGCAGCATAGTTTATGGATTAAGCTCATCCTGGGACTGCCTGCTGGGGTGGTCTTAATTGAGACAGCTAATGATAGAACACCTCTGCCTGTGTCATGGACTGAGCTGCTTATGAAGCAGTTCCTCAACTGCAATTTATAGTCAGGCATTTTTAAGGTAAACAAGCACCAATTTACTTTGGTCAGAAAGCCACTTTTATAATTCAGTTTCAGTTGCACAAAATATATGAATATTTAATAACATACTTGGAGTTGTCTTTTTAACTGAAGTTGTGAAGTATATGCTGATTTGCCTGCTACTGGAGGATTATGAAATATTTAGCTGAATATAAACTTCAATAGAAAATTATTCTTTTGGGTAAAATTTAAGGCAAATGCTTCCTTAAATTTGTGTGAACTTTTGAACTTTCAGAAATGCTAGAGCAAAAATAAAATCTTGCAATTAAAAACTGAGAAGGGGAAGGTTTGATATAGTTACGGGCATTGTTTGTACCTAGAGGTGAATATACAATGTTTTCTGCTCCTCAATGCCACAATATTTTGCCTAATAGGTTCAATATGTGACTGATTTGCATTGCATACATTGCATTAAAAAAAATTAGTAGAAATACCAGTGGCTAGGAACAGAAACTGTTTGCAGAAAGCTAAGAAAATATTACTTCTGGATTCCTGAGGGTAACATGAAAAATTCCTAAGGAACTTCAGCTTATCTGACATGCTTCAAAGATACTGTTACTTAGCTAGGAAGGCTAATATTCGGTGTCTGTCATCAGAGTCATGGAATGGTTTGGGTTGGAAGGGACCTTAAAATCTAGCTTCAGCCCCCACTCCAAGGTCAGGGAACCTTCCACTAGACCAGGTTCCTCAAAGCCCCATCCAGTGTAGCCTTGAATCCTGCTGAGGATGGGACATCAACAACTTCTCTGGGCAACCTGTTCTCTTGTCTAAACACCCTCACAGTGAAGAATTTCTTCCCAATATCTGATCTAAACCTACCCTCTTTTTCAGTTTTAAGCCATTCTTCCATGTCCTATCTCTACATGCCTTTGTAAAATGTCCCTCTCCAGCTTTCTTGTAGGCCCCCTTTTGGTACTGGGAGGCTGCTATAAGATCTCCCTGGAGTCCTCACTTCTGCAGGCTGAACAAGCCCAACTCTCTCAGCCTGTCATCATAGGAGAGATGCTTCAGCCCTTTGATCATCTTTGTGGACCTTCTCTGGTCCTGTTCTAACATGTCCACGTTTCTCTTATGTTGGGGACCCCAGAGATGGATTCAATACTCTGCGTGGGAGTCTCCCAAGAGTGGGGTAGAGGGGGAGAATCACGTCCCTCAACCTGCTGACCACACTTCTCTTGATGCAGCTCAGGACACAGTTGGCTTTCTGGGCTACAAATGCGCATGTTGAGCTTCTCCTAAATCAACACCCACGCATCCTTCCCCTCAGGGTGCTGCTCTCCAACCATTTTCTGCCCAGCCTGTATTGGTGCCTGGGATTGTCCTGGTGCAGCTGAAGGACCTTGCACTTGGCTTTGTTCGACTTCATGAGGTTTGCACAGCTCCACCTCTCAAGCCTGTGCAGGTTCCTCTGGATCACCAGTCTGTTGACCACACCACACAGCCTGGTGTTTTCAGTGAACTTGCAGAGGGAGCACTTGATCCCACTGTCCATGTCACCCACAAAGATATCAAACAGCACCTGCCCCAATAGTGATGGCAGAGGAACAGCAGGTGTCACTGATCTCCACTTGGATATCCAGCCGTTGACTCCAGCTCTGAGTGCGACCATCCCGCCAATTCCTTATCCACTGAGCTGTCCATCAGTCAAATCAATGTCTCTCCAGTTTAGAGATAAGGATGTTGTGCTTTGCACAACTCTTCCCTCATCCATCACCACTGTAACCCTGTTGTAGAAGGCCAGCAAATTTGTCAGACATGATTTGTTCTTAGTGAAGCCATGTTGGCTGTCACCAGTCACCTCCTTATTTTCCATGTGCCTTAGCACAGTTTCAGGAGGATCTGCTCCATGATTTTCCTGGGCATGAAGGTGAGACCGACTGGCCTGTAGTTCTCTGGGTCTTTCTTGTTTCCATTTTTAAAGATGGGGTTATGCTTTTCCATTTCCAGTCAGTGGGAACTTCCCCAGCCTGCCACAACTTCTCAAATATGATAAATAGTGCCATTTCATCTGCCAGTTGCCTCTGTACCCACAGGTATATCTTACCAGGTCCCATGGACTTGTGCACCTTCAGGTTCTTTAGATGGTCTCAAACTTGATCATCTCCTACAGCAAGTAGTTCCTCATTCTCCCAGTCCCTGCCTTTGCCTCTTGGGACTTGGGTAGTAGAATGGAAAACTTGCTGGTGAAGACTGAGGCAAAAAAGCTATTGAGTACTTCAGCCCTCTCCATGTTCCAGGCAACCAGGTCTCCCACTTCCTTCCAGGGAGGGCCCACATTTTCCCTAGTCTTCCTTTTATCACCAACATACCTACAGAAGCTTTTTTTTTGGTTGTTTCCATAGATGTCTCTGTCCAGATTTAATTCTATCAGGAGTTCCTAACCTGATGCCTGGCTGCTCAGATAATTCCTCCAAGGCTACCTGTCCTTGCTGCCATGCTCTGTAGCCTTCCAAATTCCCCACCCCCCACAGCTTTAGTTTAAAGCCCTCCTTAACAGCTTGGGCAAAGCTATGACCAAAAATACGCTTCCTCTTCTCTGACAGATAGACCCTATCAGCCCCAGTAGATCATGCTTCTCAAACAAAGTCCCATGGTCTAAGTAGCTGAATTCCTGGTGATGGCACCGCTCCTGGAACCATTTGTTGATTTTCCAGATTCAACTGGCCCTTTCAAACCCACTGAACTGGGGGAGTGGGGGGGCGGAAACTTACCTGTGCTCCAGAGTTCCTTACTGGCATTTGCAGGGCTCTATAATCCTTTATACTCTTCACACACTCCTGGCTCTGTCACTGGCATCTATGTGACACAATACCAGCAAATAATAGTATTTGTGTATTTTAATAAAGTCATTCCTAGCTGTTGAAACCTAGAAGTATAATGTTTATGTAAACCTGAAACACCAAAGATACGTTAATTAGAAGTCTCCAAGACACATCAGTTAAAAAGTTCAAAGAAACAATGTGAGAGAACTCTTTCTGGTGTACTGTTGCTCTAAGTTTTAGTCACTGAGAAATCCAGTATTTGTGCTATATTGTGTCTGAGGTTTTTTATGCCATTTTGAAAAACTGGTGCCCAAGAGTTTCAGAATTGCTAAAATTTTTCTCTTATGGAATGCATGAGACACAAAATGTGCTAGCCATCCTGAGGAGCAGATGCAGCAAATCATACCAGCATTGCAGCTCTGATGGGATAGAAAAATGAGAGTAAAACCAAGCTTGTTGTGCAGTGAGAGGTAGGAGAGAAAAGAAGAGTAATATCCCTTATACCAGCTAACAAAAAAGGAGGGAGCAAAATTTTGAAGTCTGTAAGTTCTTAGGTGAAAATGGCAAATGATAGATTAGTTATGCTGATTAACTAAAGCATTTAATTTAATTGAAGTTGATTTAGTTATGTTATGGCAGATTAAAAAAAAAGCAGGAGCAAACAGTGACTTCACCTTGACTGTGTCCTTAAGCACTCTATTTACTGTGCTACAACAAATGAAATAAAATGAGGTTTGTTTTGAATGGTGACTACACAAAAATGAATGACAATTGACTATTTTTATGTCCTAAAAGATCTTGGTGTCATTGTCTCCCTCTCACCTGCTGCCAACTAAATGAAAGAGGAGCAAAAGCAGCCCCCAAACAATGAAAAAGAAATCAAACAACAAAACAAATCAGCTGGTCTAACAAGATCCAGTGCTAACATGTAGGTTTTATGTTCTTTAGTATCACCCTTAGGAAACTGAGCTGGCAATGCGTCATCTGGGATTCATTGCACTAACTATATCGCGTCACCTATGTGATGTTACAAAGATCCCATTAGGTAAAGAATCTTTATCAAAAATGTTGTGTTGCAGGTGAACACCTCAGAATTATGTTGGTAAAAGCTCCACTTACACTATTCTGTAGTAAATAAATTGTGACAGTAGTATATATAAATGATAGCATTGTTTTCTGTCTGCAGAGTTTTTTTTAATAGTGCCCTCAGATGTCCTTTTCATTAGCTCAGATGTAATTGTCAGGGCTTTGCAGAGCATGTAAACTTTTCTGTATGTCATAGATCAAGGAAAATTCTTTTCTGAAGTCTGTTCAAATCTGGGTCTGGAGCAAAGATTGTCGTGATCTTAACAGGAATGATAAACTGCGTGTTCTTTAGGATTGCAGGTTTTCTCATCAGCCTGGAACATGAAATCATTGTAATTCAGGATTCCTGCATGTAACTGTACACTAATCCATTCCTCTTGGTGCTGCTTTAGGGAGAAAGTATTTCCTGAAGTTTGAAAACCCGTAAGTCATATATTCTAAAGATGGTTTGCAAATTGGATATTCTGGAACCAAGATTTTCAGAACTGTGGAGATATTGAATACTTTGTCTTAACGATAATAATAAAAATTACTAAAAGGCATGTAATCAGATGTGAATTTTGCAAGATCCTTTTATTCCTATTTCTGCTTCCAGTAAATAGTTTTTACTTATGAAACCTTATATGACTTTATATGCCTTGCTTCATCTGCACTAACTGCTTACTGCTAAGTGGTTTCAGGGATGTCTGTATGTAAAACCTGGCTCCCAATATGTGCATGGGTGACCTCACTGTGACCTCACTGCTTAATTGGTCTTTCACATCTTGATATTAATTAAAGCTTGTTAAGATACAAGAAAATAATGAGCCTTAAAACAGAAGAGCTAGTAGTCATTTAGAAGTAATATCTTGTTTTGGTAATACATAATGAAAGTCCGTTTAGGATGTTACGTTGATGGCTAATTGTTCTGTATCACTGGAGTGCGTGTTCTCAGTTCTTTTCTTGCTCTGTAGTATCAGGGTACACTTGCTGCACCAATGCAAAGGCAACTGCGGATGATTAAAAGGCTGGAGTGCTTTAAGCAACACCTTTGAGTGCCTCCAGATCAAGCTTCCTTTGAGCAGAGTTCAGAATGTTTATTACTGCAACTTCACTCTCAGTTTTGAGTGCTTTCTCCCTGGCAAGCTGGCTCCAGTACGTCAAACCCCTTAACAATTTTTCTTCTATACTTTGATTACAGGAAAAGGAACAAAAGCTACTTATTTCTCCTGTTAGCTGTTTTTTTCTTGTCCTGTCTTCAAGAAGAATTGTATCCTTCCTTTTCTATCTGCTCAATAATCTAGTAAGTAAATAACTTAGTCTTTAACTTTCTTACCTTACTGAAGCCCTACGTGTAGTAAGCATTAGCCGGTTTTATTGGCAAGGAAATGAGGAACAGAGCAACAAATTATTTTATCAGTGTGGTGCATGACATCCATGGATTTGATTGTGCTTGAATTCTTATAATAAACCTCTTGGCTCAAACAGCAGTGTCTCCAGCCTCCCCTGGCCCGCTGCATCTCTGCTGTTCTAATATACCCTCTACCTCACCATCCATCTCTGTATTATGTGATGAAGTCATATGTAGCATAGCACGGTGATCCAGATTGGCCATCTTATGAAATGTGGCCTTTTTTTTCCCCATGGTTTTCATCCAAATCAGTTTTTGTATTTTTCCCTGTCCAACCAGATGAACAATTATACCCCTGTATTCCCCTCTGTAGTGGGGGGAGAGGAGTTTGAAACAACCTGGCACAAGCAACGTTGCTGCTACGATTGAAACTAGTGTTAGGCTATAGTTTTTGAGCACTTTAAAGTAGGCAGTGCTACCAAAATAAATTCTGCTGATCATCTTCTGACACTTGACTTATAGAAGCTTTGGAGCATCTGTGCATTGAACTAGATTTCAGAACTATTGCAGGATAAAACTAATTATCTCAAGAACATCTAAAATGCTCGTGCAGTCTGCACAGATTCTTGTGCCAGCACAAGACCAGGGGTTACATGGGGATGGGAACACCTGAGAGAGGAGTGAAGTACGGTTTTTGAAGCTAGTGTAGGGGGTTCTGCTGCCAGTGCTTATCATCCTGCAGCAGCCTCAAGTGAACTTTCCTGCCATGAGCACTGATACTGGGCTGCTCTAGCTCAGCAAAATTCAAGATATGACTGTAGTGGGAGTTAATAACCCTGTGGTAGTGTGAATTTAGCTAGTGTCTTTAATGATGGAGATTGCTTCAGTTTTGCATTCTGGCACACACTTAGGGCTTGTACTGAAGTGTCTATATTGCTGTTGTTATTTGTGTTGTGTAGATTAAGCTCGTGCATGATAATACATCAGTTTTTCTGTAGAAAATAGATGGTATGGCATACAGAGGTAGGGGGAAACTAATTGTCTTGTTTTCTGTCCTTTGGATAAATTGATAAGTACATTTGACAGTTTAGAAAAGATTTAACTGTTTCTTCAGATCTTTGTTTATATTAGTCTCTGTTTTTGGAATGAATGAAAGTAGTAGAAGGTCTATTAAGATATTCAGTATACAGCAGTCATAAATGTGGAATGTCCTTGTAGATTGTTCCTTACTACTCAACCCCAGTTCACGAATGGACATACATATTTTTGTGGAAAAGTTCTGCACTGTACCTAAATGTGTGTAGATTTTTTGTTAGGATGAGATTGATGTAAGGATGTAATTTCTGTCTATCTTGAGTTGGATTGTATTTTTTTTTTGTTTCACTTTTAGAGTTGAGGTTCGTTTAATCTTTGTTAAGGAACTGTGAAGCATCCTCTAAGAAGTACCGTTTGCAAAATGCTTGCTTTCTCTGACTGTTGGTTTTGGATTACTTTAACTTTTCTTTTTAGCTGGAGGACACAGTTTCGCTTCTAGGATTACCAGACTGATGATCTCATTGAAAAAGTGAACAGGCAAGGTGCTTTTCTTCCTCTTGCATCAACATCTGTTAATGGTTTCTGCTCTTACACTAGCCAGCTTCTCCTGCTAAGAAACCCCAGCTTTGCACCAAAAAGCTAAGAGGGGCATAGAACATAATTGTGTGTTGTGAGGAGCTTGTATCTAAAGTAAAAATAGCTTTTTAAACTTTCATAATCTACTGGTGTTATAGGCTAGCATTTTCCAACGTGATTCACTCGTACAGATTGTATTATCTGTAACTGTGACTACGGCTATGCAGCAAGATCTGGACCATGACTTATAAAGGGGTAGTGAAAATGCACTTTGTAGTGAATAACAACTTCAGACAGAGTATTGCAAAAGGCAGTGTAGTAAATATTTTGCCTTACTGTAAGCCTGTAGGTGGAGGGTGGGGCTTGAGTTGAGAAATGGGGGACAAAATAATTATTTGATAATGGTTAAATTAATGTTGTAAGCTTTTACTTAAAGTAGTCAGTCAGCTGTGAGTTTTCTATGTCTTAAACAATAAAGGCCAATCCTCTTGTTTCATGCAGCCTGAAGAGCATAGAGGATTAGAATATCTTTATTGTTGTTGTGGTTCTTGGTTTAACATAAGATACAGTGGGAACATTGATCTTTATAAGGCTCTTGTGCTACTCTCTTGAACTTTGAAACTGGCTTGTTAGGTTTCTTATTTGAAATATTCTTATTGGTTAACAAAATGAAGTTCTTGTTTCCTCCATGCTCAGACATGGATAAATACCATCTTTCTTTCTTTTGGTTTGGTGTATTATTCTTTGTTTGTTTTGGCATTCTCAAAAAATATTGCTGGAAAACTGAATTTCATAAAGCTAACCTCTGTCTGCAGCTCTATGAAAACCTAGGCTATGAATGAGAGTAAATTACATCTTTAAAAGAATCTGGTAATTCTGATATTGCTTGAAATTACAGTGAACAAAAAGAATTGCAAGTCTTGCTTTGTGGAGTGATTTGACGTGATAATTTCTGTATCAAAGGGTGTACTGTTTTGCCACAGAGCATTTCTTGTGTTTTGCCTGTTCTTCCCAGAAATGCACCTTGCTGAATGATGTGGTATTTTTTCCAGTAGCCATGAAGGAGCGTGGTCACACCTTCCTTGTCACTTAGCAGGACCCACCTGTGAATAGGCAGTGGAGTGAGTCTGCTGATATTCTGTAAGCATCAGGCTTTCATGACTCATAAATGTAAGACTGTGTCCCTGTTACTTCTCATCCCTCCCCATTTGCCACAGGGAAACAAAGGGACCAGGGGTCAGATGCGAAGTCTGGACAAAGTTATTTCTGGCAATCCTACATAAAGGGTTTGAAAACAACCATTAAAGATTCGTGTTTCAGCCTTGCCAGGTCAGCGGGATTCTGTTCCAAGGTTGTAGCAGGAATTGAATGGTTATTATCCTGTCCTGCCTGTGGAAAAATTACCATCCTGTAAGTGGTGACAGTGTGTCTGTTCTAAGAAGCTGGTTGTCCTCATTCTTGTCTTCATCAGTAGTAATGGAAATGGGTGGCTCTGAAATTTGCAGTCAGATGGCAAGCTACCTGCTTCCTCTGTGATATTTATTACAGGCTAAGGTGTTACAGCAGCATCCTTCTTTCCATAAGATGACAGTTTTCTTTTACCCTACTTTGGGATTTTTTTTTCCTGCCCTTGTTTGAAAAGGGGTAGCACTCATAATTAAGTCACCTTAAAAAAGAAATACCAAGCATAAATTGATAGTTTCCCTCTTAAATAAGCAGCTCGCCTGAAATAAGAGCTCTGAAAGAAAGAAACATTCAGTGCTTGCACTGAGGGTTACCTCTGAGGAAAATATTAACTATTTCAACACTAGTTTCTAAGTTGGCAGTCAGTTTAGTGCTTATCCCAACCTCCTTCCCAAAGCTCTAAAGAAGAAAAATCACCAGCTGTTCAAAACAGGCACATGTGTATATGTTTAACAGCTTTTATTACTTATGAGGTAATATTTTCAGCATACTGAAAATGACTAGGTAATATATGGTAGTGTGAATTCATTCTTTACTTGAAGGATTACTGACTTCTTGCATTCAATTGGTTTACAATCTCCAGCTGTCTTCCAGTGCTGTGTAAAAAACTGCCTTGTACAGATGGTTTTTAGGAAAGAGGCAAGAAGAGAAAGGAAGTAGAGACTACTCAGTAAAGCCGTAAGTGCATTCGGGAGGACTGGAGGATAGGAAGAACTCCTGTGCAGATGTCCCTGCATTTAGCTGTAATAGCTCCATACCTAATTTGGTGCAAGTGGTTGCTGCTGCCTGTGTTCATGACTCAAGTGTAGGCTTCCTATTTAGTGCCAGGAACCACATGTCTATCAACAGCACTACTTAAGCTAAGTGATTGTAGCTCCTAGGCCAAATTATGAATTCTGTTGTTCTTAAGCCCACTAGAAAAGGCATCCAGAAATCTGCCACTGGATCATCTCCTGCTCTCTCAGGAGACATCCTCACAAACTCCACACTGATTGCCCTCATTAGACTGCACTCACTGCGTGAGCTAAACGTTTTATTGTCTCATATGGCTGGAAGATGATAGAAAGGACTTTCTTCTGTTTTAGAAGGTGCTGGGAATTGTTAAAAGGGTGTGATTTTTGTTTAGGTAGTCAGCCCAGATGGAGAGGTAAATATGATTTCTCTGGGGAGAGAAATATAGGGAAGGTAACTAGGAAGACAAGAGCAGGGTCTGGGAGATTCACTCAGCTGCAAAGAAGTGACTGTGGTGGTGGTGGTTTGGTTTTTTTTTTTTTTTTTTTTGTTTGTTTGTTTGTTTGTTTTGTTTTGTTTTTTTTTCCCGTTTGTTTGTTTGTTTACTTTGTTTTGGTTTTGTCTCTTGCTTGTTTCCTTGCTTGCCTGCAGTAAAGCCAGCTGAACACATGGAGTGAGAAAGACTTTTTTAGGGTTATTGCAGAGAGGCTAGGGGAGTAGGGAGATTAACCCACACATGGCCCTTGGGTAAGAGCAGATACAGGAAGGAGATTCTCTAAAGTTTTACTACAGTTTTCCATAGTATGCGACTCTTGTGGATTGAAATTATTATATTTAGAGTGCAAAATACCTTGACTCTAAAAGATACATTAAATTTCTTCCCACCTTTTTAATGTTTTTTTTTTTAGTCTGTGTATGAGCATGTTGGAATAAATGTTAAGAACACTTTCATCATACAGAGAAACAATTTATTCCTTGCTCCATCAACTTGCCGTAAATACCAAATGATGTTTAAACTGGGAGTACTGTAGCAAGGTTGAGACAAAGCTGGTATGTGACTCTCCCTCAGGTGTAATGAATAAACATATCTCAAGTCTGGGAAGGGATGGAGTGGTTCTTACAAAATTATAGGGAATGAGTTGCTATCCTGTTGCCTTCTTTCTCTCCAACAGAGAAAGAATCTGGGTAGATGGGGACTGCATGCAAGATGAATGCTGGAAGTATGAACACAGTATGGAGTTAATGAGAAGGCAGTGTGCATGTACATTTGGGCAAAAGAAGGTTCTAATTTGGATGGCTAATGATGATCAGGTACCTATCCTGAGATATTTGTAACGTTAGACAGTTGGATATGTTGCTGCATTTCCCATAATATGTGTTAAGAAATTAGAATGGCAGTGGTGTGGACTTTTACCTTGGAGCACAGGCTCCAAACTCCCAGCATTACAGTGCTCCCATGCCTGTGCTGTGCTGCACAGGGGAAAGAGGGCAAGTCCACTGATGTCCAAAAGAGTTTAAGAAAACACATCCTGTATTACAAATACTAGGACTATGGTTGTGGGGTTTTTTTTAAAATCTCTTAAGGGCGAAGTTCAGAAGGGTACCACTGTTTGGTTTTTGGAGAGGGGTGCTGTTTGTATGTTTTGTTTTCGAAATTAGAAAAATTGTCATCTACAGAGGGGGTCAGGTATGAGATGGGGGCCTCAGAAGGTGCAGCCTTCTTGCATAAGCTTGTATAAATTGCTCAGTTTTGGATCTAAAGTGTTGTCTTCCTATTTTTAAACCCTTTATTTATTTTTTTATTTTTGGTGATTCCTCTTGTGGAGGAGGGGAAAGAATGAGCCTGTCAGATTACCCATTCATCTCTCCCCACCCCAAACACAAGGAAAGGACCTTGAGAAAAGCTGCTGAAGATGAAAACCACCAGTTCTGTCACATTGTCTTGGGTGAAGTTGGACATGCCTTCTTATATTCTTCCTATAACTGCTTTGAAATCTGTCTGTTGTAGGGGCAGTGTACTTGTCTCTTGGGATGGCATTTTTTTTAAATTTCTGTTTTGTTCTATTATCTCTGACGTGAGGATAAAAATACCAAAGACTGTTTCCACAGTGTGGCAGATGATGTAATTTTTAAAACAACTTGCTGGTTCCCCAATGGAAGGTTTCAAAGTTTTTATTGCCAGGAGCAAACCTTCAATTAGAAGCTATCTTTTACCTACTGTACTGGTGTATGTGCTGGTGTATATGTACCAATAAAGCAGCTTTTGGATTATGAAGAAATACGCAGTTTAGGTTCAGTTTATAGCACTACAAGTTTCCTTATTATTTTAATGAGATTTGTAAAATTTCATTCAGATTGCTATCATCTTCACTTGAAAAGTAATTTCAAAAGGCCTATGTTCTGATGTTGTGCTAATTTTTTACCATGCAGGAACAAATATTCTGTTATATTAAAAGTTAAGTATGCATTCAAAATAGCTTTTTTTTCCCCTCTGTTTTTTTTTTTAGCAATGATTTGAGTATTAACTTTAAGGAGATTCATTCATTTGCAAGGAAGTATACCAGCCAGCCCTTCTCTTGATCAGCTCTTGAAAAGGTGGTTGCTTTGCATGCTGGATTTATTTTCCAAGGCAGTGGAACTGGCTGCAGGCAGAAGAGGGGAGCTGGCCATGTCATGTGGCAAGCTGCGGTGTCTCTGGTGTTTCCCACTGTCTTTTGGAGAGTTGCCTTAAAACTTGTTCAGCTGTTGTGAAAAATATCTTTCTAAACCCTTTAGAGTTGTAGCTTCTCTTGCATTCTCTGGCAGTTTTCTAAATATGTAACAAACAAACTTGTTGCCTTTTCTCAGTTGGAGTATCTTACTGTATTATCAGGCATGTTGTATGTTTAGAACTTTGCAATAAGTTTAGACATTTAAACTTTACAATTACTTGTATATAGTATAGTGATTTTGTCTTAATTATGTATTAGTGATAATGTGCTATAAAGATTTGACAAGAATATTTTTGTAGGAAGGCTTTTCCACAGTTCAAATTTGTGTTTGTTGTGTTTATTTGATTATTTGTTCAGTAACTATTTCATAATTTATATATTGTTTCTATATGTATATCTATTCTGCACTGTTTTTTCAGTTGGTACTTACACTTTTCACAGTCAACTGTCTTTTCTACTCTCTCTGTCCAAGTGATATTCCATCAAGGCTTAAGAGCATCTCTGGCTGCTTGCCTATTGAGATTTTGCGTATAGGAGAGCATGGCCTTAGCGTAGCATAAAATCACGCCTTCTTTGCACTTTTTTTCAGTAGAAACAATCTGTGGGTTAAGATTAAGAATATTGCTTTGTTACTATGATAAATGTGTCTTCAAACCCATTAGCAACCCTGCTCTGTTTTTAAGTTTGGGTTTGACCAAGTTTGTGGAAGTCATGAGAGCCAATATAACGATGAAAATAGCTGATATTCTGAAAGGTGACCATAGTTCTCAGGATGTTGTCTTTATGACACTGTCCTGTCAATGAGGATTATGGCAAACAGTATACATTTAATACTTTAGTTAGAAACAGGGATATAACAAAAAAGATTCATAGAAAGCAATTTTAATTTCAGGTGAAACATATCATAGGGAGTAAAGTTTTGCTGATAAGACACAAGAAAAATAAACAAAATACAGTGGTAACAGTGTAAAATTTAAGCAAATCTGTCTTCATGTTTTAAATGGCACTATAGGATGCTTTTGGTGGTGGTGGGGAAATGTTTATTCTTCTCGATCAGCTACATCACTGTGAGTAGGACTTCAATTCCGCTGTCCATAGATAGGAAAATAACCCTCTGCAGTAAAATTACTTTGATATTCTTAAAAATATAATTTATGTTGCAGATACTTATTCTATGAGGCAGTGGCTGTCAGTCACTGGCTCTATCTGCATGCACCAGGGATCAATAGTACATTAAGGGAACTGACATGAGGAGGGGAAGAATTCATAAATAATAAATAGCAGGCTGCACTGCTGGCGCTTCATCTCTACCAAGAGTAATACAAATTCTAGTGAAGTACCCTTGTACTTCCTAACCCTATTAGACTCCAAACCATTATCCCAAATATTGATGTTTTCCTGTAGTCTGTTTCTTGTTAAGAAATATATCTGTGTAATCCTTAGCTACATGCTGCCAAAGGAAGAGGGTAGTCTATATATCAGAAATACAGGTACAGTAAAGAACACTTGTATGAGAGCTGACCTGTAGTCTATGGAGAGGCCAGGATTTGAAGTTTGGGGATGTGGGGGTTGCTTTTAACAACGTCTTCTTAGCTCTGTAAACAATAGATGCTTCTGTAAGGAGATTTTTGTGGTATGCAGGACATGTGAAATGTTGAGCATTGGAGCATGATCCTTGCACTTTAAATCTGTGTATTAATTTTTTTCATTAGCTCTCTCTGCTTCCACATCCTGCATGTTGCTGGCAAGCATGCATCAGCAATAAGACTTTCTTCACTAACGTGCCTGACACATCTCTGAAATGTGGCTGGTCACAGCAATAGCTGCTTTTTTTGGAAGTTGTTTCCTTTCAAGACATTTAAGTAATTTCACCCGATATTACTTTGAATATTCTATATAATGTGCTCTTTCGACGAATAGCCGTGTAGAATCAGCACAGAGGAGCAAAGTCCTTGGCAATACCAGCTCAATTGCATCTGCAGATGAGGATTTAAAATTCCATGCAGCAGACAGTACCTCCAGCAGGCGAGTAAAAGGTTACTGCATTATTTTGCTTGTTTGCATCCGTAGTCTTTATCTACGGAAGGGTGGGTTTTTTTTTTTTACTGTTCAATTTGTTGTGCATGCTTGTATATAGATACTACTGGAAATCGATTTAAGAGGAACATAAATATCAAAAGGGCAGAGCAAGGTGAAGGGAGAGGCTCAGTTCAGCTTTAAACCAAGGAAAGGGAGGGGTAAAAAGAGAGAGAGTAAAGGGGAGGGGAGAGAGCCAGAGAGAAATGAAGCTTTCAGTGCATTATGAAAAGGAAGTTTTTTTTGTGATTATATTAATTTCAGCTGCTTTCACATCACTTGCATTTCTTTTAACCTTTTGCTAAAAAGGATGCTATTGAACAAGCACTGATAGCTCTATAAATGTAAGTGACAATTATTTCAAGTCAGATTATCTTGTATTCAGGTTAAGCAGTTGTGTTAATGTGAGACCTTCTACTTTCAGAAACACTATTGTATACCATACCATCTTAAACCAATTAAAATGAGCTTTTAACAATATTATTTGCATTTTTTCTCCTATGTAAAGGCAAGAGTATATAGTTACTGCATCATTTTCTCTTGCAAACAAGAAAATGTTTCCAGCAGTAAGTTCCTTATATGTGTTAAACTGTGGTGGGGTTGGGTATTCGGTGTTGTATTTTGATCAGAGTATACTACTTCCTAAAGGTTAGGGGAGAGCTGTTTATGTCTGACTGCTCCTTTGGATTAGTTTTGCCTTTTTTGTTTGTCTCAAAGCGAAGGGCTCCTCGAAGACTTTATTAAAGCTGCTTACATGACCTGCCTCTAACTTGCTTTGAGATTTGGTTGTGGTACCTTTGCATATTCTACTACAAAGCCTTTCATGTATGTTTCTTCCTGGGTTTAAATTTGTGTTGGCTTTTCCTGATGTTGTTCTCACATAGCTTTGTAGCAGCCATTCTTACTACAGGATTTTTTTCTAATGTATTCTGACTTTTCAAGAAGACTTTGGGGTTTTCCCCCCCCCTTTACCAAAACGCTGCAAGTAGTCAGTCTGGGAGTGTAGCAGTGAGACAAGCCTCATCATTCCCCTGTGTAATTGGGAGGCTCTTCTCAAGCAGAGGCATTACAGCAGGGTGGCAGCTCCCAAGGGGTGCAGTCACCCGCTCTGTGCCGTGGCTGATGTGGAGGTGCCGTGGGCGAGCGCGTGGGGCTGCGTGGGGTGGGGCGCTCAGCTGTTGGCTGCTGGCACAGCCTCCCCTGGACGGGGCCCAGGCTGGATACGCTGCGCTGCTGGGTAGGGCAAAACAGACTGGAAGTGACAAGAGCCAGGGAAGGAGTAGTCAGCAAGCAGTTTGGGGAGATTGGCATCCCTGAATTTACTCCTCTCTTAGACAGCTGTCTGTCTTTTCGAAGCAGCTTACTTTGCAAAGGCGATAGAGGGAAAAACGGACCCATTTTTTAACTGTGAGATATTACTTGCTGATGAGACTAGCTGACTTTTTTTTTTCGGAGAAACATTTTTTTTTTCGGAGAAACATTTTTTTTTTCTTCCCTTTCTGTTTAGCAGTCTTAATTTCAGCCAGAGAGCTGCAGAATGAGGCAGCTGGCCAATTTTAAGCGTTTATGGGACAGTACTGGTCCTAATTTCTTTAAGAATAAACTCATCTGATGAGCAATTCAATGTGTGGCTGTGGCTGCAGCATTATTTCTTCTTTAATGAAGAGGCTGGGCTGTTCGACCTGCTGCTCCAATCTTCTATCTTGCAGTCATACATCAGAGCAGTTGCAGAGACTATCCATTGAATGTCTCAATCAGCCGAAGAAGGTAATTATAGTTTTAATTTTAACTATACCATTAAAAGGATGCTGTATAATTTGAATTTACATGATAAAAAGACAAATTTCAGATCTTTTTAGCAGTTTTCTTGACCTTGCAGTAGCTATCCAATATCATTTTGCCATTATCAGGTTGTGTAGCAATAGAAATGTGCTGCAGTAATTGATTTTGTAATAGGATCAGGTGATTTACTGGATGCACTGACAACCACTTGCTTGCTTGTTCTGAAACGTGGAGCACTCTAATGGATATTTTGATTGCAGCCTCCAGTTGCTCTGAAACTGCTAGATGCTCAAAGATGAACATCTCATTTGTCAGCCTATCCCCTTTCCTGATATCCACTTAGAACACATTAACACATGTGCTTTATACATTCCCTGAGAATTTGGTCTGTTCTAAATGTAGTCTGAGTTTGTGCCTAGAGGCAAGTATAGAACAGTTCTTTCTGGATTGCTATTAAGTGTTGGTGTGGTGGTTTTTTTTCTGTTGATGTATTGTGCTTTGGAAGTAGAAGTTTGGCTCTAATTAGAAAACAAACCAAACTGTACTAAATAAAATCCATTCCATATCAGAATATGGATTTTAGTGTAGAAAAAGTCATTAGGAGTTGTGATCCAGTGAATGAAACTGGGAGCTTAATTCAGTCTACTTTTTGGACTAAGCTGTCTGAAGCTGATGAAACATGTTAAACTCTTAAGAGTTGTTAAGATATGTAGTACACTATTCATCTCCAGGTTAATTGGATATAATTCATATCTAGTTCTTTTCACTTTCAGAAAAGTCTTAAGTCTTTTATCCATTATTGTGCAAGAATAAGCATGCCCTTTTGAGTTCACTGTTACATGCTCTATCGCATAATAATGAAAACCTGAATACAAAAAACCCCATTCGGTTATTAAAAATGGTTTTCCCTTGTTGTTGTACCTATTTTGGAGTGAAAACTGATGGGAAAAGTATTGCTTCAGCAAGTAAAAAAGTCTCACATGGACCTCATAGTAAGAAACAGTCAAGACAACTTCAGCAGGCTGAAGTTTAGAGGATGACACTCACTTTGGCTTGAGGACATCAATATGCTGTGTACAACAGGAAATTGAATAACTAATAGTTAAGATCAAACACATAACAATTTCTCAAGTAATTATACATAAGTGTATATACAGCAATTTCAGTGGCCTGAGGTAAATCAAAGTGGCTGGATATGAAATTGTAGAACCTGATTATAATTAAACAAAACTGGAAAACACTTTCAGCCAATTCTCACTTGATAAAAATCAGTGAGCAAGAAACATTTGATTTAAACCAATAGATTTTAATTGTGGCTTCCACTTATACCTCAGTGAAGGTAACAGAAAGAAAATTGATTCTCACTCATACAGGTCATTACACCTTTTTCCTAATAAGGAGAATATACTACTCTTTCCATGCTGGTTCCTGTAGTGTATTGCTTGACATCCAGTTTTTTCTCAGCTGCTTGGTTTGGGTTTGTTTCTGTGGGATTTTTTTGTTTTGTTTTGGGATTTTTGCATTGCAACATGAACATGAGTTCTTTTGCAGAAATAGGTTTCTGTCTCACCAACTTATACATGTGAAAAGAAACACAAATTTCTATTTCTCCAGTGTACAATATGTTTTTTCAGTGTGAAAGAACTGGTCATTTTGTTGGAGTAGCAGAATGAGCCCAAGTGTGGTTTTTGAACCTGAAGAGGAACAGTGTTCAAAGGTGTTGATGGTGGTAGGGGTAGCACTTCACTGAGCTCTGGTTGCAGGATTTACATAGTGATTATTTGAGTTCTGTGATTTGACTTTTAAAAGGGGTGTGTGGAGGCAACGATCTTAAGAGTGTTTCAGCTAATTTACCTTAAATTGCCTAACACACAATAGGAAACTCGACTATTAACTTAAGACAGAGAATAATTAAAAATCACTTCCACGTAAAGAAGTTAATGTGATGAGAAAAATAAGATTAAATAGTTTGCTTTTACTTTGTTTTTATTTTTATACCGCTTTCTCAAGGTTGGTTTATACTACGTGGAAATTTTGCCACCATAATGTTTTATATTATAAAAGTATTTGCAAGAAGGTCTATGTGATCTCCTCTGCTTTGAATAATAAACACAATGATAAAGAGAGAATAAATTAAGTTCTGAAGTTCAAGAGGAAACTCTATTAATCAGTGACAAAAACAGTTGGAAAGAATTGCATTTTTCAGAGAAAGCAGAAAATAGGCTCTTTTTGTAAAAAAGTGTTTTGTGTGCAAAACTGCACTTCAAAACATACAACAGCATGAAAGTAGCTTGGGCAGGGAAGAAAACAGGGCTTTTCTGGTGATAGTGGTAAGTTACTGAAATGGCAGTAAACCCCCTAAATATGTACTGCGGGAGTACTGTTGCGGAGCAGAGAGAGTATAGAACTAATTGAATAGTAGTATCAGAATTGCTGAAATTGGATTTAGCAGTGTGAAAGTTCAGCTGGAGTTCCATCAAAGTGCCTCCAGCCCATGTTGGTGACCCTTGGGTTACACGGTCCAAGGTGCTCCTGCCCTTGGCCACCCACTGCGGCCCCTGCGTTGCCTACTGGCTCCTGCCCCACGGTGCGTCCAGGGTGGATGGGACAGCGAGTCCTTACACACACAGCATGTTATTTTACGTCCTGGCTCCTCCTGGCGCTCTAAATAACAAAAGCCAGCACTTTGCCAGATTTCAAATGAGTGTTTCTCTCTTATTATTATTCAGCCAGAAGAAATTTGTAGTGGTAGCCACTACAATAGCCCTGAATAGGATTTGTTGTTGCAAGAAATTGTTACGAGAATGAAACTTTGAGTGTGGGAAACATCAAGATAAACATTATAGTAATATTGTATATTAAAATTGCAAAGAAAGTGGCTTTATCTTAAATGGTACATTCACTTTTGAAAATTAACCTTGGTAATTAAGTCTCAACATTTGTCAAAATTGGTTTCATTGTGCACGCCATTTAGGGAGATGATTTTGTAGACTTAAAACGTTGTATGTTTAAAGTGTCTCCAAAAGTGTTACCAAAAGGAATCTTGCTACAAATTAAATGCCTTTTATTTATTAAAAAAAAAAAANTATTGATTTTATAAAAATCGATGCTGCTCATACAGTTTTTACCTGTTTTAACAGAACTCTTAGAGATGTCTCCCGGAGAAATACTGACAAAATTATGTTTCCTGGAAGGACTTTAGTTTTTAACCAGTCTAGTTTAATTTGATTTTGTTGAAATGTGATAGTAGTAGGGGTTTTTTGTGTATGTGTTGTTTTGCATAACCATACCAGCTTCTGTAGGAGTCAGAACTGTTACCAGATTGGTAACAAGCATTCACAATAGGAGAAACCCCGTATTTCTGCTTAGTGATCTCTTTGCAAAAATATAGTAAAAGAATCACTCTGTAACACTTTTGAAATATTTCAGTCTTTTGTTTGAGAGGTTCTAATATTTTCTCTGTCTTTTGGAAGTGGAGCATAGACTTTCATTCTCTTCTTGCTTAGCATTACAGCAATATAACACTTGATAAGGAGCTGGACATGGAATACATACACTGTAATGGCTTCATCAGTAGAAATCATATTTATATTGGCATCACCAGTCTCCACTGAAAGTAAAAGTAGCTCAGTCTCTCCAGCTGGTGTGGGTAAGGGTGGTCTGGGCATTCATTTGGGCAGTGCTTGCTCTGGGGAGCTGATGGCTTCAGGGAGAGAGTGACTGAGCAGGGGAGCAGTCCTGGAGGTCAGAACCCGGATGCTCATTGTCTGTGCCAAGATGTGACTCTGAACTGGTGAGAGAATGGGCGAGGTCAGAAAATTCGTGTGGACTGTGGCAGCAACATAGCTGGGTTGAAGAAATTATTTCTGGTAATCTTAACTCGTGTAACAGAGTTGGGATATTGGTAATGAGCAGACTGTTTCCAGTGCAGAACTGTGGAGTGAAACTCTAGTAGTTTGCAGTGAGCATGTTGCTATTTGTGAATGCCTGTGTAGCTAAAGACAAAAGATAATGATCTTCTAAACGGCTTTGCTCACTCTCCCTGACTTTCCAGATCAGTTGAGAGTTTCTGTATGCGATTACTTAATAAGGAATTGATCAGATTGATTAATAGCTTCCCCCTCCTACTCCAGATGATTTCAGTAGGAACAAATACTAGGGCACTGGCAATTGCAGATCATTTTAAGGTCTCATCTAAACCTAACTTGAATTAAATACAGAGTAAAATAACGGGACCATGAAAATGGATGCATGGCATATCTTGTACCTCAAAATTTGTCAGACATGCTTATTTTATAAGAGTGGGAATGACTGTATCCTTACATATAAAGCCCATCATGTCAAACTGGAAAAGTGCTAGTAGTGGAGAAGAAATATAAAAAAAAATAAAATTTGAGTACTCCATGAAGTTGAAGGAAGACTTGAAGAAGCTGAAGATGGGACGCTAAGGGGAGAAGCAGTAAGTTACATGGATATGGAAGCAGGCAGGTGTTTCATTGGAAGATGGAAAACCTTGCTGTAAGCCACTTATTTATCTGCATATGTATGAATTTTGCACAGCTGCTAATCACAGATTTGGTTTTGCTTTTGCAGATAGTATGCAGTGTGTGTGTGTGCATTTATACATGTGCACAAGTGTTACAGTTGGGACTTGTGTTTTCTTGTTTGTTTCCTGCTGCCCTCCAAATTGGTATCATTAGAAATTTATTATGGGATCAGAATGTCAGGCTTTGTTCTCTCAGAAATATAATTTGTGACCATAACTCAGCATTTTAGATAGCAGTTTTAACGTGTCTAAAGGGAACCTGGTAACTCCCATGTGGCTAAATTGAGCTCTGCAGAGAATAATTTTTTCAAAAAGTCCCCCAAAATAAAAGCCTTCTTCTGGGAGAATGAAAAGAAAATATGAATCTAGATGCATCCAATAAAAAAAGAACAGTTATGTCTTTTCAGGTCAAGACCTTTAGTAAATTTAAAGTTAATTCTTCTTGTAAATAAATTTTCATTTTTAGATGTTATATTGTACAGATGCTGAAGACGGAAAGTCCCTAACTTCTGTTTCTTGTGGAGATAGCTACTTCCCATGCTTTGTGTATGGTGCAACAGAAATAGGGAACACTGTTGTGAAGCATTTTGACTAGGTGAGCAGACATGCAGTTTTTGCGCTTGGTTGTGCCATCTTATGTCCACTTTCTGTATTAAGAGGTTAGTGTAATTATAAAGTAACCGAAGAGGGACTTTGCTGTATTCCAAAGGATGACGGTTTATGATTTTTATGGATGAATGAATGATGACTTATGGGGTGCATTTTTTTGTTTAAGCTGGTCCTTCTCAGCATAGGTGGGCTGTTCTCTTTGCCAGCAGATTAACAGTGGAAGAGTCTTGCAGTCTTATGGGGGAGAGACTGGAGATGTGTGATGTTATGCATTCAGAAAAGAAATCCTCTTGCAATCAGCAGGGTGGAGGGGATAAATGGTCTGTGAATATTCCAAGAGATAAGTTTAAATAG
This sequence comes from Scytalopus superciliaris, assembly GCA_013400415.1. Lineage (NCBI taxonomy): Eukaryota > Metazoa > Chordata > Aves > Passeriformes > Rhinocryptidae > Scytalopus > Scytalopus superciliaris. The sequence continues at coordinate 519,357 of VXBX01000457.1, forward strand.
CAGCAGGCTGCTTCTTCTGAATAATTGGGTAGAGAACCTTCCTCCGTGGTGGTTGAATCAGGAGATAGTGGTGAGAATGTAGAACTGAGAGGGGGGAAGCCGTCTCTGTGTGGGACATAATGCACACAGCCAGGGGAAAAAGAGCAAATAGATTTCTAAGGTTAGAGGCAATATTATGGTTATCTAGTCCAGCTATCTGCATAGCACAGCACAGGACTGCACCCATGTTGTAACCTCAAGACTGAGATCCAACTCTTAACAGTATTCAGAGCTAAATCTACTGCTCTATTCTCTTGATGCAGAGTGTTTTGTCCACAAAGCCCTAATCTGGTATTTGTTGCATTGTCATCTATTAACTCTTTAAAGATTCTATATTAATATTTTGATTTTCCTTGGTCTTTGTCCAGCTAAAGTGTTCTTTTTGTTTGTTTGGTTTGTTTGCTTGTTTGTTTTTTTAAAGAGCAGCACATAATTTATTTCCTGCTGTTGGCAAAACAGGAAAAATGACAACCCAGTAAACACTAACATTTTGTGGTAAAATGCTGTTATTGGTGTCAGTATTGTCATTATCAGCAGAACAGCAATGTAAGAGCCAACAAAACCATTGCAATGTTTTCTTGCTCAAAGCTGAGTTTAGAAAAAAAAGATCAATTTCAGAAATAAATGAGATTTCCCAAAAGTTGTAATTGGGATAGTTTACCAAAATGATGGAGTTTTTTTGTTCATCCCAACAGACTGACATCAAAAGTCTTGATTTGAGTATAATCACTTTCTTAGAAATGTTATTACAAGTGCTACAGCACACACAATCCTGTTAATACTATTAAAGACTATAAGATTCTGGGATTTGAATTAAATATTGTCAATTTTAATCAAACAAAATTTTCATATAAAATCTTAATAGCTCTTGCCCCAGTTCCCTCCTTCTCCAAAGTTGCCTTTTACTCATTAAATTAGACAAGACAGTAATGAGCCATGGAGAGGAAAATGTCATCACAGCTGTGGAGATCTTGAGCAGTAATATTGCTGGAGCAAAATTGAATATGCATGCTTGTCCTGCCTGGTTTGGAAGGCCCTCCAAGAAGCTTCTTAACTACTGGTAGCTTAATGTTTCTGCTGTTCCTATGAATGTTTGTTTTGCTAAGTACCAGCCTTTACTTTTTGGGACCCTGTGCCCTGACTTAGAACTTGTTGACTTTCAGCTGTGGTAGGTGGTGTTCAGGGCCACATCAGGACTAAAGCTCATGCAGCATGAATTGTTCTGGTCATTCTTCTAACACTTTCAGTTGCCTTTGAATACTTTAGTCCTTCAACTGACTGATACAGTCTGCTCATTGTTTTAGTAAAGTAATTGCAAAGACTTTTTCTTGTAGGTTTTGTTAAAGCTTCTGTGCTGGAGGTTTCAAACACTTCTTCCTCGGTACTGTTTTTATTCCAGTTTTAGCTTTTTATCTGTTACTTAAGAATTTTTGCAGTTATACTGTAGTCCAAGACAGAGAAACAAACATGTGAGGTATTGGTGTGTTATGCTCTGTGTATTTAGTATTAGAATCAGACTGTCAGTTTAACAACTTGTTCTCCACAGAACTCAAAAGGTAAATATTTTATATTAATACATGTAATTTTCTTAATTCCATAAGAAGCTTCTTTTTTCCTTTATCCTCCCTATTAAGATGTCACTGATGATATTACATTGATCCCCTAAAAAGGTTTGTGGTGAAGCTTTTTACTTGATGTAAGCTGTCTTTTTAATTATAGCTATGCCAGTATGCTGCACAGAACTCTGTACTTATGGTTGTGTCAGCACTTACATATGAAATCTCTCATTTTTATCAGCGACTTAGTGCTAACAATAAAAAATTGCTTTGAGGGAAATCATAGTAAGATCTTAGCCTTTGGGTGAGTCAGTAAGAGTTCACTATATTAAAAACTATTCAGATGAATCTGAGTTAATGAAAGGTTATAACCTTCTCTTTTAATTTTTTTTTTTTTTAGGCTTATTTTCTTACCTGAGATACTGTCATTCAGCATCTAAAAAGCAGCAGAATTCAATGCTCTGTTTCTTTGGGCATCACTGAGGATCTACAGTAGTTCTTTGAACCTGCCTGCCTCTTTGTCTTGGTTCCTCCCTGCCTCCTCCTTTCCTTTCTCCCAAGCCTGCAGTTGCTCTGAGTGGGGAACTTAACAAGAATGAGAGATGACTGTTTTCACTGGTGTTCTGTTTGTATATTTACCAAATGTTTGATCCCACATGAGGAAGTAACCTGTACAGAGTGGTATTTTCTCTTTATTTTAGAAACATAAAGCTGCTACTGTAAAAGAATGTTTCTAATATCACAGACTGAGGCTGTTGTATGTTGGCTCACAGTATAGAGCACAGAGCTATTCCCTGATTATGGGAGCCTAAATGAACAAAACTTGGTTTTTCCTTATGGTGGGATACTGGTGGGGGATAGTGCCTACCCTTTGCATGAAAGGGTAATGGGTAAAGCACTTAAGGCTACGTTCAGTTCCGGCCTGTTCCTGCAAGGATGTAAATGCCCATCTCTCCCTTTGCTAGAAGAGTGCTGAGAAATCATTTGGGTAGTGGCATCTTCCAGCTCTGTTTTGGTGTGTATGCCACGGTGAGAACCAGAATGAGGGGAAAAGGAAGGCAGAGGGAATACGATTTTTCCAGACTTAGTGTACCTTGCCCTGAGTTTGGGAAAGAGATCCTGACTACCAGAATCTGCTCCCTGTGTTATTTCCGAGTCTCCCTCAAAAATTCGACAACTATACGAAAGAGAAGGACTACGATACTGCTTTCCCTAGAAGTTGATATCCTTCTCTTATTCTGTCCTGTTGTCTTACAGTGCTGTACTGAGGAGAAAGAAATGCTGCTTTAAATTTCCCTCATAAGATTTTGCTCTGATAGTGTGCATGTTTCTTTGTTTTTCATTTGAGTCTGACATACAAACCTTACGATGTTTTGGTTTTCTTGTTTTGTTTATGATTTGGGGACAGATGTTAGCCTGGTCATCAGGCCCTCCTGGGATGGGAAAATGCTAGAAGAAAAAGAAATATAACCAGCACAGGCAACTGTGCATAGGTACAACAAATGAAAAGAAAAAGGAAGAGATGTAGTGCTCAAACAACCAAATTTAAAGAGTTGTCAGAATTTGAAGCACAGCTATGCTGCATTGCTACAGATACAAGTCTGAATTTCACATGAACTTGATATCACGGTTAAGTTCAGTGTAGCCAACCTTCCTGAAGTCTGCACAGGCCCCTGACAGAATCACTCTTTCACCTGTTTGTTGCTAACATAAAACAGTTAACTATGAAATGTACATACATACCGTAGCATTGAGCAACCTGGAGAATATGTAGAATAAAATAGACTTGAAAACTTCCAGTGAATAATAGGTGGGAAAATAGCTCACTAAATACACCTTGCTTGCATTCTGTGGGCAGGTTGATAGACCTGAGGGCAACAATTTGTCTGTGAGACTCTGTTGTAATGCATGTGAAGGAAGAAGTTGGGCTGACAAGGCAATGATGGTTTTGATCCTTTATTTGCTTTTCATTTTTTTCAAAGCCCCTTTTCAGGGAAGTAAATGTAATAAACTTCTCTTTATTAATGGGGAAACTGACTCCAAAAGTGAGGAGGCTGAAAGTCCCTCTTCAGGCCCCTGGCAAACCTGAACATGGAAACCAAGTCTCCTCAGACTATGTTCAGCAGTTTTCCCACTAGGTCACATTTTCTCCACATAGTATTTCCTTTTTGGGAAAAGAATAGAGGGAAAAAAAGCGACTGCAAGGTGGCAAAACATTTGTAGGGGTATTCCAAATTCCTTAAAAAGGTGATTCCACTTTATATAGCTGGAGAAATAAAGCACAAAGAAGATAGAGACTTGCCTAAATTCTCTCATCTGGAATTGGGATTAAAAATCAGAACTGTTTCCTGTCATTTTAACCCATTTAACTAAATGATCTCTATAGCCTCTTAAGACCTTATTGCTTCGGTTTCTTTTGTGCCACATCTTCACAAGTTTGTGTGTAGCATCTTTGCCAGCCGTTGAGAACTGTGTGCCAAGTAATGCAGCTGTCACTTGATTATTTTTTTTCCCTCAAGCTTTTTGGCTCCATCTGCTTGCCTGGTCACTTCCATTGTTTGCTTTCCACTTCCCACTGTGCTGCCTCCCAGATGCATAGTTGTCAGTAATAGTCAGTTTGTACCTTCTCCCCACCCCCAGTCTCCCCAGGGGATGCAGATTACACCTTTCCTTCCTCCAAATGCCTATGCCTGTACTCAATTCAGGATGGAGAAGTAGAAGAGACTTCCTGAACATGTCATAACTAATGTATACCAATGCACTTTCCATCTGCTGTCCACCCACAGCTACAGCTATTTCTCACAATATCTGTAGTGACAACAGAATATTTTCCTTGAGCAGGTTTTGGTTAAGTGGCATAAATTGAGGAAGAAAGGAAACAGCTAGACAACATAAGACTGGAGGATAAGTGCAGGAGCTGGGAAAGGAGTTCTGTAATTTATTTCTCTTAAAGGTATAGCAACCCCTAATTTTGGGAGGTAATTACTGATGGAAGATTGGTCACTAATTATTTTTCCTACTGAAAAAGATACCTTGCATAACATGAGCAATTCAAGATCTTTAAATATGCAAATCATGTTGCTAAGTTAGTGCAGAGCATCAGAATTAGTATGATGAGCCAGCTGAATTTGAAACAAAACATGAACTGGCAAGCCACTTAACCTAATTCAACTGAGTAATATGGATAGATTCTACCTGCTGCTCATGCATTTTTGAGGTGCAATTTTATTAACTTTTGTATTTATTTTAAATATCCATATGTGTCTAAAAAGATTAAGCTTCTTGTTTAAAAATTTATGAACCAATGGACACATTTATGTCTATATATACATTAATTTTTAAGTACTTTGTATATATTGGTTAACATTTTGCACACGTGGCACCTTTTCATTCAGAAGAATGAGTAGGTAATGTGTGTTTGCTGTGCTTTATCTTTGTAGAGTTTCTAAGCCCACAGAACTCTGAGAGGAAATAATAAAACTGCTCATAAGGATAATTGTTATCCTGAAGAGAAAAAAAAGTACCTCTTTCAAAGTTGTTTCTTATCAGAACTATGGAGTAACCTTTTCAGACTGAGAAGTTTCTGGCTGTTTGGTGACCACCATAGCTTCCATTGTGGACAAACTTACAGAGGCACATTTCTTTATGACAAACATACTGAATTTTTATGTTTCAGTATCAAAGTCTTTCCCAGACCTATTTGAGAATATATAACATGAATCTTTTCACTATTTTCTATTCCTAGTAGGTTTACATTATCCCCCCACCCCTTCCCCAGTAATACCTCACTTTCACTTTCAATGTGGCAAATAGCTGAGAAATAAAAAAGTGGTGGCAATTCATGGGCTGCCTAATTATTGCCAATTCATTTTAGCCATAATCTGAAAAAGTTTTGCATTAGTACATCCAGCTTTACAGATGTTTGTGACTGGTTCCATGAGCAGAAAAATATTGGTAGTTGACTACTGAAATCTTGTGCCATTGCTTTGCAAGTGGTGCAGTGTGATGGTAAATGTCCTGATGACTTATATTATATAAGGTGTAATTAGATGACAGATGGTGTCAAACTTCACTTGCAGTTGTAGTTGGCATGGGTTTTTGAGGAGGGAACAGTAAGGACACATGGGTATTTTTGCTCTTTATTTAGCCACTTCTATTCACAAAAACCAGATTTTGTGCTTTTACTCATGCTGTTTGAATGCAATTACGCTTTCGGTTTTAAAAAGCAAGCTCTCACATGGCCGGTTAAGATATCCTTGATGCTGAGGAAGGCAGGTACTACTGCAATATACATTTAGGCTTCTTTTTTAATGAGTGAGTATACAGTGGTTTTTGTGTCTTGACAGGCCATCTATCATAGTGGCAGGACTGATATTCCTATAACCTGAGTCCACTATTTTTCACATTAAAACTTTCTGATTGTAAATACAGGCAAGTACTGTTAATACAGTGTGTCACTTTATTTGGTTTATGTTAGTGATTGTATTGATGGCTGGCAAGTACCTTCTGCTATCAAGCAAAACCAATCACATTCGATTTAATTTTCATGCAAGGATTGTAGTACAGTCTTTACATTTTCTCAGAATAAAAAAAAACATTATTTTGGTATGTCCTGGTTTTTAATTCTAATAAAATTGATTGCTGTCTCAATGTAATTTTTTTGGGCTCTACTAGTCATGGCGAGAGCGCCTGTTATTTGTAATCTTTTTATCCTTTAATTGGGTTTTGCTCATTTATTTGGTGAATAACTCTCACTGGCTCCTGTTGTAGATCTGTCATATCAGCTCCAAGTTACTTGGCTGAGTCCCATGCAGAGGTGAATAGACTTCTGCCACTTTCACATGATGTGAAACCTGAGTTGTGCTTTAGCAATCTGACTGGTTTAACATCTTACTTGTTATTTCCATTATATAAGTGTTGTCTTAACAGTATCAGTAATATGCTGCGAGGACAATGCTGCCTTGGACTCCATCTCCGTTGTTAGAGAAGCTTTAGATATTACTAAATTAAGGAACTGAGTTTTTGGCCTTTATGACAGCGTTCCTCTTCTTGATGCACATAGCCAATTTACCTTGATGCATAAAATAAACAACCAAGTACTGATGTTATAAAGGGTCCATTTCTGCTTGTTTCAGCTGTTACTAAATATAAAAATTGATACTCTGGAACACTTACTCCTGAGTCGTCGTCTTTCTCCAAGCCTTGCATAATACAGTAAATCAATAATGCGCTTTCCTGGCTACAGGCGCTGAACAGATCTGATCCTGTTTACTTTATATCTAGTAATGAATTATCTATAATTTGTCTGAGACCTTATATTCTATAATTTATTCTACTCTTCACATATTTCCCCCTTTCTATCTGCTTATGCTTAGTTCACTTCTAGTTTTACAATGCCATGTGTGCTTGGAATATTCTCTGTTGTGATACACAGCTTCTAACTTGGTTTTATCAAGTCCCACTTTGCTGTGTTGCTGCTTCTAATTTTTTTAAACAGTAGTGCGTGAACTAATAGGCAGCTAAATGTGTATCTTCTCTTCTGGGTCTGAGATTTGTGAATTGTGTGGAGCCAATAGTGTTCTTTTGACAGTGTAAATGATGGACTCCACTGTACAAGAGCTGCTTGGCTCATTCTTTCTGGAAAGCAATGTGTGTACTGACAGTGAGAGATCCTAGCTGGTATTTGTCAAACATGTACTTGGAGAAAGGATTTACACTGTGATGGACAAATGAAAGCACCTGCATTTGGATTTCATGTTTATGCACTGGCTATGAAGCTTACTGGTAACTAATTGGGAAGTGATATGTGCATGTTGAGAAACAAGGTCTGTGATTATTTTACTTCTGCAGATTCTAAGGACTTGAATAGACTTTTCAGAAATGCACTGAGGCTGTGGAGCAGCACTGAGCGTTGCAGTTGGGGGACATTGTATAGTGGAAATGGTAAAGGTGAGCAAGCAGGAATAGATCTATTTCCTAGAGCCTTTTGTGTAGGATATGTTAGCACTTGGAAAGATATATCAGCCTTTCTGCGCCCTCAGATTTTCTTTTAAAAGATTAAGGATGAAGCTTTTACAGATCGCTTTGTTACCATCTTTCATTACCCAAGCTACCTTTCATTACTGTTGAAGAATACAGTCACTCAGTGTGGTCATTAAAGAAGCAAATAATTGAATGCTTAAAACCAGATTCAGATGCTTTTCAAAGCAAAGAAACTTCTCCACAGAATTTTTAACACTCATTGCATCTTGTAAACTTACAGTAACAAGTCTATTTATAAAATATAAATGGATGATGTGATCTGCAAGTGTTGATTTTTGAGAGGTTTGTGTTAGTGGCTGGCTGATTCCAGATGAGTCTTGAAATTGGGTATGGCACTGCTCTTTCTAGAACTGAAGAGATTCAGTTGGCATAGGTTGACCTGCATTTTCTTTCTTCCACTTTATTAGCACATCTGTGAATATTAAAAGTCTGTAACTGTTTCTGTGTTCAGCCGTGTTCCAGTGCTGCTTATTGATGAGGATTTGGTAAAGGCAGCACGTACTCCTGAACGATAGTATTGTATTTTGTAGGTAGAAATTCCCAGTTCTTCAATCATGTTATGTTTATTGCATCTTCATGAATTATCTTACCTTCTATCACTCCCATGCATACCTGATTTGCAAAAAAAAAAAAAAAAAACCCAACAAAAAACCCCCAAACAAACAAAAAAACCCCACCAACAAAACAAACCAAAAGACAAACACCAAAAAGTGTGGGAAAGTTCTCAATGATGTTCCATTCCCTGAGGTATGTTCCGAGTTCTGCCATCAATCTGACAAGTGTAGCTGTCCTGTCTATATGTCTACATCTCAGGCTCTCCCTGTGTACAAACTGCTTTGCTTTCCTCTGTTGTAAATAGAGAATACTAGAGCAAGGTCTCTCAGACCTCCTTGGAGACATGAGTAACAAGAAGTGGTAGCAGAACAGAAGCAGGCACATATGAATGCAATATAGTGCATCATATACCTTTAGAAAGACCCTTTTTTATAGTTCCAGTTGTGGAACATGTATGCCCTTGCATGGCACATGTCCTTGAACCCACTGATGAAGGGATGGGTGATACCTTTGCTTATGCTTTCAGTGTATTTCCAGATTTGTCTTATAGTTTGTTAAACTTCTGAGGTTATTGAAACAACTTAAAGAAGTTCAAAAACAACAACAAAAAACTTTTAAAAGTTGAGAATAAAGTTGGGAGTAAAGCACTTTGTCCAAGTAGTAAATTCTGTGATAAATTTGCCATCAGGATATAAATATGGGCTTTTTTTTTTGAAATTCTGTCCTCATGAGCTTTCTCAGGATGTTCACTTCTGAAAGTGACTGCCAAAGAAGCATGAATTAGAGTGGTGAGATAGGATCTCTCTGGCAATTCCAGCTGACCAGTGCTCTTTTCCTCATTTATTTATCACATAAAAATAACAAAAAAATAATCTTGTTGCTTGGAAAATATTTAATGTTTTAAGGCATTTGCAGCTTGTTCTCTGATTAAGTAACAGAAGTGACAGCAGTTCATGTCTACATATCACTTGTATGGTGCTTAGGATTTCTGTGATGTGTCTTATGTCTCAAAGTTTGTACTCAAACTTTGTAGGCTGTAGATGCCAGCTACTTTCTAAGACTGTGGTTGATATCCTAGGTTGACTTTTGATGGGCCATATCAACATGGGGAAGCTGTTAAACAGAGCAGACCATGGATCTGAAGTAAACTCTTAAGTTCTCAGGTGGATGTGACTGGGCTGCAGTGGGCATTGAGTTCAGGTTCAGCTGGGCTGACCACAGGTTCTGGCTGCATGCAGCCTGCCCCAGTCCCCTGAAGGGGATTTTCCATGTCTCTAATCTGGTTGTGGAACTGCTCGTGTGAGTGCTTCCTAATCTATTTCAGGCAAAACGAATCTGCTTAGCTGAGAATTTAAACTTGTAATCTAACCTGGCTCCTTCTGACTGAAGCAGATTAGTGATGCTTATGTACGCAGGTACGCCAGATCTGGTTGGGTGCAGGGATAAGCATGCTGGGTGTGGGAGCCTGAGCTATGCCTCAGGAAGAGTCTATGCATGCCTGTCTACACTCCTTTCTCAAAGTTTCTTTAAATAGCTTATTTTAATGTGTCAGGGAGCCTGCTTTGAAAGCAAAATAAATCTTGAGCAGAGTAAGCATGCTGGGGCACTTGCCTGGCACTTGCTGAGCATTTGTTTTCTATTAGCTGCAAGTCTTCACCCATTTTAAGCTTAATGTATGGCTGCTCTGTTGCAATTTTATCTCTTAATTCAATGATTTAGGATTTCCCTGTGTTGCTTGTTTTAGTCCTCATATATTTCTAGGTATAAAAAGTTCAGCTAGTATTTCAGTTTCCACTGGAATTCGTTTGCACACAACTACAAAGGAAAAAGACCCAACTAAATGAGCTTTCAAAAATAACTGTTAAAAGACTGCCATCAGGCTTTTGAAGTTGTATTTTAAAAAAGTCCTGCCTGAAAATCTGCTGAAGCTTTATTTCATTTTTCTAAGAGATGTCACCACATTCTGTTGCATAACTAAAAGAACTTCTGTACAAGCTCATAAAAATCTCATGCTTTTTTGAGGTTAGTAATGTGATTTCTGCTAAGTCAACCATTTGTTGTTGATGGATGGTGTCTGCATCTTACCTGCTTGGTATTTCCGTGCTGGGGTATAGATGATGTAGCACTCACCATTGAATCTCTTCCTTCACCTGTGTCAGAAAGACCTAGCAATGTCCAGCCTGCTGTTCTGCTCCTGTGAGTTGAACCTTTTCCAGATGTTAGGACTCTTCAGAAAAAGTGTTCTGAATGCTTTCTGTCTTGTAAATTTATCACCTAGGACTGAATAGACTGACTTTCAAGTTACGGCCTCCTGTCCACTTGTCACAAGCGCTTTAAAACAGAAAATCCAAATCTGTTGAGTTTAGAATTTTTCCTGATGAGCCTTAGTGCTGAAAGTGGCAGATGTTGCTCTCTGGGACAGTTCCAACTCCCAAGCCAGACGTGCAGCAGGCTTACTTCCCCATGCCACCCCTCCTGCCTGCCCCCCCGAGACCCAAAAATTAAGGAATGAAAGGCTAATTATGCAGTCTGTGAAAAGTGGATTTGGGCCAGAAGTTCCAAGAAGAATCACAATAAATTTACATGGACTATTGTTTTTAAAATGGTCAGTTCCCCCACAGAAAAGTAAACGTTGAGTGCAGGAGCTGCTGCTGAGAACAGCTTCATTCCTGAAGCAGTTGATGCCCTCAGTTTCAAAACAGGTATTTAACATACTGAAAAAAACCACACCAGAAGCACCTAAAAGAGCTTGTTGATTTCAAGTCAGTGCCAACCCATTAGATGTCTTGGAAACATATACTATATCAAGTACAGATCTGTAGACCTCGTTGGTGCCATTACCCCACGTTAACAGCAATACCTTTGAGAATGGCTATGAACTCTGTTGGAATGGATTTCACTATGTAAATTCTGCACTTTTACAAGTAGAAAGTACATTCTTGCTAGGCTTTGATATAAATCTATGAGGAATGTCACCAGGAAATGAAAACATAGAGCCTAGTTTCTTTCCAGGATTCTTACTGCAGAAAGAAAATTTCTATACTAGATATTTCCCAGGTGTTGAGATGAGGAATAGAAAATGTAAATACTTTAGAAAGTTTAACTGTATTTTTGTACCATTTTATCCTTCATACCTAGAAATTGTTTCAGTTGAGCAAATAGCTGTCTCCTATGTCCTGGTGACTGAAAAGTGATTTCTGAACTGAATGGTACCGTTTGTTAATCATCCATGCATCTGAGAACATAAAAGCCTATGTGTGGATTATAGGAAAAGTTAAGATAGACACAGACTTGAAGGCTATGAGGGATGTCTTGGACTTCACATGGCCTGCATAGTTTGTACTATATTCTCTTTTCCACAGTGGAGAACCGGACCTTTTGAAAAGTTGAGCTATTTAGTGAGAGAGCCTTTTTGGGCTACTGCAGTGAGAATGGTTTTTCTCAGGTCCGTTTTGCAGGCTTCAGGCTGTGTCACAGGACATAACCTAATCAGCCAGTAAGAACAAATACAAATGCCCTGGTTTTGATGGTGCTGTTGCTACCAACAACCAATGTATTATTCAGAAAGTCATCCAATTTGGCATTCTATCAGTAGAAACAGTTGGAGTGAAATGCAACTGTTTGCAGCTGGACTGTTCCACACATCCCTTTTACATAGTAGTGATAAAACAGCATTCTGAATTAGCTGATTAATGGTCTCAAAATTTAGATAGAATCAGTTATTTTATAAGGCTTTTTTTAACAGCTTTTCTGTGTTAGAAAACAACCAGCCCAACAATATGCCTTGCATGATCAGTGCATCCACATCTCTGTTCGTGTCAACAGGGTTTGACTCTTTCCTTGCCTATCGTGTTGTCGGTCCTTGTGGCACACAAGAGACAAACCATCTTATCTCACAGATTGTACCATCTCGGCTGCTTTGGATTTTCACCTGTTACCAGCAATCTAGCAAATTTCTCCCTCTGAATATCAACACTTCACTGGGACCTGAGCAACTTCACTTATTTACTTCCAAAATATGCTGGTCTCCAAGATCCACAAGGCAGCTCTGTGTCGTAGCAGCTGAGCTTTGTGAAACGCTGTACACCTCATGTGGCAGCAAGGGCAGACACCAGGTTTGGATGGGGAGTAGTGCAGTCTGTGCTTAATCAGTATAGATGATGCTGTTTAGCACTGCTGTCCCGGAAGGATGAACGTTGCTCTTCACCTGCATGAATCTGCACTGACAATGCCCTTGAAAAATCAGGAATGTACCTTTGAACCTTTACTGTAGGCCAATCTATGTTCCTGATTTATCCAGTGCCACTAACACCATAGAAGTTAGAGGAAACTGGTGAGATAAAATTGACTTGCATATTTTTTTCTGTAATGGGTTAGGGGGCACTAAGTTGATTTTGGTGAAGTTCCACTGAAAATATCCCGTGACAGAGCAGTAATAACATCTTAAATGACATTAGTCTCTGAAAAGAATATCTACAACCTGTTTTTAATACATTCAAATTACAATCCCATTTTCTGTTTTTAAGATTGTTTATATTTGTACAGTCTGTGTCAGTATCTCTTTTAAGTTGGTAGTTTAGGTAAATAACTTATTTGTTAACTGTGTATGTGGTCAAGTGCTTTTCTGCATTGGACTCTTTTTACTACTTAGAGTCACATCACCTTTCCATAGTAGGAAAGTGTTGTAGAGCAGAAACGTGGAATATTTTAGAGTTGTGATGGCTTTGTAAAATATGAAAGAAAGTTTGAATGTCTGCCTGACATTAATATTGTAGGCCACCTTACTTTCTTATGTAGACACCTATTGTCTCTTCTGATCACGCAGATACAAAATATTACTTTCCCAGCCCCAGAAATAATTTGGGCAAAGAAATTTATGTTTCCATAGGCTGTTAGGCAGATGCCCTGCTGCTGAACCATGCTGCTTAATCAGTTACCGAAATAAGATTCTCAGAGAGCCATTTTAAGGGCACTAAATCAATAACAATAATTGCAACCATTACCATTTCTCCAGTGGAGCCTGCTAAGAGTCTGTTTGGGTCAGGGCCAGATTCTTTTTAACAGGTTGGGATATCATCTTCCTTCAAACCTGTCAGTCTCACATGCTGTTTGTCAGCAAGTGCCTTGCTGGTCTGCAAGGTCAGATTTTAAATCTACTGCCGTAAAGCTTCTCTGTGACACAGAGAACATAACACTTATGAACCAATGTGTGGTAGGCAATGTGAGGTTAATGAGAAGGCATTTTCTGGTTTTTTTTTAATACCGTGTGGAGACTGTAATTGTTTGGGTTTTTTTGCTTTTAAGTGAGACACCAAAAAGGGGAATTTGTTCTGTTGTGTCCTGGCAGTATGTGACTTTGTTTTACTTTTGCCTTTCAACTACTGAAGATGCTGAAAATGCAGAAAAACCAATATATTAACAGATTTCAGCAAGAACATTGATGCAAAGGCTCTGGAAGAAAGTACAATTCAGAGTTCATCTTTGAAAATACGGCATTCGGAATGGAGACAATATTGCCCAGCAGATACTGCACAAATCTGATTGAATGTACACAGCCGAACATTTTATAAGATATGAATTGGGACTGCAGACAGGTTGGCATTCTTCATAAAATATATATTACTCCTTGTTCTTTTAGAGCAACCTCACAGGAATAAGGCTGAGCTGTACTTTTCCCCACCAAAATGGTAAAATACACCAATGTTAATATCTTGTGTTGTTTTCTGCCTCAATCTGACCCCAGCTACCTTTTCTTATCTCAAATTCGGTTTATAACTGCTGAACTAAACACAAACAAGAAATGTTTTTCTCTATATTATATTACAGCCTTTTACTCCCATCTCCTTTAACAGTACTGATAAAATTACTTTTTTTTTCCCCCTAGCAATTAGTAATATATGACAGCTGAATCACAGAATGGGTCAGGATGGAAGGGACCACAGTGGGTCATCTGGTCCAACCTCCCCACTCAAGCAGGGTCATCCTAGAGCACATGGCACAGGATTGCATCCAGATCAGATGGTTCTTGAGTATCTCCAGTGAGGGAGACTCCACAACCTCTCCGGCCAGTCTGTTCCAGTGCATGGTGACTGGCACAGTAAAAAAGCTCTTCCTGATGTTCAGGTGGAACTTCCTGTGCATCAGTTTCTGCCCGTTGCCTCTTGTCCTGTTGCTCAGTGCCACTGACCAGAGCCTGCATCTCTCCTCTTGACACCCTCCCTTCAGATACGTATAGACCCTGATCATAAGAAAAGTTAAGATAGACATGGACTTGAAGGCTATGAGGGATGTCTTGGACTTCACATGGCCTGCATAGTTTGTACTATATTCTCTTTTCCACAGTGGAGAACCGGACCTTTTGAAAAGTTGAGCTATTTAGTGAGAGAGCCTTTTTGGGCTACTGCAGTGAGAATGGTTTTTCTCAGGTCCGTTTTGCAGGCTTCAGGCTGTGTCACAGGACATAACCTAATCAGCCAGTAAGAACAAATACAAATGCCCTGGTTTTGATGGTGCTGTTGCTACCAACAACCAATGTATTATTCAGAAAGTCATCCAATTTGGCATTCTATCAGTAGAAACAGTTGGAGTGAAATGCAACTGTTTGCAGCTGGACTGTTCCACACATCCCTTTTACACAGTAGTGATAAAACAGCATTCTGAATTAGCTGATTAATGGTCTCAAAATTTAGATAGAATCAGTTATTTTATAAGGCTTTTTTTAAACATCTTTTCTATGTTAGAAAACAACCAACCAAACAATATGCCTTGCATGATCATCTCTCTCGGTCATCTCTTCTTGAGGCTGAGCAGGCCCAAGTCTCTCAGCTTTTCTTTATAAGAGAGATGCTCCAGTCCCTTAATCATCTTTGTTGCCCTCTGCTGGACCCACTCCAGGAGCTCCATGTCTCTCTTGTACTGAGGAGGCCAGAACTGGTCACAGCACTCCAGATGTGTCCTTACCAGGGCTGAGTAGAGTGGCAGGGTCACCTCCCTTGACCTTCTGACAAATGGGCTTCCTGATGCACCCAGCATATCACTCATTTTGTCATTCAGACTTTTTTTAAAAAATAGGCAACTGAAAATTAGAAATTAAAATAAGAAAATGTGCAGTAGCCTGGAATAAGCATTGTCCACTGTGGATCTTGAGGTAAAAATTGTTGTTTATAGGTTGGAAAGACATAGGGGCTCTGTTCTTTTTCTGTTGTTTGTCATTGTCTATATGCTTAGAATAATATGGAAGGTCTGGCAATTTTAAAAAAAGTGTCGTATCTAAATTAAGAGATGGCTATTTAATTGTGGTAGGATGTTCTTTATTTTTATAATAACCTTCTAATTATTTTTAGGGACTTAGTCTGATGCAGAAGCCTGCAACTGAACAGAACAGCAAGACTGGAATTTTCATGGCATAACCTCCAATGCTTCTCTTTTTCTTCATTAGTCATTTTTAAGAGGCTTGAAAATCCCAGTCTGTGCCTTGAAGCTTCTTGGGAGTAAAGGCGGTTCTTGCTGATTAGAGCTAGTATAAGAGCTGCTTGGAAAGGGGATGTTTACTTTAAATTGGTTTTAGTCATTCAAAGGAAAATATTCTTAAATAGTAGTCACAGCTTTTGAGGCTCGCTTTCATCAGCTTCAATCCTGCTGTCTTCTTTTTAGCCACCAGAATGCTTTTCCATGTTCCCATCCATTTGTGTATTGTCATTCCACATTAGAGGACTCTTATGTCAAACAACTCTAAGGTAGGGGACAGTTTAGTACTTGGTGTTAATTTCCTGCCTTTCCTTCCATTTCAGTATAACTAAATGAAATTTAAATTCAACTGAATTTAGCTGCTGTTTGTCCTCATGGTCTCTTCCCCCATTCAGTTAAACGTGACCTTTTTTGGTCCATTTTTTCTGCTGTGTGTTCTAAGTTGACTTTTTTTTTTCTTTTTTTCGGATGTATCTGCTTGTCTGTGTGCCTGACTGTGCTGCACTTCAGCAGCATTTGAGTTGTAGTTTGAGTCCAAGAAATCATGTTACCATTTTGCCAGAAGCTGACACCAGCCATCTGGTAAAATTGCAATTCAGTATCAGTAAAACCCTTAATTTCAGGAAATGTACCCAAAATTACTTTTATGATTAGTGGACAGGAAAGAAACCAAGACAGATAAGTCGGTTGGGTACTTTAGAAATCACTTTGAGGTTTTCAGACAAACATCTTAATGGCAGTGTTCTTGCTGCCAAATGCTCTTTTGCTTTTGCCTTCAGAATAGTTTGCATTAATAATGAGCAACCCTGCTTGGAAGTTAGTCATGTATTGCTCCTATGATACAGCTTCACAAAGCAGCACCAGGCTGGATAACAGACTGTGTGAAAGGATACACAGAGTGGTTCAGCATACCCTACTACTGAAGCCTGTAGGTTTTCCCACTGGAGTGCATCCCAGCCCCAGGGCCGCATTCAGCAATGTTGTGGATGCTGAAGAAAAATCTATATTAAGGCTCTTTTGGCCATACAACGGTAGCCTGTGTGCTAAGCCTGGTAGTTGGGAAATAAGTTTGCATTGAAACTAGGCAGGTTTTAATCAGCAGTTTGGTAATACTTGTTGCCTCTGTATTGCTGTGGGAGCAGAGAGGAGGTGACAACAGCTCTGGTTTGTGTGTATTCCCAGGGAGAGGCAGTCAGCTACCCACGCTGTGCTTGTGCTGCATGTTCTGCAGTTGTTCAATGTGTGTGTTAAACTGAGATGGAGTGTATTTCTAATTTAAGACTGCAAGTGGTTATGAATTTACAATCTTCCTAGTAAGCTATTACAGTGAGTAATTATCCTCATAGTTAATTCCATTTGGATTTTTCTCATTTCAGCATTTAGTGATTGGATCTTACTTCCTGTCTATTAGATAAAATCATTGTTTGCCTAGATAGTTGGGAAGAGAGAAGTTGTTTCTGTAATCAGATTTCCTGTTTACTTCAAATAAATGTTACCGAATGATTGTTCTAGGCTTCATAGTTGAATTTCCGGTACCTATAACTCAACGTGTGTTATCTCAGGAGAGTTTTCCACAGCACACGAACACTCCAGCATGGCTTAACTGAAGTTCACTACTAGAAAGCCTGAGTTCTCCTTGGACTCCTTTCCTGTGGATGAAAGGCCTCGACCTGCATAAAGCCATCCTAAGCAGTTGTTGTTCTGGGCAGCTGGGGAAGTCTTTGTATGCAGGACTGTTGATGATGCTGTAAAACTGACCCCAAGGACTTCTGTTGTAGGAAAGAAGGGTGGTCTGGTCTGGGGACAGACAGATGTGTAGAAAGCGGAACACAATGCCTAGTGCTGTGGAGATTTCAGGCCAGCTGGAAAGCTCTCACAACTTCCACAGACCCACAAACTTTGTTTACTTACTTTCTGAAAAGACGAGTGAATTCAAACCCCGAATTATCCAAACCTACTAAATTTTAAGGAGTATTTTGTCTTCTTTTGCACTGTAAAAGGATTTGTATAGAAGGTCTGTGTTTTTGTAGAGAAGTTCTGTATTACATGTGTGTCTATCAGGAAGAACTGGGATGATTCTGTTTATACATTTCTAGCCTTTGCTAAGTAGGCATGCAACAGCAGCTTTAAATTTGAAGGGAGTAAAGTAAAGTGCCCTGTTTAGTTTTCTAAATTGAGAATTTTTCAGCCCATATGCTTCTCAGGTAATATAGCTAAAGATGTTTATGTTGCTAGAAGTAGATCTAATGTTTGCTTTTGGCAAGGAACTCTTCCCTTGTTAGTATGCACAGAAAGCATAGTTTGCTTGAGACTGAAATATTAACAGATAGAAACTTGCTGTTCCAAATGGAGCAAACAAGAATGCCTGCATTGTATCGCTAGCAATAGTAGTATAGGCTTCATGTAGTAAATTTGTGGGGGGAAAAAAGGAGGTATTCATTAGTTATGCAAGGTAAGAATTTTTTGTTTGGAGAGGTACAAATTTTGATGTAAGAACCCAAGTGATGGCACAGTTGTCAAAGCAGAAAGGTTAAGACTGTAATTGAAAATTGTGTGTTTTACTTTTGTACCACAGAGGTCCTTTCAATGTAAAAATAGACACTGGTTGATATGAAGTGAACCATGCAGGATTATGTGGAGGACTTGCCCATTTTGTTTTCAATAGTTGCTGGAAAACTTGGCACCCTTTAAATAACTCAAACTTTTTTTCTGCTTACCCTTTTCTGAGGAAAAGGGGAGAGAAGCCTTTCATTAGTTTCACACAATAGTTAACTTGTCACATTTTACAGCTTAATTCTTTTTCTTTAAAGAGTTGTTAGTGAAAAGACAAACCAGCCATCTTCTGTATAACAATTATTAATATAAATACTAAAAATAGCATAATTATGTATATGAACACAGTAAGGTCAGTCATAATACTGATCTCCTCCTACTGTGGATTGTTGCCTCCCATGATACCCTTTCAAGGAATGTAAATGATTTTACTCGAAATTATATCCATTCACTTGATGAAAACATAACAACGCAGAAAGAAAAATAAGGAGTAATTTTTGTCCTCTTGCTGTTAGTCTTCGCTTTCAGGGAGCTAAGAGGTATGAACAGGGTTCTTGATATATAGACCTGAGCTCCCTACTTCTACAATAACACTGTACTGGTGTGTTAATAACTTGTCAGTTGGGATATGGCTTTGAGGAAAAGGACTTAGATTTTTACCTTTTTTTTTTTTAAATACAGTTTTCTTACTACTGTGTGATGGAGGCTTTCAACAATTTCCTCATGGGTCCCTTTCACATTTCCCTCTTATCTCCACTCTATCCTTGCCCTAACATCTCACAGTAATTCACATTTTCTTACATGTCAAATTTTAAGGTAAAAACATAACTTCTGTAAGACACTATTCATTGATGATTTGCTATGATATTTTTCTCTTTTTTAAAACAAGGAAAATACAAGTGTGTTTTGAAACACTTTAAATACAATAATTAGCATCATGAATTACTTACAGACAGGTGTTTACAGAAAAAAAATTCCCCGGTTTCCTGTCTTCATGTTGATTGCTTTAATTTGGACATCAGGTCTCTAATAATACATGTTATAGCATGGTTCTTTGTACTAGAGCATTAAAAACCGCTGTAACTTCAACTCACATTATCCCTCTGAGTCGGAGCAGTCCTTGTTTTGAGAATACACAAAAAAGGAACAAAACCCCTGTGGCTTAAAGCATTAAGACTTGATGCTCCTCTTGCTATTGCCAAGACAATCTGTTTAATCCATGTGAGCTGTAATACATCCAGGTCTGTGTCTGTGCGTGCCTGAACTTTTCAGGTGGCTGTGTTGCTCACGGGAATGGGAGGAATCTGTGCATGCCCTACCTGTGCAGGGCAAGGAATTGCATTGCACCTTCTGCAGCTTTTCCCACTCTACCCACAGTCACTATCTGCGAGTGTTAAGTCAACCTGTTTGAAAGAGGTTGGGCTTTTACAGCAATTGCTAAGAAGAGTTTTGTTGAGCCACATACTAATGCAATACAATGTTATTTTTTTCTGAATAAAGAATTGACACGAAAAGTTAATGTTCTGTGATGATGCTAAATGTGCACCAATGGAGATCATGTGGAAACTCTATGGAAAAAATAAATAGGAGAAATGATAGATCCATAAAATGAAAGTATTTCTTCTTTTACACTAACAGGACAAAACCCTTTTGAACAGAAAATCTTATCTTTGACTTAGCAGTTGAGTTTTAAAGAGGATTTGGACAGCTGCAGATGGAAATCTGGGTCTGTATGTAGCTGAAGGTCAAAGGAATGCAATCTGAATGCAGGACTCTTGTTTCTTAGGGATACATAAGTATTTTGATTTGTATAAAGTAATTAGATATGATCATACGTATTTTACCATAGTTTAAAGAACAGCTACGTGACTGCTTGTAACTCAGACTGTTTCTTCTAAGCTCTTGCTCGTGAAAGGTCTATTCATCTCTTTTCTACCTCTCATATTTCCTTATCACCCGACTTAGCTTAAGTACTTCTAAATATATGTAAATTCTCCTAGCACTTACTCATTTTCTAAACTGCTTTTATAGTCTCATTCTCTACTGGGTTTTGTGTGCTATTTCATATTTTATCCTATATTAAATACTTCACATATGCGTGCCAGAGGAGGTAGGATTATGTGACAGGTCCTCCATACCCCTTTGTCTTTTGTGCTCAGAATTAGAACAAAGTTTTCTTTTTAATGCCTTCTGTGTGTTTGTCCCCATAACTGATAGCAAGGGACATTGCTCTGTCATGCCCTCACTTTCTGTGTATCACCAGCTATTGTCTCTCTTCTAAATCTATTTATTTTCTATGGGGAATGGATCAGAATGGACAAAGTGTCTGAGACTGTAAAGCAGCACTGCAGGCTATAGGGAATTGGGAGATTGAGGCCTGGGATTAGAGAAGGAGCAGTGGTCAGAGGCAGTCCTGGGAAGAAAGTTTGGATGATGAAATAGGGAGAGAAGGGGTAAGGTCTGTTGAAATATGATTATGGGGTTGATAGAAGCAGGTGAAGAGGAGGGAGAGACATCTTACAGTAGAGTATGTGTGATGGGAAAACTGCAAATGTCATATTTAGAAGGAGAGGTCAGGACACCAGTGTTCCACCCCTGTCCTGAAGGCCCAACCTTTCCCCGTGTAACACTTTAATTTCGGGCTCCAGGATATTTCATTCACATGCACTCTTGTAAAGCCATTGGTTCTTTGATATCTTGAATTAACATCTGGAGAATAAATACACATTTTCTCTATGAGACCTTTTTAAATTTGGTGAGAAATTAGGTGTTTTGGCAAAAAAGGGGTTTTACAGAGATAAAAGTGACTTCACAAAAGCATTACAGCAGATTACCAGGACATTGCTATATACAATTAGACACAGCTGGACTTAATAAAATTTACACAGGAAACTTCAGTTGTGGTATTTTTAAAATTTAATGAATACTAAATCTCTTTTTTTGTGTGCTGTCATATTTATATTTGACATAAGTAAGTAATTAGAGGAGCACTTTCCTTTAGAGTTTGTTGCTCTGACCACTTTGCCCATGAATTGATTGTTGAAGTATCTCTGAGACAGTGAAAAAGAAGCAGGATAATTTCTCATAAAACAGGAAAGTTCTATGTGCTGCCCTATGAAGCATTACAAGAGCTTTGGTGGGAGATTAATAGTGAAGCAGGAGCAGAGAATCTTTTCAGCTATTTTGTTTTGGAGCTTGGAGCTGTGAAAAATGGAGTTTACAGAGAGATTTGAGGTGTGTGTATATGTTTGGAAGAAGTAGTCTATCGTTCTTAGAAAAAGCGTGTGTGCTTGCAGAATGAGATGCATTGTTAATGATGTATTTTATTTTGAAGAAAAGTTATTGAAAGTTCTCCAAGCTGTATTTCAGTCTTCCTGTAATCAACATTTTGCTTGCTCATGAGTGCCTAGCTTTAAGTTACCGATGCGCCAGTCTTGGGCATGGTGTTCGTAAAAGGACCTTACCTATGCTTTTTTTTTCAGAAGGTAGATTGGGATGCTGAAATGAAATCATAGGAGATCTTAGCTTGGGTGGGATGTTTCTTTTTTACTTCCTGTTTACCTCAATTCAGTATTACTCAGTTAAATAATCTGGTAAAAAGATGAGCTATATCAACATGTTAGAATGTAATCAAATATCTATAGAAATTTTTGTATTAGGCCAATTGTGTTTGTCCACAAAATCTGTCATCTCAAAAGATTTGTTCTAGGAGTGTCCACTGCCCATAAACCATGTTATGATGGTAACTATTCTGTCTTTTCATTAATTCCTGTCCTAATCAGTACTAGCATGACTTAGGTTAGTATCCAAGTCAGTCTAACTCACTAGTTTCAAAGTTAATTCTTTAAAACTTTTTCAAGATCTGTTATATTTTGTTAAAAGACAAAACCATGCCACCTCTCAACCCCCACCTCATTTCCTTTCTGTTTTTCTTTACAGTTTCAGGTGATAAAAAAAGGAATAATAAAAACCAGCGGTACTGATGAAAATTTCCAGCTATTCCCATAGTTATGTGGGTTTCTATGTTAAAAATATTTAACAACTTTTGTACGTGTATTAGCAGGATAGAGATATTTCATCAAAAAAGCAAGAAATGAAGTACAGAATTGCAACCTATTGTGGCAGATAACCCTGTGGAGTTTTCCCTGGGGTTTTCCAGTGTTGCTTGGCATTTCTTGCTGGTGGTTTTGGCTAACTGTTGTTCATGCTTATTTTTATAATCTATTTTCTGTGAAAATTTAATGGATAAAGATGATGAATTCTGCTTAAACAGTATTTAATATTCAGGATAGGTGGGGGGTGCATTCATTATATCCTGAGTTTAAAGTTCAATCAGTCTGGGGACTTCTGTTTTCCATAGGGATTCCTTGCATTTTGCTTTCCCATAGAACTGGCTGCAAGTGTTAAGAAATTTACCTGGGAATTGCCAAGTTAGACTCATTGACCAAATTTAATGAGTTTTGCATATTTAATGCAAAGCCTTGCCACTGCACTTGAATGTTTTGGTGTCTGTCTAAAAAAAATTTCTTTGTGGTCTGAGGTGGGTAGGAAAAACAACAGCTTTCCTCAGCCGATCTGCTGGGGTCTGGCTAATTTGAGTAATTTTGGTCTCTGACCATATAAATGAAGGAGGCACTGTAGCTGAAAACACACCATTTCAGTTCTCTGAAAATGAATTTATAAATACACTTCTTTCTGCAAAATAATAATCCTTATTCCTTATCTACCTTATATATGGAAATGATTGTATCTTGTGTATTAGCTGACAGTAGTTAATTCTGAAAGCACTTACGTGGCAGAAGGCAGCTTTAATGTTTCAAATCTCTCAGATAATGTACATCCATCTGTTCTTTAGCAAATGCATCACCTCTCTGCATACTGATGATTTCTGATGAAGCACTGCTTGTAATTAAATTTTGTTAATGTATTTTACAGGTTCCTTGAAAAACCAAGTTAAGACATGCAAATGCATAGTAAACAGAAAACACTTAAGACTGAAGCTAATTTCATGAATTAATAGTCACTCAAAAATGTAGGAATAATAAAAAATGCATAGTAGTATACTAGTGTCCATTCATTGTTTTACTTGGCTGGAATTTCATTTGGGTATAACAGCAGTAAAAACAGTGATCTTTTTGACACTTAAGCATTTAGCAAATTCTTGCATTTGATTACTTAGATGTTTCAATGCTGACCTTTCATGTTGGTTGCTTACAGATACAAATTGAAAGTATGTGTTAAATCATTGAAACAAATGGAGCATTTGCAGTTTTATCAAGTATGTCCTAAACCAATAATTGATGCATATATAATGCCACTGATACTGAAAAAGTGCAATTAAAACTTTTAGAGAATCATTTGTGGTGGAAGCTAAAATTACAAGATGTAAGCCTCTTGTCCAGTCTCTTTTTTTACTTTTTAATTACTGATTTTTACCTTATTTAATGCTTCAAAATTTCCAAGTCTTTTCATGAGGAAAGAAGATTGTAATGTTGTCTTGTTCATAATGCCCAAACTACGTAGCAAGCCTGATAAATAGCTTGTATTAACATCAGATTATATATGCAACTGAATTTGACATTTGATGAAATGTTGTTATTAAACATCCCTCCAATATGCTAAGGTTTCTGGGCTTTGGGGAAAAAAGTTAAGTGAAAACATTTCTCTTTGAGCACACTCTTTGTGGCATCTTTCTCAAGGGCTACTTACTGCATATAGAAAATGAAACACATTTGCTTTTGATGCCTCTTGAGCATAAGAATAGAGACATTAACTTCTGGTTAGGGTCATGTGCACCCAAGCGTCATAAAGCTTTTTTCCACTAGTAAAAGCAAGAGTCAGCAAGTTCCATTGTGTATGGAGCTTAATTATCTTTTAGTATTAGCTTCTCATTCACTGACTGGAGCTAATCACTAAAGGATACTTTCTTTGGACACAATATTTCAGCTTTTGACCTTATAAGCTTTTATATGCGGGAATTGTCATCTGGGTAGATATGTGGGAACTTGAAAGCCATGTCTTTGGGATGTAAGTAGTATTTCCCTGAGGAAGAGAGGTGCAGAGAGGTATAGAATTCCATCTACAGATCCTCCTCAGGGCAAGACTTGAAAATCATCTGTAAATTTGTTTCTGTGGCTTTTATAGTACAACACACTGAAAATTAGTGTAGAACTATGGTTTCTGGTACCTTCTTCCCTGCTTACGAATAAGGTGAACGCCATGGAGCAAAGTTGGGGTTTATCTGTTCCACATCTCCATCATCCAAGGCTCTAGGATTTTTGTTTTGGAAAAAAAAAATCATTTTAAATTTTAAGAAATAGAGGACTTTCTTAAGAAAGGGAGTAGCAGTGGTGGGAGAGGTTCAGAGAGTATCTTCCTGTGCTGAAGTATTCATGGAAACTCATATCCTTCATTTCTTCTACTCCAAGAAGACTCAGTAGTCATGCTCCATTCCAGTATTTGTGGTGCCTATTGAATCTCTCACAGTGTAGCCTTCTGAGTATGTGATGTGGTCTGTTGGACCCCAAGGACAGTGGCTCCACACATGATGACAAAGCTACTTCTTTGCTCTTTGTGCCCTTTTTCAAGTACAGCCTGTGAATCTGATTACTTGTTGAGTTCATGTCCCATTTCACCTACTCAACACACTGTTTGAATTGAGGGAAATGGCAGTCTGGATGCACCAGTCTCAAAGGCTGTGCATGTATAGCTGAAAATTTAATACCAAATTTAAGAACTAATTAGTCTGTGTTATATTCCTCTGTTCTTATATGTTGCTTGGATGCACATGTGTAGTTGAATGTGTGGATAATTTGGAAATCGCATTAGTATTTTTCAGTTTCTAGTAATATACACCTAAGTTTGGCCTTTTTTTAACTCCTCAGAGTCTCCTTTAACAATTATTGAAGTTTCTTAGAGTTTGGAGGACTTTACTGCTAGCAATGATTTTTTTCCAGGTGAGGTATGTGCCATTTCTGGGCCACACATGCTGCCTAGTGATGTCTCCTTTTTACCACTGGACATCTCTGTGACCAGCTTAAGACTTGGCAGTGATAAGGCTTTATTCATTAATGGGTGTTCTCTTTTATATTTGTCCAAATGAAAATTAAAGTGACAAGAAAGTAGACTTTCAATTACACCTGAAAATATGTCTCCTCTTAATGCATAAGACCAAAAGCAGTTCATTTGTGGATAATATGTAAAGTCTGTAGTCAAATGAGAAGGAAAATAAATGCCATTTGAAATTATCTGTGTCCAAATAGGAGGTAGTATCACATCCTTGGATCTTCTGTTAGCATGAGTATTAATGGTTCTTGTGGATTCTCTAGGAGGGCAAGTAGTTCCTCTGAATTTTGCAGAATCTGGTGCTTACAGAGACAGAGGAAACAATTATCTGGCTAGAAAGCTGCCTGCAGTTTGTTTGGGTTTTTCTAATTGTATGTCAAGTAGAAATTCATCCCTGTTTCCTGAAATTTGAGGTTGTCAGAAGTAACACAAGGAAATAAGTCTTTACTGCTTTATCTAAATAAAAAAGTGTAACTTTTGTAATTTTCCACTTTTTTTTTTTTTATCTCTTTAGAATGTGAAAGCATTTGCATCTTCAGATAGCCTAGCCAAGGTCCAAGAAGTAGCAAGCTGGCTTTTGGAAATGAATCAGGAACTGCTCTCTGTGGGCAGCAAGAGGCGACGAACTGGTGGATCTCTTCGAGGTAATGCTTCCTCAAGCCAAGTAGATGAGGAGCAGATGAATCGGGTCGTAGAAGAGGAGGAGCAGCAGCAAAGACGACAACAAGAGGAGCAGCACATTGGGAGGAATGGGGAGATAGGAGGAGAAGAACCTGGATTTGATGACAGGCATGAGTCTCAGCAGGAACAGTTAGAAGAAAATAATAATAGACTTATTACAGTGGATGAAGAGTCCACTTGTAATCAAGAGGAAGATGATGATGAACATGCTGGTGATCAAGAGGAGGAGGTGGAAGAAGAGGAGGAAATGGACCAGGAGAGTGATGATTTTGATCAGTCTGATGACAGCAGTAGAGAAGATGAACATGCTAACAGTAACAGTGTCACAAATTCCAATAGCCTCATGGACTTGCCCATTCACCAGTCATCGCCATTCTACATGAAGACAAAGGTGAGAAGCTACTTTTTTTGGTGTTCTTAATGGTCATTAACTTCAGATTTGGGGGGAAAATGCATATTTAACATAAAGTAAAGTTTTACAATGAAAGAAAGATTTTACTTCCTAAAAAGCTTATGATGAAGAATTTATAAAGTTCACAAAAACTATGCTGTTTTAGCTATTAATAATCAAATTATTTGCATGCATTTTAAGGCATAGAACTCTTGCTGACTATGTTCAAAAGACCAAGGTGTTTTTTTATAAATATTTTTACATAAGACCCTCCTGGCATTATTTATGATATTTTCTTTCTTCAGGCTGGCAAGAAGGAAGGTAAGAAATTGTACATATGAGGCATTTCCTGAGAAGACCTGATTCATTTAGATGAAAACAGTGTAATGAAAAAATAGGTCGAAAAACCCAGAAACAGAAAGTTTTTCCTTCTAGCCAGGTTCTGTTGACAAAATACAGGTTAAAAAAAGTGTGTTGGCCAGTCATAAAGTTACACAAGGTCTTATGGTATCTTGCTTGTGAGGACCTTGTAAATTGTGTGCTGATTGTTGAGAACTAGTGATTTGCAATGAGAATCTGTAAATTAACATTCATATTTTTATTTCTACTTGTATAACCTAACATTTTACATTATTTAAAAAAAAAAAAAAGATGTTTTGGAGTATTGACTGCAGTGTACATTAAGAGTTCACTGTATATTCCAAATTCTTTGGGAAGGAGGAATTCCATTAACTCAGCAGCAGCTAAAACAGCAAGAATAATGAAAGCAGTAATACCAACTAGTAAGAAAGAGGAGCAGGCCAATGTGCTTCTGGAAGAATGTTGTTCCTAAGCCTATGTACTAATTTCCGTTTTTAATCATTAATTGGTTATAGAACACCTAGCCTCCTCTCACCACTCATAAAACAACCCCCCTCAAATTTTTAAATTTTACTATTAAAAAATAATTAAAACTTGATGTAAAAACAAAATAACAACAAAAGAAAGTTAATGTTGAGTATAAACATATCAAGATGCATAATGAGAATTGGAGATGCACCTGAACAGGTAAATAGTTAAGCATTTGCTTCTGGAATCTGCGGCAATATGTTTTCGTTAACAACATTAGTGTGCAATTCAGTTGCATGTTTAAAGTATCTAAGCTAACATCTTTGATTTTTGAAAAATTATAATGTTTTCACATGAGTTTTTAGTAAATTATTTAATTTTATGTTTATAACTCTGTCCTGAAGGTACTTAATTATATGCTTTCTAATTTGGAGTGAAATACTGTCATATTTCATATAATTGAACTGACTTTTCCCAGCTGAGATTCTTGGGTTTATTTCAGTGCGATGGTTTTCCTGGATTTAGTATGACCTATTGAGTATCATATAACAACTTGCATCCAGTATGGACAATATTTAATATAGGAAGTTCTTACACTCAAAAATATGTTTTTAAGTCTGTGAATTGGTGATGGCTGAATCCCTTACTTGATGTTTGTGTGTCACATGTAGACCTGGCTCCTCAGAAGCATGCACTCAGTGCAACACAGTTTAATCTGCTTGTACATATGAGCAACACACTTTCACCACTACCCAACACCAAGAGATAATAATACTGAGAATGAACAAAATAGCAACTGCTACTGCCACAGGTGTCATTGTGCAGCTCATCTTAACTTTTTGATATCTTTGCCCTTCTGCTTTTTATTACTTTCCTCATAAACTGCTGAATAAAGTTTCTTTCTAATGTGACTTTTTTTTTTACTTGTTGGCCTGTAGAATCCTGTGTGGTTAAGGAAGGAAATACAACATTTCCTGCAAATACCACAATGTACCCTGCCTGAGTTTGCTGCCTGTCACCTGGGCATCCACTTGACAGCACCAAGCTCATTGTGTTTTACCTGATAAACTTAATCAGAGGCATAAACCTCATTGCATTTATATAAAAATACGTTTTATAGATACGTTTTATGTAATACTTATATAATATATATAAAATTATGTAAAATATTTGCCTCATAATGCTGCTCTGTGCAAATAACTGAGATAATTGTTGCCATACTAATTGCCATAATGTTGTGAAAATGTTATAACTAAAGGGCATGTGCACTTGAAATGAGAAGGCTACGGGTTCACAAGAGTCTTCACTTCATTCACCAGCAACACCCAGGAATCCAGAAGGATTCTTGTGGTTAACTGTTATGATTTCCTGCATAAAATGTCAGGCTGCTCTATATTGATTTCTGTGCAAGCTAAAGCATATTTTTAGAAAAACATCACTGTTTGAATACAGGAATGAGTCCAGCAAGGCCAATCTAGCTCAAGCCTAGGTTAATAGTTTGTTAGTTGTCATCAGTGTTTAAACTTCTGCATCTTTTCTCTGCTCTCCCTTCTTTCTGTCATCTGACTTTTTTTCCCATTGCATTTTTATTGTTTTCATGTTGTATTGAAGAACTGTTTAACAAACATGGAGGGTTTTTTACGCATACATAGAGCAATCAAGTTCTTCCCTGAAAGGTCTCTTAAATGTAAATAATAAGG
The DNA here is from genome assembly GCA_013400415.1 of Scytalopus superciliaris. Taxonomy (NCBI): domain Eukaryota; kingdom Metazoa; phylum Chordata; class Aves; order Passeriformes; family Rhinocryptidae; genus Scytalopus; species Scytalopus superciliaris. Next base: position 548,234 of record VXBX01000457.1, read on the forward strand.
ACACTGTATCCATTGGGCATATTTTTCTGGTTTTTGTTCCTGTTATGATACTTCCCTGAACACTCTCTCTGATTTGGGGACACCCATCTGGAATTGTGCATACCTTTATATCTTGGTCAACGATTGGGATGAGGGGATTGAGTGCACCCTCAGTCAGTTTGCAGATGATACGAAGTTGGGTATTGATCTGCTGGAGGGCAAGAAGGCTCCACAAAGGCATCTGGACAGGCTGGATCCATGGGCCAAGGCCAGTTGTATGATGTTCAACAAGGCCAGGTGGTGGATCTTGTTCTTGGCTTACATCAGCTACATACAGTGCCACAGGTTGGGGCCAGAGTGGCTGGAAAGCTGTCCAGTGGAAAAGGACCTGGAGGTGCTCGTTTCCAGTGGCTGAACATGAGCCAGCAGTGTGCCCAGGTGGCCAAGAAGGCCAATGGCATCCTGGCCTGTATCAGCAATAGTGAGGCCAGCAGGACCAGGGCAGGGATTGTCTCCCTGTACTCGGCACTGGTGGGGCCACATCTTGAATCCTGTGTTCAGTTTTGGGTCCCTCACTACAAGAAAGACACTGAGGGACTGGAGTGTGTCCAGAGAAGGGCAATGTTGCTGGTGAAGGGTCTGGAGCACAAGTCTTATGAGGAGCAGCTGAGGGAGCTGGGAGTGTTGAGCCTGGGGAAGGGGGGACCTTGTTGCTCTCTACAAGTTCTGAAAAGAGGCAGCAGTCTGGTGCAGGTCGGTCTCTTCTTCTAGGTAACAAGTGACAGGATGAGAGGAAATGGCCTCAAGTTACACCAAGGGCTGTTTAGATTGGATATTAAGAAACATTTCTTCAGGGAAAGGGTTGTCAAACACTGGAACTGAATTCCCAGGGAAGTGGTTGAGCTACTGTGCCTGGAGGTGTTCATGTCCATGTATCACACATAGGGACATGGTTTAGTGTTGGACTTGGTAGTGTTAGGTTACTGGTTGGATTCAGTGATGTTAGAGGTCTTTTCCAACCTAAATGATTCTATGATACCAGCACTGAGATTAAAACTCAGTGGCAACTGTGCCAACAGTTGAAATTTGTTTATGCAATATATTTACCCATTTATATATCAAATTATTCCATGCGTTTGGATTTAATGTTTGACAGATTTGTCTAATGTGATGCAAGCCTTTTTCAGAGAGCTTCTGTTCTGTAAGGTTGGCCTGTGTCCTTTGTACCTACACATAAGAATTGACCTACCTATAGATAAGGTTGTTTTAAAGTGACCGTAGTTTTATCAATGTCAGATCCTTTATTGTTTGTTAATTTTTCCTCTAGTTATCTGTGTCCTATAAAATGTTGTGTTATCTGTTTTAAAAATATTAAGTAGCACAAAAGGGCAAAGTAAATATATACAGGAGTATTACAAAAGCGTGTTCTTGATGCTGATTCTTCATTGACTGCATCATATTTGTGGCAAAAATTTCCAGTGCTCTTTGATGACTTTGTATTAATTGAGTTCTGTTGAGTAACAGTTAACCACAACATAAGCAAAACACAGTGCATTACATATTTCATAGCAACTGTACTTAAATGCTTTTTATTCCTCTGTACATGTGGGATTCTGTTGCAATGCAAGGACAAGAATGTATTACTGGTAGTTGCTGTCACTGTGAAATTGCTCATGTAAATTAACACGCTTGCTTATTTTAGATTTAAATTGCTTGTCTACCTGTGTTCATGCTCTTGAAATTATGGTATTAGCAGATATATCACGCCAGCAATATTTTATATTTATCAAAATTGGTATTTATGACACAGGTGATAACCAGCATGATTTTGTGGAAAAAATGTCATCAGTGCTGTTAATCCTATTTTATCTCAACCATTGCACTATTTTCTCTTGGACTGACACCTGGGTTTCAGCCTAGGGTTATGCAGGTTGTACTCTGTTTCCTTTTCTAAGATTTTTTTTCTATAAATCTTTAGGCTCATGTGAGGTTTCTGATATATTTTGATTGTTCTAATTCTTAAAAGTATTTTTGATCATAATGTATGTAGCCTTTAAATCATTCCAGGTCTTGTGTGTCTTCTTGTATGCTTAACTATTCTTGTAACTCCCAGTTTTGTAGTTTTTAAATCTTAATTACTTCAATATACTTAAATATTTTATTTTTAATTCAGGCTTTTGGTTGCTGTCAATATCAGTTGTATATACTGAACTGATGCAAACTTTTCTTATTTAGAGAAGTATTGCCTTTTTAATTATGCTTTTCTGGAGGGATGTCTGATGGAGTATTAGAACCTGTTTATAGGAGATAGTTAATCCTTCTGGATAACAGGCACTGTTCAACAAGAGTCTTTGCAACAACCCCCTCTTACTTTTACATTTATTTCCTATTCTTCTGTTAAGGCTGTCATAAAAGCCTAAAAAATTAGGCTATATGAATGTGAAATGTTGTTTATTTGGATTGTGATGGTGACTTCTCATAAGGAGTCAGTCATTCTGCATGCAGAACCCTCCAGTAACTTCACAAGTTAGTGCAATTCAGATGCAGATTTACTTGTTGCAGGACTGTGGGCTGTGATGGCCATTGCTTTGTTGGTTACTATAGCTTCCAAGGAATCAGAAAACAGATTAGCTAAAATGAATATCAAAAATTCTTGTATAGTTGGATCTACAACCACAAAAAACACTTTGATACCCTTGGAGCGGTTGCCATATTTTAGCATTTATTTCATTGCTAAAAGTAATAAAATGATTTAATAGATGCATTTCATACGTAATGTATGTGACATGTAACAATGGTAAAGGCTGAGAAGTCGCTTAGTTCTCTTGTAAAGCCAGCGTACTTTGATTGCAGCATCCTCTGATTCTGTGCACTATACTCTCTGTAAGTCACTGGCAGCATATGTGTGCATAATGATCCTGTTCCAAGAGTGCCTTTTCATGGTTGGTTATTGAACCTGCTGAGTGGAGGGAGGAAAGACACAACAGATAAGCTGGGTTGACTGTGGTGGAGCTGGAAGAGGATGTGCCACAGAAAAACCTGTCTTTAGGAGCTTAAATACCCATCTCTTAAGTTCTGGAACAAATCTAAAGCCATGCTCACATACATAGCTTTGAGCTCTTAAATAGTACAGACTGGGACAGAATTTTTTGCTGCAAGGTGCTTGGTCTAAGCTGGTATGTAGAGCCGCAGGGATATAAAGGATTTATTTTTCAGTGGTTTTTGGATTTGTGTGGAAGGATATCATGAATTTTTTAAACTGAGAAAACCTAAGATTACACTCAGCAGTTTGTGCATATGTGAAGTGAAAAGGGACTCCCATATAAAAGTCTGCAGTTACTGTCAGCATTATTAATAGACTAAAAGCTTTGTGGGGATAGGGGGAAATCAAGGATCATTACAGAACTGCTGATCCTTGAAAGAGATTTTTGTTTTGTGTCCAGGCAGTGCATGCAATTGAGAGAAAGCTGCAATATTATGTGTAGAGGGAGATGGTTTTTAAGTGTGTGTTAATTTTTTTCTCCTTCTCTGAGCAGCAGAGGGGGCTGCTCTTGCTTCGCTGCAGCCCCGTGCAGGCTTGTGTGGTGTTCCTTTGCAAAGGTTTGCCTTCGTCCTGCAGCTAAAAGCCTGAAGTATGTTTTTTAAGTGTAGGGTATAAATATAACTGGAACAGGAGGACTCACAACTTTTTATTTGTCAAGAACTCTGTTTTCAGTATAGGTAATGATGTAGGAATATTTTCTTTAAAAGAATAAGTATTAAACTTACTTTCAGATGTGTTATGTGATGAGAATGCAATGTATAGTTCTCTGCTCTGAGTACACAGGAGAAAGAGAAAAAACGTCATACTACAAAAAGAGATTTTCTTTTTAATTTGTGTTTTTTGCTTGGATCACATACAAGGTATGCAGATTTTTCATGCCTTTCATCTCCAGAATTGCAGACAAGTTAATTCTTTAAAGGGTTTTAAACTAAGTAATAATTTGCCTAAAGCTGTTTCAGAAACACTACATGTTAAGAATTGCTCTGATTGTAAAAAAAAAAAAATAAGGGCAAAAAACCCCAAAAAGCATTGGCAATTTAATTTTTTTGAAACTTCTTTGACATCACTCTCTTTAAAAGCTTAGGAACTGGCAAATTTTCTCCTTCCTTGGTTATTTTGAGCTACAGCACTGAAGTACAATGAGTTAAGAAAAGTAAATGATATAGGATAAAGAGTAAATGGTCTTTACATTTATTTAGTCGTGTTCAACTTACTCACCAGTGGCTGGGTGAAGGGAGAGAGTGCACCCTCAGGAAGTTTGCTGATAGTACGAAACTGGGAGGTGTGGCTGATAGACCAGTAGGCTGTGCTGCCTTTCAGAAGGACCTGGACAGGGTGGAGAGAAATCTAACAAAGTTCAGCAAAGGCTAATGCAGGGTCTTGTGCCTGGCGAATAATAACTCCATGGACCAGTACAGGCAGCTGGAAAATAGCTTTATGGAGAAGGACCTGGGGGTTCTGGCAGACAACAAGGTGTCCATGGGCCAGCAAGTTGACCAAGAGACCAACGGTGTCCTGGGGTGCATTAGGAAGACCATTGTCAGCAGGTTGAGGGAGGTGTTCCTGCCCCTGTACTCAGCCCTGGCGAGGCCACGTCTGGAGTTCTGTGTCCAGGTCTGAGCTCTCTGTACAACAGGGACATGGAGCTCCTGCAGTGGGTCCAGTGGAGGAGGGTCATGAAGATGATGAAGGGACTGGAGCATGTCTTTTATGAGAAAAGGCTGAGGGAGCTGAGCCTGCTCAGCTTTAAGAAGAGATCATTGTAGAAGAGGGGATCTTATGGATACATACAAGTACTTTAAGGGCAGGTGTCTGCAGGCTGTGGCTGGGCTCTTTTCAGTGTTGCCCAGTGGCAGGATAAGGGGTAATGAGCACAAACTGAAACATGGGAAGTTCCACCTGAACATGAAGAAAAACTTCTTTCCTTTGAGGGTGACAGAGCACTGGAATGGGCTGCCCAGAGAGGTTGTGAGTCTCCTTCTATGGAAATACTCAAAACCCTCCTGGATGTTATCCTGTGAATCTGCTTTAGCAGAGAATTGGACTAGGTGATCTCCAGACGTCCCTTCCAGCCAATTCATTCTGTGATTTAGAACTGCCAGTCAGAATTACTCTTGCATTACCATGACAGTTTAGTTATTTTCAAGCAGGTTTAGCTGTTTTAAAATGTCTTTTATCTTTACTTCTCCGATACAGAGCCTTATTTTTATAATGGATGGTAATAACATTAGAAATATTTATACTTGGAGATGAATATAAATCAACAGTTTTAACCTCTGATTTATTTCTCATTTATATACTCTACAGTTTAGTGCTAATGATCCAACCATGCAGGATCATTTGGAAAGGTTATGCAACTGTCATTAAGATGTAGTTTGTTAAATATTAAAACATCCATGGAAGGAATGCAGATTCACCATTTCTCTGTAGATAGCAGGGTCCTTCCCTGTCTGTGCTAACCTGCAGCATGCTTTACTACAAATATCAGTGCTTTGTTTGAAAAGCTCTTCTTACTTGCTTTGCTTTTACTTGGCTGTGTTAAGTGACGGTTTCCTTTGCTGCCCAAAGCTTGTAGAGGTTTAGCTGTACTTTTGCCTTGTCTAAGTAAACTTGTTCCTACACTTTCACTTGCAGATAAAACCGGTGTTAAATAATCGCTGCTCTGCTAACTTTCCCTACTCTGTAAGTGGATCTTGGAGCTTGCTAATAGATATGTGGGATCTTCTTGTAGTAGTGTGGTTATTCCTCATAGAGTTCGTGGCTTATCTAGTTCAGCTTTCTCATACAAAGTTCTTGAAATACTTAGTAGTTAAATTTGACTGCTAAAATGTCACAGTCAAATGACAGGAATTTATTCTATAATAAATTGAGATTATTTTTTTTTCCTTTATGAAGGGTGTCTTACCACTTTTCAGTACAATTTTTACAAATATTACAACAGAATTAGAGGACAGTGATAATATAAAATCTGTGAAGTAAGTAATTGTATATAGAGAGTAAAATCAAGACTTTTAGTATCTGGTAGGGAAGACAAGTAGTTTAACAGGAAACATTGATTCTGACAGTTTATGTCATAGTTTGGACTACAAAATTCTATTTAATAAGCAGATTTCAATTGATTTTCTATTTTCCCTTCCCTGCAGAAAGATGCCTTTTTTTTTGTGATGTGGAAAGAGGTAGTGCTGATTTAGTTTCTTGTTACAGAAATTGCTTACTAGACTGAAGTCCTAGCTGAGTAAGATACAAGCAATTTTCTACTTCTATGCCAATAATTGAGGTCAGTCTTTAAACTGCAGTCAAGGGATTTACTTCAACTAACCACACTGGAAAATAAACGTACAGAGCTTTGTATTGTGCCAGTTTTTTCTGTAGAGATACCTGACAATATACAATTGCACCTTCTTTGCAGTGAAGCCTACATTTTGGAGTGTACAGCTTCCATCTCCTGGTGGTTCTTACTGGATATGTCCAGTGGTTTCTGCTGGATATATGCGTAATTCTTTTGTAGCTGTGCTGGTTGGTTGTTCACAGGTGTACTTACAGCTGTACCCTAAAGCAGAAAATATGCCAACCACCTTGGGCAGGGGAGTCCAGAAGCAGTGTAAAATACTTGAATTGTCCTTTGGTTGGTTGGCTTATGCATTGCCCCTCAAAGGTAAATATTGGGAAGGTACTTGTGTGTGTTACTCCAACTGCCATATCAGTTTACTTATGCAGAATAAATTAAATGGGTGCCTTCAGCATAACTACCTGAAGCAGTGTCTTGTCGCACACTTTTTTTGTAGGCTTTGAAATCAGTGTTGGTTAGGCACCCACATGGGTTTTGCTCTGCATCTTTGTTCTCAAAATGAAAATGAGCATACCTTTTTTCTTTCTTTAAAGGAAAAGAAATAAAAAAAATTGTGGTAATGCTATTTCAACTCACCAGTTATATGAAAAACCATTACGAAGTAGAAATCATGAAAACGTGCTTCAGAATCCTTTCAGTATGCTTACTCTGTTGGATGTATGGCTTGTCTAACAAATACATTTGGGAGCTCTGCCCCACTTAAATATGCCATTTGTTCCTTGTGTTGTTCTTGACTATGTGGTACATGCTGTTGCCTGATGTGATCATTAGCCCAAGTATCTCCAGTCTCTAGTGATACAGCTGTATTTACTTGAGCACTGTAGCTCTGAGTATCTGTTTTAAGCTGCTTCTTTTTTTGGAGCTTAACTGAAGTCGGGATTACTAGTTATAAAACTTAATGCAAGTGGTGAATCAAAGTGTGGAGAAAGTAAAACCTGCTGGTGAGTTAGTTTTTGGTTGTGTTGACGTCCCTCCTTCTCAAATGGTTGTTGTTAAATAGTCTTTTGGCTATGAATTTGAAGTCCATGTTTAAAAAACATGAGTTATGATTAGTAAATTTCTTGCATTTTCTGAAGCTTATATCTATAAAATGATGAGATCTGAAATTAGCTTAGGGTGTTATAGGAAGAGAAGGTCGCCTGAGGACCAGAACTGCATTTAACTGCTGCTGCATTTTTTCCTGATGCATTTCTCACTCACTGTAATCTGCAGAATAGCAGTGTGTCCTTTATTTCTGTAAGAGACTTTTCACTATCTGCAGAACATGTTGCTATTCAGCCAACTGTGCACAGTGAAATAATTTACATACCTGTACAAATTCTTGAGTATAAGGAGAAAAATTAGACAATGTAAATTTTTATGCTAGTTAAGTAATTTCTGAACAGGCAGAATGCTTAAGAGCAAAATTTGCAAGCTGTCTCAATAAATGTTTGAACAGACAGCATCTGATGGTCATTGACAAAGGATGATTTTTGACACATGTACTGTTCTTTGCTAGTATATGATGTCTGATCTGTGCGTGAAGCTGGGCTCATGTAGTAATGATATAGTGTGCATTTTGTGTAGACTCATTGGTCAGCCATTGTGGGTTTTTTAGGTTGCATGTGAATGTTTTACAGTTTTGTTTGTTGGTGAAGTTTCTATTAGAAAAATCCCTGTGAAACCTAGAACTGATGTTTCTATAAACAGTTGGTTTTGTCATAAGCATCTTCTTCCTTCTGTTCAATAATGTTAATAAGGTTAATGAAGATGCTTTGTGAGCTCTATGCAAAATTTGTGAGAGTTCTCCTCATTCTCTCCTGGCCAAACAAGTTCAGGAATTCACCAAATTGCTGCAAAATGTTCTTTATGTTAAACACTTTGTGTGTGTTGACTCTGTATGGTACAACTTTTGAGGTAATGTTACATATACTTAATTGGTATTGAGATTTTAAAGGTCAGAGTCATGAGTTCTTGTGCATAGATAGGTACTGAAATACAAGAGAAAAGCATTGTTCTTGGACATCTCTTCTATCTTATTTCTCTTTTTGCCCCTTCTTGCTAATTTTAAATTTTGTTTCCTTAGTTTATAACAAGAATTGGGAAGAGGGAGAGGATCTGAGGACACAAAGACTAAGGAAGTGCAGAGATTTCTATCCCAAGTCAAAGTGGTCCAAACTAACTATTTCTTTGTAAAACATTGCTTCTTTTGATTTTTGTTCTTTCTAAAAGCTCATGTTTTCTCCTGACTTACTTGACCATATATTGCATAATAGGAAAGGAGTGAATTGTGAATTTTAGTAATATTCAGTGTAATTCAGTCTTGGAAGACAGTGGCTATGCTTTTCAGCTGTGTCATGACATATTACTCAGTTAATGGTTATAAAATTTTAATACATTTGTTCAGTCCCTGGCGCCTCTGGTGAAGTGGAAAATGTACTTATTGCCACCACAGATTGCCAGCAGGGATCAATTCCACCTTATTCATCATCAAAAGTCATTACTACTTTCAAGTAAAGTATTAGCAACATTTCCTGTAAGTGCAAATCACATCCTTATGCAGTCAGTGTTTAGAAGAGGAGACCTTTTGTTCTCCTCACTTAAATTATGGAGTGTCCTTTAAGGATGACAGCTACCATGATCATTATTGACCCAAATATATTGAGCACTAAAAAAAATTATAAGACAACAGAAAATGAACACTGGTTTTGCCAGTGTCATAATGCCTTCAGTTGTGATCCCTTGGCCAGATTTTCTGAAACACACAAAAAAATGATGGACTTAATTAAAACTAATACTTAAAAATTAAATTAAGAAACTGTAACTGACAGAGCCAAATGGAAGAAATCAGATGTAAAATCATTGAATCCACATCACTTGTTCTTGCCAAGTGAAATAGTGTTGTCCCTCAACTTTAAGCTGGACTTCATCCAAAGCAAGGACACTTTTCACTTGGTACCCTGAGGCACTCACCCCTCCACACAATGTTTGGCTTTGGTGCAAAGCACTAGTATTCCATGCCCTACAGCAAGTATGCCACGCACTGTATTTACAGGGGGGTGTGTGTGTGTGTGTGTGTGTGTGTGTGTATCTGTTTTGGAGGACAGGCTACTGACAGTCTGACTCTTTGTATGCTCCACTGCATTTCTTTGTTGGCAGGGTTTGAAGTCAGAGAATCAGACTGCCAGTAAACTCAGTGAAGGATTTGGCTGTCCATATACAAAATGTAAATTCTATTAAATACAAGAACTTTAAATAATAAGTGATATTTGAATAAATCAGAGAAACTCAGTGTTTGTTAAATAAAATACAGGCAAGGCTGTCCCTTCCTTTAAAAAAAAAATGAAAAAAAGGTGAAAAAAGGAAAAACAAATAAAATATCAAGGTGACAACCATACCAGTTAAGAGTGCCAGACCTTCCACATACTACCTGCTTTTTTCTGTTGTCTAGGCATTCTTTACTTCACATATCTTGAGCTTTATAAATACCCTCACACCCCTTTGCAGTATGCTGTTACCAGCTGAAAAGGATTATATAGCTTAATTTGGTGCTATCAGATGAATGCCATTGTAACAATCAGTTGTTGCATTTGTTAGATTTATGTGTTTATGTGTATTTTACAGTGCTGCTAAGAAAAACAGTCTTGTATCAAAATAGAGTTTGATATCCGTATTGTTTCAAACATACAAAATTTAATACTTTGCATTGTTCAACTTCTTATTTTGGCAGTAGGTAGTATAACTAATTGGAAGAGTGTTATTGTATTGTCAGGATTTTTTAAAATTAATTTTTTTTTAATTTTTTAAGTGCTGAATAAATGGTGTGTGGGCAGAATTGCACCACAGAATAAAAAAATATTTAGGTGTGTTAGGTGGCAGAAATATTTTTAATGCCTTTCCAGTATTTTGGGGATTTTTCCTGTTCCCATTTAATATGTAGACAGAAAGAAAAGTCTAAGTCCAAACCTTGGTTTTGGCCGTGCTTTTTGTATGTTATTCAGAAACTGATAATCATGTTTTAAATATTTTGGTACTGCCTTGTGTATTTTTGTATGTGTAGGTATATAAGTAGAGAATTTCTCATTTAAAGCCTTACATTTTACATGGAAGGGTGATAGTGATAAGAAAAGCTAAATTTTACAGTATGGAAACTAATTTTTTATTTTTCTGTGTCCCTTTTTCAGAAAAGCAGCCTCCTTACTTAAAAACCCACCCGCTTTCCCTTCCTCCAGCTTATCCTCAACTGGGAATTTGACTTGCATTTTAATCCAGTGTTAAATATTGCATGACTTCTTTACCTGTTGTTGTAGTTCTTAATTCTTGTCTCAGCTTTATTTAAAGGTGCAAAACCAGCATAAATAAGTGGTCAGCAAATAAATTCCTGCAGAGCAGCTGTAGCAATTCTTTTTAACAGCTGTTGCAAGTCTGACTAGACCAAAGAGTTAAACTTGCTTATCCAACAGGTCATGTTATAGCCAATGAGGACTGGGCAGACATTTCTGGAATATTTATAAAATGCAAGAAGATGCAGCTGGATTTCTGTTGCATACCTGGAATACTTTCTGTAATGTTTAATGAAGAAATGAAGACACATGATTTAAAGATAGTTTAAAAAAACCCTGACAATGACAACAAGTACTCCATGGTACAAAGTAATAAAGTTAGGGGACTTGTGGAATAAACCCAAGTAATAGAGGCCTCTGGTTTCAAATGATTATATACACTTATAGGGCTGTCTTAAGTATGGTAGGAATTTTTTTCTTTTATATGCTTATGGTTAAGTATTTTTTAATTATATGAGAGCATCATTAGTACTGATATTATCTGGTCTTTCAAATACGCAATTTACAAGGTAGTCTATGTTGTTTTCATAAATACTTCATGTAACCTTACAAAAAGTTACCTTGTGCAAACAGTCCCTTGTAATTAGTCAAGTGCTCTATTGCACTAGTACTGTCCTGAGGGCTCATCCCATGCCTGTAGCTGCTTGTACCTGCATGCTCCCTTCCCTTTCTTTTGAGATGGAATTCTGTACTTGCTGAGATGCCTAAGAAGCTTTTATCATTGGCATCTCTTTGGGACCAGTGTTGGACAATGGGAGCAGATCTAATAGGTCACTGTTGCCCGAAGATGGAGGCTTTGACTACTCTCCACTTCTAGACACTATCTCATTGTGGCTACTTTGTGAGCTGTTTACAGTTGCTAAGCTAGTGGAAAAATAACTTAGCAACAACAGAAGTTGAGGATATTCAGGGATCCTACTTACTGGATTATTTCAGAGCTCACAAGCCTGATGAATTTTATAGCCATTTTAAGGAAGAGTTTGGAAAAAAATGGCCAGTGCAAGGAGAGAGATGCTAATCTTCTTTTTCCTACTAGCGTCTCCAGCAGACCTCTTTGTTTCCTTTTAGCTGCAAAGAAGATCAGCTGTGAGATCAACTGAACAGATCCAGTGGAGATCTGGATTTTTTTTTTGCTGCTGACTGATACGCAAACTCACTTGCACTCGTGTTTGCAATTAGAAACTGAAAAGTAGTGAATCCTTTGGTTAGTCTGACCTATCGCTGACCTCAGGAGGCAGGCCTGGTGTAGTTAAGTGCCATACAGCAGCTTTACCGTCATCCTTCTCTATAGTTTTTTGGACCTTTATAACTTCTTTTCAGTATAGTAGTGTCATACAAGTTGTACCATCTTCCACCAGCTCTTTCATGGCAAAAATTGTAAGGTAGCTCTTTGTATTAGCTAGAAACCTTTTTCATCACAGTAATTTTTAATGGCCATGCCTTGATATGATTTCAGAGCATCTGCTGAGGAGGAAGTCTACAAAGTGACCATCACCTGGTCAGACATCACTGAATCCTTGTGGAGTTGGATTTTGCTAGGATCATGTAAATAGCTGACATTGTTCCTTCCTTTAGACCATAGAAGCCATTTATTAGTCAATACTCATAGTAAGGCATAAGCCTGAAATAAAGCTTTACTATGGCTGGACTGTTCAGAGTGACCCTTCCATGCAGGTCCCCTAACATTCTGGGTCCTTGGAAAAGCTGTATTGTAATTCAAGCACAATTTGAACTGTCACGATAATCTAACCTGGTTCTTGTGCTACAACAGGTCTGCGCTTGAGAGTTTCTTCATGAACTATAGAAAAAGCTTTAAGTTTGCTTGTTTTACAAGCAGTTTTGCCCCTCTTGCATTTTTTAGGAAATTTTGATGTCATAAGATCAAAATTACCATACCCATTGATTCCCTCCATACCCTCATGAGGAGTTTTTGGGTCATTATGTTTTCTTGTACGTGCATAAGTTTGGCTAGACTTGGATACAACAGAGACTGTTCAGAGCAATAGTTTTTTTTCTGTCCAGCACCACTAATAAAGTTGCAGTTACTTTTGTATAGCAATGCCTTTTATATATAAAGCTTATTTGTTTGTTTATACAAAGCAAGCCAATGTCCAATGTGTCATTTGAAAATAGCTTGTATATTGGTATTAGAAATCCCTCACACAAATGAACTTGGGAGCACAGTTGCTATGTGAATAGTTACTAGTGTAGTATAGACTGCCTTTCTTCGCTGGCAAAGTGCTTCTCGGTCTTTCTAGACATGGGCAGGGACCAGCACGAATATCGAGGAAATAATAAGGTTTGTGTGTAATGTAAATTATAGTGCATTCTGTATGCTACAGCTATGCAGAGCTTGCTACAGATGTTATTTAGGGAGTATATTATCAAATATATCCAAAGGATTATTATGTTACTATGATTGATTTGAGAAGGTGACTTTTGAAATGTTGTAGTGCTTTGCTTTATCCATTTGAGGGCAGCTGTTCACCAATGTTAAGAACTATGGAGAACTTGTCTAGGGTTCTGCTGTCTGCATTTTAATTTTTCTATACTTACAAATACTTCATTTAGGTCTCTCTGGGTCTTGTACTGTTCTATTACCATATTAAAAATGTCATGATTGTGCTTGTTTTTTTCCACTAATGTTAATATGCAAAACAATTGTCAACTCTAGGGGAAAATTCTATAGAGTGTGTATAAACTGGTTTTCAGTGTTGGATAATTTCTTAGTTCCTTGTCTTAAAACTATGGTCTTCCTAACTATACTGAACAAGCTAGTTAATTTTTTAACATTTGCTTCCTGGTAAACAGATCCTAAAAAACTCTGCTACAAGATCACTTCAAATTACCCTGACTGGAAGGTATAAAGATTGTTATTGCTGCTTATTACATGCTTTTATTTTACAAAGACACCACTTCACTGGACTGGCCTAAAAGAAACAGGAGTCTTCTGAATTCTTATGTTTACAGTTGGAAATCCATCCCAATCTCAAAGTAGTATTTTTAAACTCAAGTTTTATATGATCTGATTTCAAACTTGCTCTTCCAATTAAAAGGACAGGCAGGCACTTAAAAGGAGCATCACTGGAAATTGTCCTCACTTTGTGTAGAAACTGGATGTTAGAAAAATGTATTACAAAGCATTTAAGTTTGAATTTTCATAATTTCACGTTTGTCAAGTTTATACATGTTCTCACCCTGTAAAATGTAAAAATGCACACTTCTAAGGAAAAAAACAACAGTGTGGCTCTTTAAACTTTAATTTAGAATTTGAATTAAAATTATATGTGTAATAAATACAAAAATAAATTATATTTACTATATTCAGTGTATTCCTGACACTTCTGAGATAGCCAACCCTCCCAATTTTGTCTTCCTGTTACAACCTCTTACTAGTTAGATTAGAGTCTGTTGTATTTTCAGGTTAAGGACTTTCACTTATTAAATGTTTATAGCTGTCTAGCACAGCCTGGGGCCTCTAAACATTGTGTAAGACAATGACACCTACAGTCAGTAATGCGTAGCAAATACAAGACTAAAAAAAAGTGATGATCCATGGAAATAAAATTGGGCCAACAAAATCTCATCTGCTAGTGCAAGTCTTTTTTCTGGGAGATGATGATAAAACTGTGTGTGTGGGAAATAGATAAAAACTGAAGCTTTTTCTTATTGCTGTGGTAAAGTATGAAATCTAGCTTTGTAATTTTACATGGGACAAAAAATAGTGCCTTATTTTGCCATGGCTTTATCCACTTAAAAAGGGGACCACACTGAATGTGAACATGATACTTTTGTTTCAGCTAGAAGTGTGTCTCTGTGGAATTACTCTAGAATATTTTGGAAGTTCCTGAGATAAAAACTATGTACTATGGGGACTTCATCTCAAAGCACACAAGAAGGGCTGACAATCCCGAGTTCTGTCTTTTCAGAGGTGCAAGAATAACCTGTGACTGGAGACCTGCTCAGTGAGCAGTGCTTGGAGAATGCAATACCTCAGTCTTGTTTGCTCTCCAGTTGTATGTAAATTTGTAAATGGGCCAAGTTATGTTCCTGTTTTGTACTTTTGTTATGAGCTAATATTTTTTAAGAAAAAGGGATGGGACTAAGCCTGTAAAGTAGTAAGATGCTAGGCTCTGATACTAACTGATAACAGCTGGTGATCTGCACACTATCAGATTCTTTCAGCGATTGCATAATAAAATACTCCTTTAAAACTCCTTTAAAAGCAGTTTCTCTTAGTGCACACACATGCACAGACAATTCTGTATGCGATTAAGTGAAATAGTCAGTATTTAGTGAACTAGAAAAGGAGGCTTGCTTTCTACAGAGTACTGTATCTGATCTTGTATTACATACTATAATAATTTCAAATTATATTTATATAAATACATTTAGGTAAACTTCACACTTCGTAGGAGCTATTGAGATGGTGACCAGTTCATCAAAAATGGAAAACTGATCTGTTGCTTTTTTTTGAATGACACGTCAGTAGGGTATGTGGGTTGATCTCTTTTGAGCTTTTGGCTCCCTTCTGTGCTTTAGTTATTCAAAGTAGAAACAAAAGGCTCCTCTTTTCTTTCTTTGGAGGACTTAAGTGAAATTTTCTTATTTGAACAAAACTGAGATTCCAAGACACTTATTCTGAAGCCTTCTAGTCAAGTTAAAGCCTAGTACGTGTTGTATAAAATATAAAGTAATTCAGAATGAAGCTATAAACTAATGCTATTGCTGTTGAGTACAGGCTAATGGTAAACTGTTTCTTGGAGTTTATAGAATGAAGTATAGAGTAAGAAATGTAAAGAGTCTTTTAGAAGAAAATGTATGTCTAAATGTGCTTTAGAATAACATCTGAATGAAATGGTAGAAAATAGAAAAACCCAACCATCTGTGCATGAAAACACTGTTACCCAGTGTTCTGTTGCAGCTTTTCTGTATGCAACATCTGTAAAGAAATAAGGATTGTCTTGTTTGTCTGAGAAATATTTTGTTATAAGTGAGTGCTTCCTGTAATATACTCTCAATGAAACGCTAGGGATTTTTTTTTTTTTTTGTAAAAAGCTTTCCACATGCAAATGTTTGGTCGGGGGGGGCCCTCTATATGCAAGTGAGACATGCTTACAGCTTGGCTTTTTGAAGGGGAAACAAAGGGCTAAGTGGAAATGCTAATACAGTCATATTTTAATGCTGTCTTTTGTCAAGTTACATTGTTGTGTTCCGAGCATTAAAGCATTACTGCATTCCCTCTTTTGCCCTTACATAATTATACAGTTAATTATCTTTGCTGGTTTGTGCATAAAGAGACTTGTAAAATTTCTTAATGGTCATTTATTCACTGTGTTTTGGACTGTAGTGACTCAATTCATACAAGGGCTTTGATGGTTTTCTGCGTCTCTTATCAGCAATTTCATAAGACATTTTCACAGGCTTTTGTGTCTTTCTACTTAGTTTTGCTCAAAAAGGTTTTCAAAATATGAGTATGTTTTTAAGAAAAATGTCCAAGTGTAGGCATTGTAAAGGGATTGTGAGAATCTGGAGGCATTTTAGTAAAGCTAATTTGATCAAGAAATTATTTAAAATGGAAGTAAACTAATTGTGGAAAAATTGAGTAATAGACATTGCTGTTCTAGCTTTGTTTGGTGAGTACAAACTTTTTTTCTGGAAAATGACCCTCAGTCAGGTTTGTTGCTAAGAGCATGCAGACTTCTCTCTACATCCTTCAAGGGATACTCTTTTTTTCTCTTTTGGAGAAAGAGCCCTTCTTTCTGTCAGTGTGATGGATAGGCCTGAGGAAACTGGTACCCAAACTCACGATGGCCAGAAGAGGGAAGATTATTGTACCATTGCATCCTTAGAGCCAAAGCTGCTTGGATGCTGCTCCCCCCACAGCAGCAGGGAAAGAGGAGGAAGTGCAGGCTGCAGTACAGTGATAGTTTCTCCTTTAATTAAATGAACAAGTTTTGTACCAATATCTCCCTTTTAGGGGAGATTTTTTTCCCTCTCTTTTTTTTTTTCCTTTTATTTTGATCCATTTTTGTTTCCTTTTTTAACTTTTGAACTTAGCAATATATTATGTTTGTGGAGACTATGGCTGAGAAACAGCGAAGTCCAGACCAGTTTTTCATTCGAGTTTAGTGACAGTCCAGAAGAAACCTGCTTGTGGAATGGTGGAGTTGATCTTGCAGCAATGCTGTCACTCTCTGAAAGTTGCAGTCTCCTTGGGTTCCCCTTCTCAAAGCGCAAGGCCAACTTGCAAAAAAATTAATAATTAAAAGAAAATTCTTCCTTTAAAGCACAGGCCTAAGTGGCTGTGGCTATGAAAGTTCCAGGCAGTCATGATTTTCTTCTTTTTCAATCTGCAGATCCCTTTTTGGAGAAGGGCTCTTCTGACATTGCAGGGGAGGTCCACCAGCTGTTTGACTGACAGGAGCAGTCTGCCTGCCCCTTGGTAGTTTAATTCCTGTCTATACTAGGATAGCTTGCACTTCACTGAGCGGCAGACAGGTCAGGACACTTGGCAGGAGAAGGTTGAGAGACAAAGGCAGCAGGCTGTGGGGAGCTAATTTACCAGTTTAAAAAAAAAAAAAACAAACAAAACCATGCAACTTTAGAGCAAAGTTTTTAGCAATGTTCTTGCAGTGCTAGTAGACTTGACAAAGTAAGAACGATAAAATGTCCAAACCTGGGAAAACTGCCATCAACCATGGCTTGGTTCCTGTTGATCTTAAAAGTGCCAAAGAACCTCTACCACACCAAACCGTGATGAAGATATTCAGCATCAGCATCATTGCGCAGGGTTTGCCCTTCTGCCGTAGGCGGGTAAGTGTAAAGGTCTTTAAAATCTGAATTTTGATCACTTGGCTTGCAGCTCAGTGCTTTGTCATGGTGCATTCATTCCATGAGGAAGTACTTATATCTGTTCTTATCTATTCGCACCCTTTGGTAATTTATTTCATTAGTTTTTGTGCTTTAATTTAATTAAAATCCATACATGTTGTCTTAGCTATTACTCATTTAAAGGAACACGCCAGGGATTCTTTTATAGCTCTAAGCTAGGGTGCAAACAAATGCTGTACAAAATAGGTGCATTCATAAATGTGTATTTTGCTGTTATTCTGTCTTCTAGATGATGAAGATAGTTGGAGTAAAATTCATTGAACTCAGTTCTGAATTGTATTGGCATATGCAACTTGTTGGATACTAAACTAGAGAGTTTAGAAATGTTAAACTATTATTTAAACATTTTTAGAAAAAATTCTTGAAATACAATTTTAATACTTTTATAAGTTAGTAATGGAGATAACGTTTTTTGCTGTTACAGAAAACAAAAATAGCATGTTACTATGTGGCGGTTGCGATATAGTTTATATATAGACAATCCTAGCCTGACAAACTATCACGGGTCTTATGCTACAGCCTCAGGAACTATATGAATAAAGTGGCTCTTAAAACACATTATATAAATTTTGTATCGCTGCTGAATAAATGCTGTTTCTGTCTATTGATGCAAGTTGTAAATATGCTGGCTTTCCTTGAATGCCAACATACTACTTTTTAGCCAACTTGGTTAAGTCACAAACAAAATTTAAATTTGACAAGGCCACCCTGGAAAGTTAGATTTTTTTTTTTTTCTTACTGTGTTGTTTGGAATGTCTTGGAACATTTCTTATATGTAAAAGGTACGTGGTATGTGTTGAAAGCTAGCAACATAATGTCAGTCTGCAGCAATGCAAAAATTAGAACATATATATATACACATGCATGACTGTTTAATATTGGATCATGTGCATTTCAGAAAAGTATTTTTTCTGAAGTCAGATATTATATGTATGTGTTTGCTGAACGTGAAACAGGAACATTTCATAATGTTGAAAGTGACAAAGTAATCCTCTATATTTTAATAGATGTGTTTTAAAATTTTTTATATGATTTGAGAACTGTTTGCTTGAAAATAAGCATTTGGAATCTGTTTGGATATTTTTAGTTTCTTTGTCTTGGATAAAGCATAGTATACAGTGTAGAAGATAAGTTTAGTAGATATATTTCACAAGTCGTTTAGTGGCTATATTAATATGTTATACCGTTGGAACTTTACTGCTGATGTCTTATGTGTGTATTTTCTGTAATGAGAAGTGTGATCACACATTAACTTATCACAAATAGAAAAAAAAAAAACCCAAAGTCAAAGCAGTTTTCTCAAGATTTTGCATTGGTCCAAAACGACCAGAATTATCTTTCCTACACCACGTTCCAGCAGTCAGTTTAATGCTTTAGGTTTAGGAGGTTTTAAGAAGCTCTTCAGCATCTACTTTTCTTTTAGCGTTAGGACTAAGGAAGAAATTTAGAAATGCTTTCAAGGTATGTTTTATCAGCAAAGCTATCATTAATCTATTTATCTTCTGAAACTAACAATTCTCAGTATGATGGCTGCTGGTAGTGGAGAAGGTTAGAGCTCCACCTTTAGTCTCATGCCTTCCAACACTCAAAGCCTGCACGTAACTCACAATGATTACCATATTGGGTTCCCTCCATGCTATCGTGGGTAGGTTACATATAAGTTCTGTATTTTCCTTTTAGCATGTTAAAAAAAAAAAAAACATACCAAAACTTAGCCTAATTTTTGATATCAACAAATGAGAGAATTGGTACTTTTGTTGTCTAGATTCATCCTTTCATTAAGCATAACAAGAACCAAAAAAGTATTTTTATGCAAAATAGTTTTGACACAGACTCTTCACCAATATGCAACTTTTATTTTTTAAAACTTCTCCTTTTCATTTAATAAGTAATGCATTGAATTATTTAGCACTCTATGTTCAGAGCTAAGCTTGATGTGCCTTAGAATACAAGCTGCCATTTGCTTCCAGGTAATTGACTTGGTAATATATCAATGTCAACTTTTTTCTGGCAAGTGTACATTTGGGCCATTCAAACACTGACCCGACTTAAAGATTATTGACCTTCTCCTTGTTTGAACTCATTTCTTCTGCTCCTTAATTGTACATTAGACCTAACAAACCATCTTTAAAATGTGTACTGTGATCCTTGAGAGTAAAAATACTTCCGTTATGAGAGCTGACAGTTCATAGCTTCTGCATCCTCTGCATTAGTTATAGTGGGCTTCTATCAAGAAGGGCACTATAAATGGTCACAGGACTTAACAGTTTGCCCTTATGCATTTTGTCAGTTTGCTCATGTAGTTAGAACACTTGTCTGCAATACCACTAATCTGAATCCAGTTAAAAATAGTATTACTTAGCATTCTTTCTGTAGCACTTGAGAATAACTTCAGTGCATAGCTCTAAAAGTTCAGTACTTAAACAGTAAATGTATGTATTCCTTGAAGCTGTTACAGAAAACACAGATGCAGTATCATCAAACGGGGACCTCTTTAGCCTTTGACATATCTTTTATAGGCACTGAAGTAGATTTTGCAGTATAATGTGAAGAAGCAATGAATACTTTTCAGCTAGTACGCACTTCAAGTATCAGATATCATTAGCTCTTCAGTGGATGTAACTGCAGCTGATCGTTGAACATACTTAAAAGATAGTCACGTATGTCACGTATGTTCTAAAATCAAGTGCTGTATTTTGTTTGCCATGGTAAATACTTTCAGTTGACAAAAAAATTGGTCTCAATTAACTATGTGATTTTTCTCTTAGACTGCTCTTAAACTACTACCAGTAGAAGTGTTTTTTCCTCTGAACTCTTACAATTCCTAACTAGTTCAAAAGCTGTATTTTAAAAATAGATTTCTTCCCTCTCTGGTTTTCCAGGGTTTTTTTTCCTGAAGATTTCAAAGCTTGTTGCTCCTGAAGGTTGTTGGATAACAATTTCATCACATTAAATTTTTAGAAGTGCTAATAAGCTGGAGAATTTGCAAGAGTGACTTGCTCACTTGCAGCATTCCTTCATTTCAAGTGGTTTAAAGTAGCACTGAATTGTTATAAAGCAGGGGTTTCAGTGTGCACCCTGTGGTATTCCAGGCTAGAAAAGTCAAGGTAATAGACATATCCATTTTCAGTGCCTGTAATCTCAGAAACACCGAAGATCCTCTTATACTGTTCTGTTTTGTGAGAATAGTTTTGCTATACGTGAATATATATTTCACCCTTAAAATGTATCCAACCAAATTCTGGCAGTTCATCAGCTTAGTTCATCAATGAAATGCTTCCACTGTAGGATATATTTGTGTGTTAAGTGAACATAGGATAAAGCATTTAAACATTAATTGGTATACCAGCCTGTGTGTTGCATCCACTGGTCTTACGCATTACATATGGAATTGGTTCATTTGTTACTACAATAGAGCACTTGGAATGAGACTCCAGTTCCTTTTCCTTCCTCTGGTTGACTGGTATGCTAGTAGTTTTTTAAAAATACTAATGTGACTTGGGCATGAAAAACTTCATTTATTTGGACTTGTTTCTTTATGCCTTAATTTCTATGTTAAAACGACCAAAACGCTCTTCATTGTTAGTCAAATCTATATAAATGCTTGTGCCAGCAGTCCAACCAAGTGGTCCTTCCATAGAGTTTTACAGGGAAATGTAGTCCTGAATTTTTCTGAAACAAATCATATTTCTTGCTGGAGTACAGCACTTTATTTCATGGATGACAGTGAGAAGTTACTTAATGGACAAAAAACTACTTACCTTTCTCTAAAATGATATGTCCTCACATTTTACATTTCCCTGTATTGCACCTGACTTTAAATCAGCTTCTGAGTAATGTAGAAAAGGCCTAAATTATTTTCCTCTCAAACAGAAGATAAATAAAATTATTCTTTTCCCTTGAGATTTGTTACCATTTGGTAAGAAGAGACCAACAGAAATAAATAAAGAAAAAATATGTGGGAAAATGTGCATGCATGTACACACACACACACACACACACATATATATATATATATATATGTTTAATTTTCTACTTTAAGCTTAAGGTAATCCTCAGAGTCTGTCACTGGACAAATCAGGGCACTCCCACACGCTTGTGTCTTCTACAAAGGAATTTTTTGGTTCTGGGCTTTGTGGCAGTGAACTTGATTATGGCCACTGGTGGGTAAGATGCCTCTTAGAGTGGCTGTCAGAAATAACTTCCTTTCAGAGCTGGTTTAGCCTTCAATTCAAATTCCTTTATTCTTGTTAGAAAATTTGCCAGAGAAGTACAGACCATGGACCATCAGTTCCAGGAAAGGGAGTTTGTTCTTCTCTCTGTGCTTGTTTCTCATAAAGGAGTATGTCCATTGCTCTGGATTTCAATATGCAATAAAGCCAGCCTTATAGATGTTTTACTTTTCATTGTTAAGTTTATAATTTATAGTGGTTTGGGGTTTTTTTTCTTTTATTATTTTTTGAGTTTTAATTTTGGAAGATTCTTTGGAATGAAACAGAAGTACTTAAGAAGTTCAGCAGAAGGAAGTTTACTGAAAAGGCAGATGGTTTTGAGTGGAAAGAAAGGAATACCGAAAAGTTACAGAAATGAGCAAGGCTGTCTTCTGTAACACGGCCTAGAGGTTCATGCCTTTTAGAAGATAAATAGTCTTGAATAATGAACTATTTCCTCAGGGGTTTTTTTGTTTGTTTGTTTGTTTGTTTGTTTGTTTTTTGTTTTAACTTACATGCAGTATCTCCACTCTGAATCTGCTTTTTCCATGCCTTTTCATCTGCTTTTGCAAAGGGAATAGAAGGTTTTCCTGCATGAAGCCTGTTTAGCCTTGAAGAAAAGCAGTGTTACTTATTTTCTCAATATGAAACAGAGAAAGTCTAAAAATTATCTTCACCCTTTCCCTCTTCTTTCTGCAATTCTCTCTTTCATTTTGCTTGCAAACCAATTGACTCGGTATTGTACTTGAGAGGGAATAATACAGGATCACAGAAGGGAAAAAAAAAGAAGTGGGCAGATCCTCAGTTATCTGGTTAACTCAAGGTGGGCTGGTTCAGCCTGGCTCAGCTGAAGAGCTCCGTGGTCTCCCAGGCTGTGCTTACAAGAGGTTTGCCATGACTACCAAAATACATGTTTTAAACTGTGGATACAGTCAGATGTAGCCGGTGTTCCTGGCTCTGTAGAACTAGATACAGTATGCTCCCCTTCACCCCTCCCCTTCTCCGGGGTGTTACAGAAGCTCTGGGCTTAAGATAGCCATTTGTAGGAGGGAGCACTCAGTTTGCTGTTCAAGCAGCTGTTCCCTGTGTCCCCTGGAAAAAAAAATATTGCTAGTTAAACTGTGCATGTCTAGTCCAGCCTACTGTACTGGGTCAAAAAAAAATTGGACAATCTCTGGCAACTTGCTTGGGGTTTTGTTTTTGTTGTTTTGTTTGAGTTTGTGTTTTGTTGGGCTTTTTTGGTTGTTTTTTTTTTAGAGTGGGGGTGTTTTGGTTTTGGTTGTTTCTTTCAGACCTCCACAGCAACACATCAGCAGTCCCGAAGACTGCTTTTTCAGGATGTCACCAAACCGATTCTTTGAGAAACATTGTTATTTAAATTCTTCTACCTATTTCTGGCCAAGATAAAAGCAGCAATCGGAAACTCATGTATATTTAACTCTAGCTAAAATGTTTTTCTTTGTGGTTTGATGCATTTAAAACTTTCATTCCTCTTGAAGTGCTGTCTCTTACAGACCAATGCCCAAGTGCAGATGCTAAAAGCATGTTATGATGATTCTACAGTCAGTCCTTTCCCTTCAGGAGATGTCAGACTGAAGGCTGCCTGGGCAATTTTACTCCTTTGTGCCCAATTGTTTATATGTCTTTAGAAGCCTTTATTGTCATGCACTTTGAGCTATTTAAACATGCTGGACTGACTTTGTGGAAAGTCTTTACCTGCTGAAAGTCTGTCTGTTCTGTTGTCTCAAACTTTGGAGGTTATAGCGTCCAGCAGAAGAAGCAAGGGAATAGGAGATAACAGTGATGCCGTAAACTGACCCAACTGCCTCTTTGCTGATTGATCATGCCAGAGGGGCACTCAAGAAATATGTAATTAAATATTTAATGCATTGCTTTGAAATCTAATTGCTTTAACTATGAATCTCCCTTTTCTCTTTTTGCAGTCTCTTGTATCACTAAGTAAACATTTTTTGTCCTTCTACACCAAATGCAGCCATTTTAATTTCCCGAACAGATCTTGTTCAGGTATGGGGAAAGACTTCTTTGTGAGGAAAACGTTGCTTTACTGTGTCATAACTATCCTTAGTACAGAAACACAGAGGGCAAATTCATTTTAACTGGCAGTGCTTGTTTTGGCGTTCCCCGGATATTCAGTGGAAGTCAAATTGAACTAGAATAACACCAAGACAAGTCATAAGCAGGGTGGTAGCCTTAGCATCTTGCTCTTGGAACAATGCCACTTATCACAATCAATTGCCGTTCCTTTTGCCATGAGCCCTCACTGTCAGGGAATAATGACTTTGCTGGTTTAAATAGCTCCTCTCCTCAGAGTGAAGATCCCATCTTGTTCCTAGATGTACTGCTCAGCTTGAGCTTTTCTTCCAAACTCTCTCTGAGGCCCTAGTCTGCTCTGTCTCACTCCCCTTTCACCTAGTTTTGGACTGCTAATTCTGCTAGCTTCTCGTTTGATATTCATTCTCTGTTAAAAGTGGACTTCTTTTCTGGAAGGCTTATTTATCTTTGTTTCATGATAATATTGTTTGAAAATATAGTTTTGCACAGGGCAACAGCAGTATCTTTCTAAATTCTGTTTGAGTATTTTATAATGTTCCTTGGTTGTTTAAAAAGGCAAGAAAACAGCACTGGAGTTGACATGACTTTTCCCTTTCTGTACTTTTGATTTGTTGTGATCCTTAAAATATATTTTGAGTAACCAGTTTGATTGCAAGGTTTCCTGGTAAGAGGTTTAAGATGATTGCAATCATTTGTGTGCTCATGTGCAGTTTGATCACATTTCAGGAAAACATCTCTAGTTACTTGCTGCTCAAATGTACATGATTTCAACACTAAAATCTATGATCTGTGAAATAGGGTAATGATTTTTCTTTAAGAATCAAACGATAATTGCAAACTGTACTACATTTTTAATACACTGCCATTACATATGCTTGTGAACAAGAAGTGCTGGTTATGTATGTCAGATGAAAATGTTGATCCATGCAAGAAGACAATACACTAAATCAGTTTTTTAATAACTATGCTACTACTGTAATATCTTGAAGAAATAGGTGAAACATGGTAAGATTTGTGTGTGGTGTTTTTAATTTGTTTTGTAGATCATATTCTAATATATTGCAGGACAACCAAAGTTCTGCTGACCCTAAAATGATTAATAAAGTGAGGAGAGAAGAAGAAGAAGTTAAAATATGTAAATGATACTAAAAGTCTAAATATATTCTTCTATATATGTTTTCCCCTTATCAATTATCTGAGTTTAGCAGTACTTCCTTAATGCAACTTTATTTATGTATCATATCAGAGGAACTCATAAGACTTGGTGAATGCAAATGTATGAAATGTCTGTGAGCTAGGGAAATATTTTTGCTTTACAGGCAATAGTATAATAATGTGGCAAAGATAAAGGTTTTGTGTTGTAATTAGTAAAATGTGTCTTTCTCTCCTCTCTGTTTCAGATGGCTCATTATTTTAGATAGTTCACTAAGTTCGTATGTAGTACCTTGCTTTGCATATTCAAGGTAGTAGATAGAATTTTATTTGTAAATTACGAAGAGGCAACTTGTATGTAGAAGATGCAGGTAGGTAAAAACTTATTTCAGGAATCTCTAATATGTAAATATGCTCAAATTTAAGATCAGATATTTTAACGTGTACTTTCCTGTGAAGTTTCTAAAATGGCATTTTTCAGTTTATAATCTAGCTAGTGTATAATGAAGGTAACTAGTTGCAGCATACTGATCTTAGATGATATCTTGTGGGATCTTTCCTCATGATTTAGATGCCCCCATTTATATAGAGAGACAGGGGGTTAAAAAGCAGTTTTATTTACAAACATTACTATTCTCATTATAATAATATAATATTACTACATAATGCTAAAACTAAATGCTGTATGCAAACTTGTCCCTGCATGGAGAGCTTACTGCGTGTGGATGTGAGACAGAAGATGAAATGGGAATGGAAACATGATGTGTTGTTAGCTGCTAGAGACAGAAAATTGTTCCTTGGCTCGTAGGCCAGGAGCCTGTAGGTGACACCATACTGCTTTCTTTCTAAGGATACTCTCCCAACAGCATTTGACTTTTTTAAAATTAAAAAAGAACAGCAAAGGAAGTGCTACAAAGGTATTTTTGATATGTTTTTAGTCCCACATTTTTTCCTACTTATCTTTCCTACCGCTGTGTTTAGGTAGAGTCACTGCTATATTTAAGCAGTTAGGATTTTGTTACTCTAAGACAATCTGCACGGTACAGTGTTCTCTAAGTACAAATGGTAGTCTCTTCCAAAGCATGTTGCTATTAATAAACCTTAACACAAGATTACTTCTCATGATAACAGCAGCAGCTGGCAAGAATGCTTGCAATTTTAACATATTTGTAGCACTGCTACATTCCATCTTGCATTACTCCTGTGGTTTGTTGGCAGTGAAATTTCAGACCAAATTCTTATCATGAATTTCTTCATGGCCTCACAGTCTTCCCTTCTTTTGCCTCCCTTTCTCCACATCCTGTCTAGATACCAAGCTGTCAAACAGATCC
This sequence comes from Scytalopus superciliaris, assembly GCA_013400415.1. NCBI lineage: Eukaryota > Metazoa > Chordata > Aves > Passeriformes > Rhinocryptidae > Scytalopus > Scytalopus superciliaris. The sequence continues at coordinate 574,588 of VXBX01000457.1, forward strand.
TCTGCTGTCTACTGCCTATTCTATTCACACAGCCTTTCTAAAGCATCTCTCTTTTCTTTCCTGCCTTTTTATACACACAGTGTTCCTATCCTTTACCTCTCTGCTTATCCTGCAAAGCGTTCTGGGAAGTCCTTTCTGTCCACACACCACCTTTATGAAGCAAGGAATTATCTGTAGCTGCTATTCTAATATTTCCTAATAGAACCAGATAAGCCATCATGCTAAAAAAAAAAATAAAATACAACTGCTATAGCATCTACTAATTTTTTAAATACATGTGTTTAGGTTTAAATGTAATAGATTCAGTATTAAAATACTGCATGTCAATCACTTTCCACTTCTTACCCTTGCTTTATTATCTCCAGGCAGATAATCAACTCATAGTTAGTACCAGTTCTTTTTTCTTGAATAAGATTCAGAATAAATGCTTGTGCACCTTTCTTTTTCAGGAGGAATGTTTTTTATTTAAAAAATAATAAGCTTCTGTTAATGTCGTGTATTAGACATGTATGCTTGCCACTTACTTGCCATTTCTATTTATACTGATGCAAGAAATAGGTAAGATTATCTAACAGGCAGTGAACATGGCAAAAAACTAATCATACGAGAGAGAAACGAGGCTACATCATCCCTTTAACGTATGGCAGGATCTATAGTGTCTGTGCTATTTCTAACTGAGATTTATCTAATGGTGTAAAATTGCTTCTGATAGAAACTGTTCATTTTCTCATAATTTTTGAAATATGATTGTGTGTTGAGGTCACTTTGCAGTATAAAAATTTGACACTAATTGCAATTAATGTCCAGATTAAGAACATACATATGTAGCAGTACTTCTTGACTTTAGAAAGAAAATGGGTTAGAATAAGAGCAACTATTTTTGATGGTGCCTAATTAGTATGTCATATTACATAGTTGAAAATTGCAAAAGTAGATTAATTTGGGGGATTTGTTTCTTGGTGTTTTCTTAAGACACACACCATGCCCCCCCTTCCCTCCATGGGTTAAAGAATGTTTTTTGTAATTTTATTGCAATTACTCCCTTTGTCAGATTAGTTTGCTGTAAATTTCCTTTACTTTCTTCTCTGCTTCTGCTTTCTTGTTGCATAAAGACCTGGTCATCAGGGGAGGAAACTTCAGTGGGTTGTAGCCATTCCCACACAGAAGAGGAAGCAGCTTGAACCGCCTGGTCTCAAGTTGTGTGAGTGATCACGGGTTTCTGTGAGATCTGTTGGCATAACTCAAGTAGCTTTCCAAATGGCCCGCCTGTTGCCTTGCCTTTCTGAGCAGAATTTCTTTGGAGCATCTGGTTAACACGGATCCCTTTCTGGCACCACCTCAGCTCGTTACATCTGTTCAACCTGTCTGCCTTGGTTTGCCTTGTGCATTCTCCTGAAGGGCTGTATCCAGATGCAGCTGTCTTGCAGGCGCAGTGCTGAGCCCTGCGTCAGTCTTGAGATTTCTGGGAAAGCATCCAAACTTCTGAGTGGGTGAAGAGGAAATAGTTTCCTGTTCTGAAGTACTGGCCCATTTTAATTTGAGCACACAAGCGAATGTTTTAAATGTCCAGAAATGCTGCATATTTGTCTGTTTATGGCCATGTTTAGCAGGTCCAGCCTTACTTTTCTTGAGGTAGGAAGAACTTGTATCAGAAGTGACCTGTTCTTTCTGGTGTGTGGAGAAAGTAAATGTTTGAAGATGTACATCCAAGACATCCTCAGGGAATTAATTAATTCCTGAAAGCATGGCAGTGAGGAGAGATGGGTGTGGAAACCTTCATGCCTGCCCTCATCCTCCCCCCAAGTTTTCTCTTTATCTCTTCCTGATACAGAGGGAAACCTGCAGTAAAAATTCTCACTAGTCACTGAAGTATAGGAATATTAAAACCCATAATTTTCACCTCTCCGCACAAATTTGGAGTGCCCTTCTGACTTGGGTGACCTAATTGATAGCAACAGGTGGCATTGTGAGCTCCTTGCAGTGGACACACAAACTATATGAGTTCATAACTGCTGAAAATTGTCAGCTTGTTCTTTGGACTTCAGTAGACAATTTATGCCCTCTGAGGTTATACGTAGTTACCCAGTCATAATAGGTACTGCAAGCCTAATAAAACTAATCTTTCAAGAGACATCTGTGTTTATTTGCTCTCAGCATATTCTGTCTTTTGTGTATGTATGTTGATAGAAAAATTGAGACGTGTTATTTAATAATTGGCCCTAAGGCCTTGTATTTTCTCAGTGATTTTAAGATTTGTAATTCAAATTTGCACTAGTTAAGCATGAACAGTGTTAGTAAGCAGAAAACCTTTAAATTGAACTGTCTTGTCTATGAAGTGGAAACTCTAATCTTCACGAGATAAACACCAAAATGTCTTTTTTTTTTTTTTTTTTTTTGCATTGTTTAACAACGGTATGCATAATGTACAGCATTTGTACATTAATGTATTTGAAAGGACGTAAATAGAATCCTTTTACTGTTGTTGACACAAACCTCAGTGGGGTGAAACATAAGACAATTATTAAAAAATATAGAAGTATAGTAACCAGTAATTTTTAATGTCATTTAAACTATTTTTCACTTCAATTTTAATTTCAGATTGCCTGTATTTTAGAGTTGTTCTTCTTTCTTGCTTAATTTTCAGAACCATGAGTTCAAGACACGTATTTGTGCATTTTCATGCAAGAAATTCCTTACGGTGAGGCAACATGGGGCAGACACTTTTTTCTTTGTCCATTTTTTGATCTCTCTTTACTAGGAGTTTTAACTTCTTTACAGAGTTTCGAGAAATAGTTCATGATTTGACAGTATGTGAACATATGAAGAATGAATTTGGAGTCTTGGGACTAAACTGTTGAAAACTTGAAGTATTGCCTTTTTTTTTTTAAGCTTACTAGGAGAGCATTCCAGGAGAGAGAACATAAAAATATATGTCGTCTTTGGAGAATGAAAGTGCCAGATATTGAATGTGGCATTCCAAAGCATGTAATGACATGGATCACAAAGATGTTGCCCTATTAAAAACCTAATATATGCAACCATCTTTGTATTTCTGAAAGAATGTCACTTGCTACTTATAAATATGATAAAAACCTTTCTGAACTTCTGAATTCCTTTGACAGTGCTTGTGAACTTCATGGTCTATTTTTAAAATACAGTATATAATTTTCATTCTGTATCATACAATATTATAACTGGTAGGCAGTTGTTTCCTTTCTTCTTCCATTCAGAACTGGGGAGTCATAGCATCTCGTTATCTAATAGTACTTGCTAACAGTCCTTGGAATACATACACAGATACAGATGCGCTTCTTTCTGGCAGAGTTTTTAAGATTTCCCTCTAGCTTCTTGCCAATAAGTAGCATCAATGCTGCCTCGTAAGACTCTGCCCTTGATTACGTGTATCTATCACAGACAGATCAAAAACTGTATCAAACACAAAGGTTTTATCTGGCCCATTTTAGGGGTGCCTTCATTTAGGGTTTTCACAAATAGCCAAATTGGCAAATTTGCTACTATTATCCAGCAGAACAAACCTTAAGTTCTCCTTTTAAAATTTTTCTTTCCATTTATATTATCTTATATTCTAACTTTAATCAGATTTTTTTTTCTGTATAAACAAGAGCTTGTTTTTCAATAAGAAAAATATTGAAGGGGAAAAACCTTTCATATTGTCTTTTAATTTATAATAAATAAGGAAACTTGCTCTTCCTTTTTCAGTCCTCTGCCCCTCACATCTTGAAAATAATAATCACATAAAAGATTCTCCAAGCTTATCTTCAGTATGCAGTTTCTGTTCTGCATACACAAGAACCAACGTATAGTTGTGAGCTGTAGCTTTACAAACAAATCTGGAAACTGTGGTAATCTTGCCTTGTGCCCTTCCTTTCACCCTACTGATTGTGCTCTTATAGTCTCCAAACTTGGAAACAGCTGCCGCTGAGAAAATCTTGTCTTTCCTTTCTTGACTTGGAAATGCAGGAGTGATTTCTTTCTGTTAAACTGAACTGAAATGGAAAAAAATACTTGTATTGAATGCTGACCACATGTCTGGTTGCAGCAAGTTAGAAGTTGGAGGTCTGTGAGATAATACAGAGTATTTCAAGAACTGGACACTTGGGGTGCTCAGGCTAGTCCTAGGTCAAGAAGGTATCTATCTACTAGGAAGACAAAAGCAGATCAGAAATCACCATTACATTTAAAGTGTAAAATATGTTTTCTTTCTTCACCTATGAATGAGAGTGTGCTCCAATTTACAGCCATGTCTGTTTTCATAAAAATATAAAAATCCCTAAATCTGATTCTTACCTGAAAGTAAAATTGGAAGTGGTCAGGAGCATTTGATAGATTACTCTAAATAAAAATTTGAGAGATTCAGCTTCTACAGATGCAACCAGAGGTGCACTTCTGTGGTCTTAATGCAGTGATTCAGTTTCTTTCCAGTGGTTGCTTGAAGGAAATGGCATTTTCTGCTTCTCTGGTAGATGCTTTGAATTTCAGAGGCTGTTTAGCAGTATTACAGTTATCACAGGGTGGAGAAAGCCAGGCAGTGCCACACCAGTCCCAGGCTTGTGTTGTAGATACAGCACTGCTTTGTTGGCTGCAAATGACATGAGATACACAGAGAGTGAGACTGAGAAAAGGCGGAACAGAAAAATGAGTTGCTATAGTACCAAGCAGCCAGAGCTGTGCTGCTAAAAATGGGACCCTTTCTGTATACGCATGCCAGCAAAATAGAGTATCTTTGTAGTGGTAGAAGATACTGAAGTATTTCTTTACTACTCCCAGGGTGACATTCCCAGTTGACAAGAACTTTATATCATTTTAAAAGGTGACACTGTAGATTATACAGTGAAGTCTCTTGAACAAAAATATATTCTTGAGAAAGAATGTATCATTACTTGTTTGAGAATCCATTCATTTCCTAAAAAGAAGACCTGACACCAAGTGTTGGACAGGCAAACTATGCCATAGTGCCTTTTTTAAAATCTTGTTTTATGCTTGCTTGCAGAGTCAAAGCCGGATTATTTGCAGTTATAGAGATCTGACCTCCAAGTGCCATCAGTAGGATAGAAATACAACCCCCATTCTTAATCAAAAACCTTTCAATTGACCTGATTCTGAAGTTGTTTGTTACAACCTCTTTTATAGAGGAGAAACTCCTGAAGAGGTCATGGTGGTTCCCTTGAGTTCCAGCTTTACTTCTTAGCTCAGAACGTGTTTTAAGGAAAAGATAGTATGGTAGCTAACACTTTTGTGTAAAAAAAATCGTATGACTAGGCAGAGGAGAAAATAAAATACATAATGTCCCAGATACTGTCATTAACCGTAATAACTGTTTTTCAAGATTTATTATGACACAACTGTTTTGTCTTTTAGGTCCCCTTGTTTCTACTTGCATGTAGTCAGAAGAGAAAGCTTGAATTTTGTTTTCTCATTGTTAGAAGAGAATCCTTTGGGGGTGCCTGTGGGATGAGAGTTTGTGTTAGAAGATTGAATAATTTATGAATAAAGTTCACCTTCCCCACTTTCCCCATAGTAAAGGTTTTCAAGTTGTGTGGATGTGCCATCTACTTGTGCAGTACTGTGTGCTTGTAGTTATTAGGTACCTAGTTGCAAATCAAATGAAGATGCACTGATGTCTCATTCTCTGCAATTTTCTAGTTATCTTTTCCCAGAAAACATATAACCATTCTACCAAGAATTTTAGAAATGACCCAGGACTCTACATTCATATCCTGGCCACAAAGTGTAAATATATACTGGTTTGGGTTTTTTTCTTTTAATTGTTCTCAAAGTATAGTATTTATGAGAAGGTTTAAGTCAACAAATCAGTGACAAATCAAGAAACTACAGGATTACTCTTTGGAAAACATTTTTCCTGATGTATATACAGTGAACTTGTCTGCCTGAAGCACGTGCCAATGTTACACTGAGAGATGTGCCTTTTTCTATTCAATCACAAGTTTATGATTGGCATTCTACTCAATGCTCCCAGAAATAAAAACCCATACATACATCAGAACAACACATTCATCATTAAATGGCAATCAGAATATTAATTGAATATTAAATTAAAAGAAACAGGATGCTTGGGATAAAAACTGTACTATTAAACAAGTTGAGGGAATTTATAAGATGTATGAAATAGCTTAGATACCCATAACTAATTTCTCATGCCATTAAGAGATGATTTTGATAGTAGCTTTATTGTTCTGTTCTTAACTTAAAACTCTATGCCACAGCTACGTATATATGTTTTAGCTTTTTTTCTTTTCTTTCCACAGAAAGGTAAAAGTTCTGTTCATAAATTCTAACCTGCTGTGTAATCAAGGTGGCACATTTACACCTTTTTAAAAAAGAAAAGTCTAACTATGCATATCAACATTAAAAAAGGTGGTTTTCCCACTAAAGTAAAAGTTTGATTTTATTCTGATTCTCTTCCATTGTTGTATGTGTGTTTTACCGGGGGAGCAATGGGCTGTACAGTAGGAAAAAAATAAGAAATTTATAGTTTAACATAGTTCCCATGTAAGTTTATGCTGATTTTTTTTTTCTTACATCATGCAGCTTGTGGTGTTGTTTCTGTAGTGGACGTGAAGGGGCAGTGTAGTGCTGTTGATAAATCTTCCTCTGCATTCATCTTTTCAATCTGTTGTGGAAGATCATGGTTTGAAATGTGATTATTTTATCTGTTATGTAGATGTGCATTACTTGAAAAAAGTAAGATAATTCTTCTAAGTTGAAGAAATATTGTAGAAATGTCAGTACAGTTGAGATTATTCTTGTTTAAAATGACCCACTGTTTTCTCCCTGATACCGTTTATACTCATGAATATAGATATTATTCAGTATTTTTTCAATACTGTTAGTGTTTAAAGGTTTTCATGTGCTAAAAGCACGTGAAGATTATGGACAAGTGCTGGCAAAGTACAGCTAGGCTTGAAATATAAAAGGGTATTAACAAAGCAATTTTGACTTTTTGTACTTGGTTAGTTTTTTCACTTCGAGTATTAAAATACATTTGAAGTACTTTTTTCTTGTTAATGACAACCATTCTATATAAATTACTATTGAATTATTGTATGAGAACCTGCAGAACTAAATATTGGAGATGCCTGCTATATTTTTCTCAAGTAGAATAAGTTGGTATCCAAAGGAGGTGTTCTGCCAATGTCTCCTGAAACCACTGTTGCAAACAGAAGAGTCATCATCTTGGGATTTATAATCTGAAACAATAAGTATAGATTTAAACTTCAGGTATCACGAAGAAAAGATATAAAGAAGAAATTCTTCACTGTGAGAGTGGTGGGACATTGGAGTAGGTTGTCCAGAGGAGTTGTGTTGCCTGTTTTGTCTTTTGATAAACTCTTTATTAATTTTTTAAGGTGTCTAAAATATGAAAAATATTTTTAATGTGTTCTAGAATTCTCCAGGAAAGCTCAAAGTACACGTTCTTTAACTTAAATTCAATAGCTTTGACTTACATTAAAATTTGAATTTAAGTAGAGACTTCCAGTGAACTTCAATAGTGATGTTTTTTGTCTTCTATTTATTACAGGGTTATGATAGACATGAGCAATAAAAATATCATTTGTGAATGCCATTGTATAGCTGTATGACAAGCTCTTTCATTCCTTGAGAAAATTGCTTTCTGTTTTGTTTTTGTGTATTCTATGATCACCAATGAAAAGAAGCCAGTAACACAGATGATTTTTTTTATGTGTGTTCTGTTTAACTCTCTGTGATGTGTAAAGGTTAATAGATTGTTTGCTTTCTTAGGCGCTGCATTATGATGACCTTAGGCATAAATATATTTTTTCCCCCCAGATAGGAGGTTTCACTCCTCACTACTTTTAGAAAAAATACAGGGTTTTTATTGCAGTAGGTGAGTTTTTGAAAACCATCTTACTAGCCTTACTTGTCACAGAAGACAAATGTTAGAATGCGGAGGGATTGTAACAGTAAGGCTTTTAAATTAGGCATGAAAAAACCCCAAACCCTACATATCAGGCTTTTGACAGATCACTTGTTTGGGCGGTGTCAATACACCATCTTTCCCCATGTTTTTCTTAGAAAATGTTAGGCTCCAATTCTTCCGAAGCAACAGTAACACTCTAGAGCCATTGGGAAATTGTGAACAAGAAAAAAGTCCTGTATCTTCACATCAGCTTTATGTACCAAACCCACATGCATCTTTCACATCTGCCAGTAGACAGATGCGTGGCATTTCAAGTGCAAAAGTGCATGTGCCATTTTTAGACTTTATGCAAATAGTGTATATCTAATTAGCTACTTGCATAAACAAATACTCAACTGCATGCCTTGTATGCATGTCAGCTGAATGCAGTTGTGCACAAATTTTCTTAAAAGCAAGTGTCTTTTATGCTCACTGCTTAAAAAGCTTGTTAGTGTCTGGAAGGTATCGTGAATGTTGTTAGCATTTTAAAAATGTCTTTATAAAAATGGATAGGCTGAGAGGGCTATTATGCAACAAGTTAATAGATAATATGGTGCTTGTTGGTCACACATGCTGAAAGTACCAGAGACTGAAGTAGGAGAGCGTGTTCCTTTTCTTAAGGACTTCCCCTGACCCCAGCCGATAAAGAGATTTGTTAATGAATGGAAAACTTTCATTAACAAGTTGCCTCCTTTGAAAACTAACTGAACTTGCAAATGATCAGAATAGCATTTGGCATATCATTAGTACAGGACGAGTAAGCCTTAGAAAATTTGAAGAATTGGTTCATGCAGTTCCAACAAAAGTACTTTAGAATTTGGGCTTTTCTTTGGTAGCCCGTGTCCCTTTGGTCGCTTTTCATTTTCTTGCTATCTGTGCAGACCCTTTACATTTTTTCCGAACCTCCCCCCACCCGTGTTCAATAGCTAATCTGCTAAATTCATGCTACAACTGCTTCATTGAGTGGATGCGTTGTTCTGCCCGCTTCGTACCAGCTTTGTAACTGTGCAGTATTTTTCAGCTGTTTGTGCTCATTACCATACAGCTGGTATTTAGAAGAGAGAGGGAAGCAGGCAGAAGCTTTACTGTCTGCAAGTATAAGAAGCTCTTTTGCAAATGGGGTACTGGCAGATGGGGCATGTGTTTAAACGGGTTTTGCTGATAACAGACTGCATTAAAAATCATTCTGAGAAAGTCTAAGGTCAACCCCATGAATTCAGAACTTGAGAGGTATTCAGCTTTTGGAAGACCTTTATAGAATATTAATTAACCCAAGTCCATGAAAGTGACAAATGGATTGTTTGCAGAAATGTTAGATACTATCCTGCTGCCCCCCCCTTTATGGTTCATTTCCTCTCCTGATTTGGTTTGTGGGTTTTTTAAAAAAGCCCATAGGATTGCATATACTGTGTTCGTGATCAGGGCTGGTGCCAGAACAAATGAGTGAACAAACAGTAAAATCACAGATCTCATGAAAGGAAAAGTAATTTTCCTTTTGATGTTGTGACTGAACTTCACGTTAAGTACAATTATATAAACCTTTGCCAGAAGCCAGCACTTTACATATACATGGCAATTGATTCTCCTGCTAGCAGTATGGGTAGGACTGTGCTGGTGAAGTGATCTGAAGAGATAATTGAATGAAGTTTGTGTCTAGAGCCAGTACATCTTCTACTGGCTGTATTACTGTAGCTGGGAAGGGGGGCAAGGTTTTGGGCCTTGGGACTGCTCTTCCAGGCCTGCAACGGAAGCAGGAAATTTTGAGGCTAAAGTGCAAGAGGAGAACAGGTGCTCTGCATTTTGACATGCAAGTTAATCATTTGCTGTCTGAAATACAAGGTAATCGGTATGTGCTAGCACAGCTCCATGTGGGTCTAGTGCATACCCCTTGTAACAGGATCATCAAATTCCTGGCTTCCTTCTGGAATTCGGTGCATTTTGGCCATGCTCTGAGCCCCTTGGTGACTAAGCAGTCACCTCACACAGATGGAGTGCTTTGACAGCTCATGAAGGATGGAAACACCAGTGGGTTAACATTTCTCAGAGTACCCACACAGTCTCTGACCCTCTCAGTCCTAATCCTCCAGGAAGAGCTACAGAATGCTTTCCAAAGCATTGAGCCTGGGACAATAAAACCATAGACTGAATAGAGCTATTGATTTCATGGCATGCTATAATCTTGGGGTTTTTTCCTCTTATTCCCTTTCATTCCCATTGCAGACAAACTCCTTCTCCATTACTAGCATTATCCTTTCTGCTTAGTGGGAACCAGAAAGTCTCAGAGTGTACCTAAACGCAAACCAGGTGGTCTCAGAAGCATACTTGGAACCTTGTCAGCTCAATGTTTTGCTCTCCTTCCCTTCTCCCCATCCCAACTGCATTACTTGGGGTAGTGAATGATACTGCCTCAACCCATAAACCTTGCTTTACTGATAATACGAAGGCATGCTGGATGTTGGTCCTACAGCACAGCAAGCAATTGTAGTTTGTAAAGCTAGTGCCTGGCAGTCGGAAAAGAAACTGATTCCAGAGCTGCTAACAGATGTTTGTACAGCGCAGGGCAGATTTTTTTTTATGTTCCTCAGAGAAGAAATCAAATTGAGATGGTTTTTACCTACTTAACTGTAGACCAGTTTTATATCCAGAATAGTTACAAAACATCCAGAGGTTTTAAAGATTGGCACTCTTCAGCTGCAAAATACCATTGATGCTCTATAGCATGAGCTAACTCTTCAAAAATGATGTGACAGTTTCTCCTTTGAATGAGTTAGTGATCACTTTCAAAATAATATTGATGAAATGGAAGATTTAAGTGGGGCCTTATATGTGTTTGAGTTGCAAGTTAAATGATGTTCACTGGTTAGCTTTCACATTGTAAGCACATTCACTCTGTGTTTGTCAATAGTGAAATGGAGAATTCGCTAACTGCAACTTGCTCAAGTTCTTTAAATCAAATATAATGTATTAGAATTTTTTATGTGTATTGAAGTACAGAAAAAAAAGGATGGCCAGAGGAAGACCCCGTTGTGATAGCTGCTGTGCCAGGGTAGTTACCCTCCACCCTGACTTTATAAACTCTAGCACTTTGCTTTCACACATCTGTCTTCAAATGCAGTTATACAAAACTACAATAAGAGATTATGACCAGCTGTCATCTTCTGAATGCTGCTGTGTTGGCTGGAGGCTTTATTTGCACACCTCTGCCTTCAACCCACCCTTCTCCTTTCTCCCTTTTTTCCCAGTCCTGCCCAGTACTCTGCCAGAAGTAATTTCCTCCCTTCAACTTTGAGGGTAAATGGATTCTGTAAATGCTCTAATTTGCTTTAGGCAAAGTTAGTTAAGTTTAAAAGGCTATTAAAAGTGATTTAAGCTACCTGGAAAATGTTTTGCATGAAGGAGATGAAAGAGCAGTGGAGCTCTGAGGTCAGTAACCTCTTTCAGAAAGGTGGTAGAATACCCGGGGGCTAAATGTCTTTAACTGGCCAAGTTGTTCAGAGAGAATATCTATCCGTGGTGCGTGGAGAGCAGATGTAAGCACTTCTGTCACTGTAAATGCCCTCTTGCAACTGCCTGTGCTGGTATCACTACTTTGATTAAAAATCACATGCCGGAGGTTGTATAAAGACGTTCTCTTGGCTAAAATCCACACCACTGGAAACCTTCATCTCCCCCAAGCAGGTTGCTATTGGCCCTTTGGTGGTAATTATGGCCTCACTAGAGCCAGCAGAGCTCCCACACTGGCTGTGGAGCAATCAGCCAGAAAAGCTTAGCCAATTTAAATGGGTGATTTGCGCTAACCCAGCTAATTTTGCCTAAAGTGGATTTATTGCTCCTTTGGTTTTGCAGTGGGGACAGTAGCACCTTCGGTTGGCACATAAGGGAGGCCGTGGTACAAAAACTGCAGGGTGTCCATGTATGACAAATGGGTGGCATGTTGAGAAAGGACCCTACTCACACTGCGCCCAACCTTATGGCTTGAAGTCATGGAAATGTTGATTTCCTGTGAGGTAGCTTGATGAGTAGAGATGAACAAAAGACTTTACAAGTATATTTCAGAAGTCCTTTTAGGTAAATTAAGAAGGGCAACTGTAAATTAATGCAGCAGTTAGTTCTTCCATAGCAGAAAGCAGTAGGTACTTTTCAGGCTGTGGATAGGCAGTAACAGGGAACTTTATCATCTCAGTCTGGATATTTTTAAGCATCATGTAATTTTGTTGTTAATTTGGACTTAGTTCATGTGTAAAACTAATTCAGTGGGAGGATTTGGATGGTAAATAATTTAAATAATTTAAGCTGTTGCTGTAAAAGAAGTGTGAATGTATAGATAAGTTTTTCATGCTAAATGCAAAATGATTAAATTCATGGTACAAGTTAGAATATGCCAGACGTATGACATCATCTTTGTATTTGTCGTAAGAAATCTCAAATGACTGAGACTTAGAAAAGCAAATTACGTATTTAAACTTGTCTGAGAACCATCTTTTTGAAAACCTTTTGTGCGCTCCTACCTTAAACATTTTGAAAAACTTACAGAAATCTCTTGCATTGTAGTTTTTATAGGTGTATAGTTTATATCTTCCACAATATTTAAAAAATAGTGCATGTGACTACTAATGTTTACCTAATGGCTAATTAATGTTTGGTGCTCAGAATTCACAGATGTACAGATTTGAATGGATTGAGAGATCTCAGGATCTGTCTTTGCCTGTTGTGCTGTCTACACCTGAGTTTTGTGATGAAATTTGTGATAGGATCCAAAGTGTCCTTCAGGTAATAGAAGATCTTGCATTAAAAGTTACAAGAAATGTGCCCAACAAGCATACAGAGAGCAGGCATCACTGTTGATGAAATAGAATTAAGCTCCACCCAGAACGTCATCCCACTAAAGGTATTTTATACTGATTTGTTTCAGAGAAGTTCATGATAAAACCTTCAGTGAACTGAAAACAGTGGATAAATCAATGTAATGAGCAATCAACATCTGAAGCAACTGACTGGCAATGAGAACACATCAAAGACAGTTTTCAGTGAAAGGATGGAAATTACTGAAACTTCACAGTATTTAGAGACATTGTGGCTCTGTCCTTGTCATGCTGAGGTCCTGGCTTTCCTGTACTTCGTGCTTCATTGTGTGTGGGCAAAACCTAAGTTGGCAGTTAGTGACAACAGAGAATGTCCTCTTGAAGTTTTTTGCTTTTGTGAAAAGATTTTCTGCTTCTGTAGTAAAAGACAGACTTTTAGCTCAGTTTTTCTGTTGGGAATATTTCTGCTTTGGAAAGCTTTGCTGATGGGCCTCCAGTGTTGAAGTTTGGAGAAATCATCCAGCCCAGTGAAGTTATCCAGTTTTATAAAAAACAAGATGATATCAGTCCTGCATCCCTGGAATCTGTTTTATCAGCTATACTTTAAACTCAAAAGCTCAGTGAAGCTTCAGTGATGAATCACTTTTGATGCTTAGTGTTCAATTAGGAAACCTTCTCTAAAAAGTGAGGCAAATTAAAATAATTAGGCAGTTGTTGTGGTGTTGGCCCTTCATGTGTATTGTTGAAACAGAAGCATAACCAGATGTATGGCAGGTGGAAATACCACTAGGCAAGGTATACCTGCAGCAGCATCAAAGTCCTGAAAGAAGGTGGTTAGTAGATTTATTCACCAGCCTTGCAGTAATCCACTTTGTTGACATATGCCCTTCTCTAGTTTTGCATTGGTGCTACTCCCTTCAATTTTATTCATTCAGTCACCAAGTAGCTGGCCAGAAGTTTATTTAAATGAAATTCATAGATGTTATCCTGTAAATATGTATCTCTAAAGCTGTGTAGAAGTCACAGTTGCTATATTTTTACCTTGCTTCAGATCTTGAGCAATCTCTGAAAGTACCTTCAGGTTACAAAGGATCCTATATAAAAAATCAGAATGGAATTACACAGCATGTTCCTTTAAAGTCTCTTCAAGAAGGCTTTTAGCATAATCTTAACCTATCTACTGTTCTTGTACTGTGGGTATGACTAGTGACTGGTTCAGTCACTTCTGTTGCTACATCCTACATTTGGTTTTAGGAGGGAAGAAAGTCCTAACTGACATTAGCTTTGCACATGTGTGGATGAAAAGCTGAATCAAATGGATGTATTTTTCAGCCTGTCATGGATTCCAGTAAGCGCAGGGTGGGTATACAGTGTCAGAGAAGTCAGCCTGAGGGCCAATTCTGAAGGAGAGTACCACGGGGAGCAAGTTGTTCTCTGAGAATGATGTTGATAAAAGAATTGAAAATGGCCTTGATTCAAAATAGTAATTGCAAAGAAACAAATACCCTGTCCCCTCTGAAGACAATATGAGAAATACTAAGATATTCCCATTTGTGAAACAGACAGACAAATTATTATGACAGATGACAGCTGCAAAGAATGGAAAGCACTTACTCTGGTCTGTATTAGTTTAGGCAGTGTGTACCAGGAAGAGTAAGAGTACAGCCTCCATTGGCTGCAACACAGTGAGACACTGAGGTCTTGAAACTGTGGCTAATAGATTTATTCTGGTTAGCTGAAAATATAATCTGATGAGGAATTGATAAGTAATAGCCATCATGAATTCAGCTATTTCCAAAGCAGAAAGATAATCGCCTTCCTCATGGTAACAGAAATTTCATATTGCAGTGTGCACTATAAATCAGATGAGAAATGTACATCAGACAGCGTGGTTTACCAGGCAGAAATTGAATTTTGGGGTGACACCTGCTTTGCAGGTATTGATGCTCCCTGGTAATCCACCCAGTAGGCTGCTGGTTGACCTTTTTACCTCCCGAGAATGGGCCAGGGGCAGCAATGAGATTATTATTAGTTGGTCTCTCCAGTCTCCCTAGTTGTCAGGATTTAAGAGTGAGCTGTTTCACAAAGCTGGCAATAATCTAGCTGCAATATGTAATTTTTCAGAGCAGGACTAACACAGACAAGTTATTCTGGCTGGTGGAGTAGTGGTTCTCAAGCTCATGAAGATGATGGTGAACTAGCTTGATGCTTCTGCCTCACCAAGCAGATCTGTTATTTCAAGGTTCTTTTCAGTACCACCAGATTCAAAATGGTGTTTAATGTTTGCATTGCAAATGTTTGCACTTGGGGAATACAAAATATTCTCAATTTAATTGCAGTAAATTCTTTCAGAAGGGATGTAAGATGTCAAATATCTTTACTTGTATTTCTCAACAAAAATCAGGATGGACACTTTTGGAGATCTTAACATGAACCATGTTTTCCTTTTTCCCTCTGTGAGGACAAGTGCAATGGTAGGGACTGCGCTTTCAGTCCTTCCAGCACAGCACCAGTTGATTCTTGTGGGAGTTGTCATGTTTCTTATCCGTTAAAGCAGACCCCTTAATAGCTCCTATCACAGTCAGGCAAGCTTTAGAAGTTCAGAGTGTCTCTTATGAGACCTGGTATTATACATCTAATTCAGACAAGTATGTCTCGCAATCACTATTGCATTGTTTGCAAAGAAAATACACGAATTATCCTTTCCTCTCTGACGCATCAAAGCCCACTCATAGGAGGGCTAAATCTCCTGGCAAGAAGGTTGTGCTAAGATTTGCTATTCAGCTATGCAGCAGCCAGTGCACAAAAGCTGACTAAATACCATTGGATCTGCTGTCAACATTTAGCTGTGCATTCTTGACAGAAGTTTTCTCTTTGATGTGTTCAAGCTACAAGGGGAACCGCATAGATTGTATACAATCTTTACAATGCTTTTGGTTATTGAAGCTCAAAGAATGATTCTTTTTTCCTACAGCAAATAGGAAAAAGTACTACTATTGGCATCTGGTATTATTAGAAAAGGAATTTCTGTTGAGTTTTCAGATGTAGTCCCATTGGAAAAAGAGGGTCCATCCAAAATATGGAGAGAAATCAATATTAAAAGTTTGATTCTGTTTTGTCAGAAGGTGTTATCTGTGCTATGGAAAATAAGTGAGGGAATTTCATCCTGCAGGTTAGGACATAATGAACCTTGACTGTGGAAACTGTCACATGGTGAGAGTTGCATAGAGCAGGATGAACGTTGCTTTGGTGCCAGTGATCAGCAGGTGTGGTTTGCCTGTACTTTCCATCTAGCATCTGGCACTGAGAGCACTACCTGAGGTAGGAGGCGGAGGCAGGACCACCCCAGTCGGCAGCGGCTGTTTTTTACATTGGCATTGCACAGACCCCAGAGTCTGGAGGCGTGAGCTTTGGCCCTGTAAATGGGAGAAGCTTTAAGCCGAGACAGAGGTTTTGCAACTTCTTTCCCCCAAAGGGAGGTCTTCCCTCTCAGTTTAAGCAGAGTTGAAGCTGCAGGGGAGAACCCAGCCTGCTGTCTTCTGTCCCTGTTGTAGCAGTGACATACGATGTTGGCCATGGGTTTTGTTTCACAATGAGAACCACAAAGTGTTTAAAAATCTTCATTCTCTAGAAGTGTATTCAAGATCTGAAGCAGTATTTTTAATAGCAAAAATGCCATTTTTATTAAAATGTGACTTTATAATAACGTCTGTCTGGTTGGCAAATAACTGACTTACATCAAGCCCCAACTTAAAACATGGTGCTTGGAGCACCATGAATATAAAATTGTATCCTTTCCTATCCCATGTGTAGGAGGAATCCATCATAATTGAAGATACAAAGAAGCAGTAGATTTGACATTTTATTAAGCTTTGGACATGTAATCACTCTTCAATGTTCTGTTCAAAGAAGCCTCTGCAGAAAATAGCAGAAAATTACCATGCCCAAATAACAGAGAGAAGCACTGAACTTCAGATTTACGCTCTCATTACTTGCTCCATCACATTCCTAGTTCTTTGTGTGTTGTCTTTATGGCTTTTGGTGTTCTGAGAGTAAAGTTCCCATTCATTTTTTGAACTCTAAAAGGACATAAATAATAATGGCTGAATTCCAATATGATCCAGGTTAACAAAAAGTGTAGAAGTTCTTTACTCTCAAATCTCAGAATCAAAGCTGGTATCTTTTCCTACTGTTTTCTTTTGACTTCTTTTTCAAACATACCAGAAAAGTTAACTGTCTGTGACCATTAGCTGAGGTGGATGTTGTGATAGATTTCTCTGTGGTAAAGTTCTTAAATATTTTTTAAATACTGGCATCAAATTCTAGACTCTGATTATAAACAAAGTCACTTTTTTTTGTGAAGTTAGTTTTGTAATTTGTATCATGAGGATTAAAAATATTTGTAGAAGTTGCCTTTTGCACACATCTTGGCACAAGAAACTCAGCTAAAATGGAAGGAAAATTGTTCATGGAAAAAGAACTTTTTAATCTCAAGAAAAGTGTACCATGTTTAAAGAAAAGCATGTTTTTACTAATAAAATAATTATTAAATAAATCTAGTAATAACTTTTCACCTCACATCTGCTTCAACTTTAAAAAAATAGTTTATTATTATGACCTTGCTGAAATAGGTGGGAAAGGAATTGCTTATTCTGTTTCTTTACCAGTGAACAGATATTTTTTTAAAGGGAGGAAAAAAAATCAGGTATTCAAACAGAAGTTAAAAAAAAAAAAAGAGAGAAGGTTGTAAAATTCTTTGTACAGTCTTTGACTTTGTTTTTTTTGTTTTGGATTTTTTTGGTATATTTGAACCTTCTCTCCCAGGGTTTTTTCATATTGCAGATTTCTGTACATGAGTGGATTTCTTAAAGAGCCTTCATATATAGCCTTTAAAGGTGTCCTTTAAGTCAGTTAATAGATGGCCTCAACTTCTGTAAACAGATTAGGCTTTGTTAAAGTTTTTGGGGCTTGGCTTTTTGGGGTGTTTTTTTGCATCTTTATTGGCAAAGTATGGTCCAAGGTGTAGCATACCATATTATTCTTCATTATCTATTCAGAGGTCATCTGTGACAGCTTGTACTCTTAGAGGCAAATCACATGGATGATATATATGCCTTCATGATAGCATACAGAGATTTTTCTGGTTAAAGGAAAAAGGGAGCATGGTTGCTTCTGCCAGAGTACTTTTTATAGAAGTGATGATCACTTGTGTAGTAGCTTTGCTAATATAGCCATAAGGTCTTATGCCTTGAAAAGTTCTAATTTTACCTACTGTTTCCCAGCTAACCAAACCCTTCATTTGGTTACAGCTAAGGTGGGCGAAGAGCACTTTTGTTGGCAAAGAGTTCAGTCTTAACAAGAAGCTGTAGCAGCTTAAGATACTATTTTGTTTGGCTGTTTCTCTCACAGCACAACTGGTAGAAGGAATATGCTAGTGCTCCACAGCCATGTCCCCGCAAAATCCAGGAGCTTAGTTTACACCATTGCCATCACTGATAAACATGTGTTGAATTCTTACAGATTGTTTGCCCAGGTAAGCTTAGCACAGCCCTTCTGTATAAGGGAAATGTCCTCTCAAATCTTCTGGCAATGTTGTTTGTCAAAATGAAATGGATATTTTAAATTGTAAGGCTCTGCCAACCTGGTTTGTTTGACTGGAGTGGATTAGGTCGGGTTGTTTGCACAAGAGCTGCTTTGCAGGTGGGTACAGGTGGCTGCGGAGGAAAGGGTGAATGACAGACAACAGGCAAGCTGGGGGCACGGTGGGCACTGCTAACACTGGTGCAGCAGGGCTGTGTCAGCATGGGGGGTAGTCACAGTCTGAGGGAGGCTCTTTGGCAACGGCAGAGCCGGAGCAAGGGCTCTGTAATAAACTGTCTTGTGAATTGGTGTGGCTGTACAAAGTCTGTGGAAGGTGGTGAAAGAAATGCGTGATTTGAAGATATTGTAGCTACTTCATCAATGGTTTGGAGAACATGCTATCATTAATACAAGTCATTGGTTATGAAGTTGAAACTTTTATGTGAAAGCAAATGCAGAATGACTTTGATTTCACGGGAAAACCTTTCTGTTTGGTGAAACCAAAGCCACCTCCAGGATACATGAATAAAAAGTTACTAGCTTTTTTCTCTGATGTATCATTTTATGCCTGCAGAATGAAAATGCAATTTCATTTAGTTGTGCTGACAGATAGTAGGGGAATCATTGTTGAGTGGGCTTCAGAACACATATCCAAGGTCTCTGAAAAGTTTGTTCTTTATCTGCTAGTAGTATTAAACCTCATGCTGCTGTATCTCACTGCTTCTCTAACCTGTCTCATAAGCAAGGGACCATGAATTCAAGTGTTCACTGCAACCAGCTGCTGTTAGTTGTAAGCTGATCCCATGCATATTTACTAATATGTGATTCTTAGCAGACCTTATCTATCCTGTGTGTAGGTTACTGTAGTTATCCCTTCACAGGGCTAAGATGTTGCACGACGTCTCATGTAGCAGCCCTATAAACAGAATCTGTGACTCCTTTAAAAAAAGAAAAAGATAAATTAGACCAAAGACTCGTTTACTCAACTAACTTGTCTTTTGAACTGAATAAATGAAATGTGTTTTAGCAATGCTACCAGCATATCTGTGTTTTGAAAGTACTTATGGAATAGATGACTTGGCATGTCCCATCTCACAATAGGGGTTTTTGTGTGTGAGTGAGCTGGGACTGCCAATACAGTCCTGTATGGCAGAGAAGGTCCTGTAACTGCAACAGAGTTTTATGACAGATGTCTTGATGTTGGATGAAGTCATTTACCTCTAGAATTTCTCAAAGAAAGCCACTCTTTGCATGTCAGGATGCCACCCTTTGCAGGTATTAGATTCAGGAAGTTTTAATGATTAAAGCAGCAGTAATACGGGTTTATAAGATCTCAGTTCAAATCCTGTCAGTACTGTGAGGTCCCAGTGAATTCAGATCACTTATCCTACCAATGGGGCATCCAATGTATTTTGGCTTCTGTGAGTCTGACCAGTTGGTACTGTGAACATGTCATCTTCCAACTCAGCTATGTTGGCTAGATAAACTGCCACCCTTAGGGCTACTTGCAGGTATTTGTCATGCATCCTGCCAGCAGACTTCTGCTGTTTCAGATCTGCCACTTAAGCTGCTCATGTCATCATTGTCATAATTTCCTGTTTAAGAGGGAAAATGTGCATTTATTACCAAAGATCTACTATTATATGTAGTTTTATAAGCCAGTTTAGCTCACTGACTGAAATCTGTTAAGAAGGGAAGAGTAACCTCTTCTGACATGGCTATATCCAGAAGAGCATATGCCCATGGCTTGCTGTGTTGAGAGCTGGTTTCGACAAGTTTGTTTCAGAAAAGCTTATGAAAGGTAAGCTGTCTTAAAGTAAAGGAAATCTGTGGAGGGGTGTGGGCATTTCATTAGGAGGAAAAAGCAATAGGCATGAGGAATATTTCTGGAGCACACAGACTTCTGATCTAGAACTGTTGATGTAAAAAATGTTTGATAGTCAGTGGTCATCTTCCTGTAGAATTGAAGATGGGCTTTGAACTCTTAAAATCACAATATCCTCCGCTTCTGAAAGATTTATTTCTGAAATATTTATTTCCTTGTCAACTGCAGTTTTCTACTGATGTAGCCTGAAGTTGTGCTCTGTACTCTGTATAGAGGCATTAATGTGGAGAGTGTGCACTTGCAGACTTGGTGCTCCCAGCCATTGCCCAGTGTTTCTTTACAACTAAAAGGTAGAAATGGCAACATGAAGAAACAGTCTGATTCCTAGCCAAGTTTTTAGTCTGTTTCACCTCTAGGTTAGTTAAGCTCTCAGCTTGTGAGCCTCTCGCTCCATTCGGTCCCACTGAGCTGGGGTCTCTACCATATCTCTAAGTAGTTCTTACTTTGAAAGGGCAATCGTATTATGAAGAATATTGATGTTATTTGACAAGTCCTTACTATACACATTGAGCTATCTGTTCTCTTCTTTCCCGCTTCAAGATCACTCCTAAAAAGAGCTAACAAATGTATTAGGAGCTCCTTGAAATTAGCTTAACATGAAGAAGCAAATATACTCAATTCAGTTACTGGTTTAATGCAGATCAAGATAATATTCTCACCTCATTCCCAAAGGCCCTGAAAGGAATAATGCAATTCCATGCTGGCATCTATACAGATAAAAGGCAGTATAATTGCATTATTTGGAAACTACTGCAAGCTACTCCTTTTTTTCCCTTTCATTTAAAAGCATTTTGAAGACACTAATGCTGCAGGAAGGGAGGTTTAACATCTGAACACTGGAAAATTTTTTTTAACTGTCTGTTCTTCCAGAGTATTTCTGAGAACTGTGGTTTTGTTTTGAGGAAATGAAGAGATGGAAGAACTGGTAGAAGGTTTAGAAAGACCTGTCAGGGGCTTAAAGTGGTTAATTTGCATTCCTGAAATTCTTGTGTTGTCTGGAAGAAATCAGTTGATAATTTCTTTCAGGCTGAGGTTTTTGTTGGGCAGGACCGGATATGTTCAGATCTAGATGTTACTGCTCAAACCTTTGTCAGACTGTAAGCTAGATATGTGACAATGGCCTAGCTGGATGATACTGCAGCAGCCTTTGACTAGTATCAAACAACCCTCAAAAAACTTGCTGACACCGTCCATCAGCTGGTTGCATGGTGGGGTTTTGTTTGGAGACCAGTTACGCAATCTATTTCATCAAGTGCTGAGTCTGATGGTACCTCAGTAATGAGAAAAGATTATGTGACCTTCTCCTTGGGATCTCTGTATGTGTGACATTCTTGAGCATAAATTCTACTTAGGAGCTGAAGACACTTTGCTTGCTTATTTGCATATTCAGGTAGATGTAAAAGTAGCTGAATACTAACTGCCAGTTGCAGATATACAAAATACCCTTCCAAAAGATAGAGAGGATTGGATTTGGCCAGCTGGTTGTTCTCACAGCTGTTATGGCTGCTCCTCAGGCTGGTACCCCCATTCTCATATTTGGGCATCTCCTAAATTTGTAAGTTAAGAGTTCCACTTTCTATTGCAACAAATAAGTGTAGTTTTTGTGGGGATGAATGGTACATTATGATGGTTTTTCTCTTTTTTTTTTTCTTTTTAATTCTGAGGTAAGATTTCTTTAGCTACAACCATCTCTTTCACCTCAGTGTACACTGCCTCTGCTTAGAGAACAGTGTTAGAATCACAACTCTTCCAAACAGATAACTTTTAGATTGTAATAGATGTCCATTGGAAATGGGAAGTGAATTGGATTTGCTGTGTCTTGGAACCATTGACCCATGCTTTAGATCAATGCAGGGTCTAGCTGAGTCTTCCTCTTTTCTTTTCCACGTTTAGCACGTAGTGTGGAACAGTTAACCCAGCTTACTACTCCTGTTTCTCTAGCTGTTTTCAGAGTGCCACTCAAAACAGCCAGCTGTCTACCTGCTGTAAAAGCAAAAACATCATTCTTAAACTAGATGTACATAACATAGTAATGTAGCAAGCCATCATGAACAGGAAAGTGAACAAATCCCACTTAGTGTAAATGTTCTTGTTTCTTGGTATCTACACCTGCTGAGTCACATTTAACTTTCCTCTGTGATATGGCAAATTAAGTACTTAATATTTTTCCCTAGGTATTTTGCATAAAGAAGCACAACGTGTATTCAGGTTTTCTGGTTAACAAGATGCTACCCTGAGAGTACCTAGTATGCTCTTCACAACTGAGTAGCCCACACATCTTGCCGTAGATTTGGGGCTTGTCTGCCTAAGAGGAAGAGGATTTCAGAGGGCTTTTTGAAGGACTGTACTGATAAGGAGGCTGACATCCCTATCTTAAGTTGAAATGTATCTTACTGTTTTAGCTTTTAACCCAGTAGTCTGCGCTACCTAAATTGCCTGAGTTACAGGAAAGGTTAGTAGCTTCTGCTGTATTTTCCTTGGCAGGTTGATTGCTCAGTGTAAACTTGAGGCTGTTGGATTCCTTCTTAAATTAGCTGTCTACCAAACTTTGTGTTAATCAATGTCAGTAAATATTAGCATACTTTTCATGAGGCACATGATAAGACTGTTGCTGCCGTTGTTTTAAAAAATGCCAAACCTTTTCCAGATGACTTGTGACCAGGTAGCATTCTCATGCTGACTTCCCTAGGGTGAACACCTTCAGTTTTTTCAGTCTTCCATGCCAGAGAGTGAGGCTTGCTCAGTGCAGTATTGCATATGCATTCCAGAGACCACCCACTGTTCCTAAACACAGGGATTTCAAGTAATTTGTAACCAGGAGAGACTTTGGATGAAGTTTGCCAGAAATCTAGTAGGAACTAACATAGAGTCCCTCGTATGGGGCAACCAATTCAGCTTTTGGAATCAGCATAGCCTAGCAGTTTCTAATCCCTCTGGGGGATAGTGGTCTGCCTTCTAATTTCAGTCTCTTTAAATTTACTTGTAAAGCACAATAGACCAGTGGAAAAAAAAAATCTGCATTTTAAAAAAGTTTTTGAAGAACAGGCATGAGTCATACCTGTCCCTGCAGGCCGTTAAAGAGCTGTCGACAGTTAGCTGTGAAGAAGTGTATTTAAACTGTGTTCATGCCAACGTAAATCACTTTATTCAAAAGCATGAATGAGGTTGTAGTATTCCATTAAGACTGTTGTAATCAAATTTTAATGAGGAACTATATTTACACAAGCAGCAAATGAGTTCTTCCCAGAATTTTCTTTTTAATCAAATATTCCTAAACATCGTCTGTGATTTTACAAGGGACAAAAGTGAACATTTTGCAGTCTTGTCCCAATGGGGAAATTCAGCTAACAACTGGGGCTGTGTTTAAATAACTGCACAGAGGTTTAAATTTAGGTTCATAAGTGAATGATCTGGTCAGTGGCTTGTAGCACATTTTGTTGGAGGTAGGTAGTAAAATGGGGATTATTCAGATCTGGCCAGTTTTCAAGGCACAAGTTTGTTCTGCATATGAAATTAGACTAAAGGGAAGAGACCACACGATGTGTGAAGCTTGTGTTGAAGGTTAAATTACAAGGAACCTAACTAATGGTAGTCTGTGCTTTGATTTTTTGCCAACTTTCTGATCAAAAAAATGAGAGTTCTGCTAAATACCAGACTGCAGACTGGTGCTCTCATACTCCTCCCTCCTGCTTCCCATTCCCACTTCCATTCAGTCTCTCCCTGTCACATCAGCAGGCCTATGACATACAGCAGGATTTCTTTTTCCATTTCTGTGAGAAAGATTGGCATACATAAACCAGTTTGGCACTGATTGAATATTAGAGATGAAATATGATAATAAAAGAAAAGTGGGCAAAAAAATCCCCAGAGATTTGTCAGAACATTGCTGGCATCACTTAAGCAATACTATAGCTAATAAGAAGCTTTAGCAAAATAGAAGGAATAGGAACTAGGACATATTTTTGTACAGGCTTTATTGCAATATCTTAAATCCCTCTTCTTGTGTACTAATTTCAAACTATAGTTTGCAATATTTTGCAATTTTTTCTAGTATTTTAAAATAGTTTTAAAACACTTACATGTACAACCAACCACATTGGTGGCTTGGACTATTCCCTGACATTTTGCTTCGTAGCATTTCATTGGTAAATTGGTAACATTAGATAGGCTGTGTTTCCTTTAATAATTGGATTTGTGAAATACTGAGTCTCCATAAAGTTGCAAACTTTAAAACCATGGTTACCATCTAATTTTGTGGTAACAAGTGAATGGAGCAGCAAACTAAAAATTTCTGGAATCTCTAATTTGCTCAATCCTGCCTATAAATAGAGAAATTGTAAGTTTCAAACCCCAGGAATTTAGATAACTGCCTTGCTATTTAACCCACAGTGAATGCATTGGTTTAGGGAGTGCATCAGTTGCATCACACTGAACTGGGAAGTTGACAGAAGAGAAGAGACATGGTTAAATATGTGATGTCTGAGGTTATGTAAAGGTTGCAACATGCAGTTTTCCTTGAGGGTAGAAACAGGGGGTTTTGACTTGTAGTTTTTTTTTAATTCAAGTATAAACATTATAGCTTGATAAAGGGAGCATAAGCTTTTACTGAACAAAATGCTTTCCCAAGCAAAGCTCAGACACAAGAGTGGACAGGCATGGTCCATTGTTATGCTGTAGCTCTTAGGTTTCATATGGGTAACACTGATAAAAAATATCTCTGAAATACTATGAAATGTGTCACCTTATTTCATACTTCTCACATTCTATGAAACATCTGTGTTATAAAAAGCTGTGCTGTGCTCAAATTTATTAGAGGCACCTATCCGTCATCTTACCTCAATACAGCTAGATTCAGTGTAAAAAAAGTAAAATGTCTGGATGAGGGACTAGTTACCCTAAATTATGCAGTGCTATTTTTCTTTTAGAGGCAGGCAAGCATGCTGTGTGGTTTCTAGACTGGAAGCACCTGTTCAGGGAAGAGTTTGTTTAGATGGGGCAGGTTTGCTGGCCTGCTTTCTCTGCCTGTAGCCCCTTTTGACATGAAATTGCATAGCATAAGGTTAATGACAGTGGGTTAGGAAGGCTTCAAAGCATCTGGTGTGACCCTAGCATGCCTGGCATTCCTTTCTGCTGTGCAAAGGTTTGGCATCAATCCCCCACTGCAGGCAGAATTTACTCAGGAGAAACCAGCTCACATGGCTCCCCCAGGCCTCTAGAGAGGGGGGAGTTGTCATGGCAATAAATCATGAGGGTTCATGGAAAAGGAGTAAATCCCTTTTTCTGTACTATACCATAGGCATGGGTTGGGTTGTGGTGAGAAAAGAAAGCTGGACCAAGCAGGTATAATGTGCAATTTTCCCTTTTTTTATAACAATTGCCACCATTTACTGGTATGGCAGAGTCTTTGTCATGGAATAATGATCATTCCCATGTACCAGAGACACTGTGGGCTGCAAGGAGTCTGTGTCCCACCAGGTCAGAATGCTGACCAGACCAACTGCTGCCCTTCCCCAGGACTCACCAAACGTGCTGTAGCCAAGGGCAACACAGGCAGAACTGGATCATCCCCATAGTGGCTGCTTCCAGCTGCTCTGCAGATGTGGCCAAGAATGGGGAGGAAGGAAATCCAAATATCCTCTAGATAACTTCCTGGTACAGGTATTAGACAAACCAACCAAAAAAGAAGCATTACTGGACGTGGTGCTCACCTATGCAGAGAAGCTCATTAGAGAGGTTAAGACTGAAGGCAGTCTAGGCTGTAACAACCATGCCCTGGCTGAGTTTCTGATCTCAAGGAACACGGGCCTGGCAAAGAGCCAAGTCAGCACCCTGAACTTCAGAAAAGTGAACTTTAAGCTGTTGAAAGAATTGGTGGATGGCATCCCCTGGGAAACTGAACTGAAGTACAGAGGAGCTAAGCAGAGCTGGCGACTCAGTTGACACAACAGAAGGATGGGATGCCATCCAGAGGGGCCTGGATAAGCTTGAGAGGTGGCCCCATGAGAACCTTATGAGGTTCAACCAAGTCCAAGTGCAGGATGCTGCACCTGGGTCAAGGCAATCCCAGACATGAGTACAGACTGGGAGAAGAACTCACTGAGAGCAGCCCTCCGGGAAAGGACCTGGGTGTTCTGGTGGATGAAAAGCTGGATGTGAGGCAACAGTGTGTGTTCACAGCCCAGAGAACCAACTGCATCCTGGGCTGCATCAAAAGAAGTGTGGCCAGTGGGAGGTGATTCTGCCCCTCTACTCTGCCCTTGTGAGAGCTGCAACTGCAGTACTATGTTCAGGTCTGAGGTCCTCAGCACAAGAAAGATGTGGACCCCTGGGAGCAAGTTCCAGAGGAGGGCTATGAAGATAATCAAAGTGCTGAAGCACCTCTCCTGTGAAGACCGGCTGAGTGAGCTGGATGTTCAGCCTTGAGATGAGAAGGCTCTGGAGAGATCTCTTGGTGACATTTCAGTTCCTAAAGGAATTCTCTCCTGAAACAGAGAGAGTGACTTTTTATACAGGCAGATGGTGACAGGACAAGGTGGAACAGTTTTATCTGAAAGAGGAGAGAACTAGTTTAGATATTAGGAAGAAATTCTTTACCCAGAGGGTGGGGAGGCACTGGAACAAGTTGCCCTGTCCCATCTCTGAAATTGTTGAAGACCAGGTTGGATGGGGCCCTGAGCAACCTGATCTTATGGGCTCATCCCTGCCCATGGCAGGGGGTTAGAACTAGATGATCTCGAAGGTGCCTTCCAGTGCAGGCCTTTATATGATTACATGCCTCTGTGTCTGCAGTCCAGATACCCCCTACCTTGTTGATGCTTACACACTGTATAGAAAAATGCTTCCCCTAAGGAGGGAGAAAACATGGTCATCAGGGATGGGAAAAGAAAGGAGTTATAAGGTGGGACAATTAGTCCTGTTAAATGCTGTGGAGAGGGCAGGAGGGAGGAAACTACTCGGAATTTACTGAACCAGGAGATTGATACAGGGAGAAGAGAGCAAGAGTATGGAGGACATTGGGGCTGGTGATTACAGAGAAATGAGGGTGAGAAAAAGATGGGGAGAGCCCAGGAGATTCAGTCACATTCAACAGAACAAGCTTTTCTCCAGAGCTGAGATTCAAGGGTCCTATACTTCTGTTATCAGTAGACTGCCCTGAAATTTACTGACACATGATGTTTTATCTTTCTCTAGTACTTTTGTACCAGGGGTGGCAGTCTGCTGTATTCATCACTGCTGGTTACCCACAGTGGTGGGGCATCCCATGGGGGCTCAGGCTGCTCCATGCCACTGGCATGCCAAACAGAGAATCAGTGTATTGCCAGATGATGGGGTGAATTCCCTTGATGGATGCCTAAAACATTGGAAAATTTGCCTTTGCAAACTTGATGCATGTGCACAAGTGGGTAACGATGTATCATAAATTATAACTTGAGACACTGTTTTTTTCCACAGAATCTCTATCTTTATTTGGTATGTACCATGCGCAGGGCTGTCTTGGTAAGCGGCTTTTTAGGAGTAAAACTATCTTATTCCTGTCATTTCAAATTCCTTTGAATGCTTGGTTTTGCAACCTTTATTCCCTCTTCAGGTAAGACAGGCAGGAAGAGATTTGACATTTTTAATAGTTTTTTTTTTAAGTTCTTAAATCCTTCTGGTACAATCTGTGATTCCAGGAATTCTTCTGTCTGTAGCCTAAAGGCTCACCACTAACTCCTTATCATTCTCACGTACCACAAATGAGGGACAGACGCTATTTTATAAATAAATTCTATAGATTATGCCAGATAAATAAGCACT
Organism: Scytalopus superciliaris; assembly: GCA_013400415.1. Classification (NCBI taxonomy): domain Eukaryota; kingdom Metazoa; phylum Chordata; class Aves; order Passeriformes; family Rhinocryptidae; genus Scytalopus; species Scytalopus superciliaris. The sequence continues at coordinate 602,612 of VXBX01000457.1, forward strand.
TCTCTTGACAATCAAAATTAAGCTATCTCCAAAGGGGAAAAAAAAAAAAGGAAAACTTAATGGAAAACAGGCAGTAGTAGCAGTGCTCTATTTGTATTCAGTGCAAAGGACAGATACTTTTGGAAAGCTGTCCAAGTCCAAACAGACATTTCTTTTTCTGTACAAAGGTGAGTTCCCAACGTGCTTATATTTGCGTGAAAACAGTCTGAGCATTGGTGTTCAAAGGCAGAAATGCATACTTCTCCAATTTGGAAACATTCTTGTCAATATAAACAAAACCAACTCTGCTCTCTGGTTGAAATATTGAAAAAAGGAGATGATCCTTCTTAGGGTAATGTTTTAGCTTTTTTTGTATTGTGGTTGTCACCTGTTGATCAGCAAGAAGGGCTTGTACTTTGTGTGCCTAAGATCATCCTCTAGTGCATGGTTTTCTAACTTTATGGACTGAGTCACGTGCAAAATCTGAAATTACTATGATAGAAATATCAGATAAAGTTATTAAAAACGGAGCCCAGGCAGGGACTGCTATCTTCATATTGTCCCAAGGGAATACCCTGTGCCCAGGTAGTGCCTGGCTGCTGGCGTGGCAGTCCCTGCCCTTGGTTTCAGTGGTGTGTAAGGATATCTGGGAGAAGAGTGGGCCAAGGGAGAAATGCCAGGGGCTGGGATGTGTGGTGCCAGCTTCCTGCACAGTGCAAGCACAGGAGCCAGCGGGTAGGAGGGCTGTTCTGTGGGGCCCCTCGGGCTTGTGCAGTGTGTAGCATGCAAGGTCATCTCTTCGGGAAATTCAGCAATGTACTTTGGTCTCTGAAGCAACTGCTGCTGTGGCTCAGAAGCACAGCCCGATTCAATGTGAACTTGAGTGATTAGCACAGCTATTACTGCATCTATAAATAGAATTCATCTTACAATATATTAAGTTTAATGATATAATAAATAGATTACAGTTAACTTTAATAGAAGCACAATGAATGGAGACGCAGTTCTTATGAAGACCTGCTGCCATTAGTGAATGTTTTGCAAGATGCATTATATGTAATACCTTCTTCTTCCTTTGAAAAATGAATACTCTAACAATACTGTGTAGAAACAAAACACAAAAGAAGCAACTCAACATGTTGCTGTTGCATGGAAAGCAGTCAAGTACATGAAAGTGCAGGCTGCGTTATCAACCTTGATTCTGCTCCTTATAAATATGCACTATGAAAAATGTTTATTATATGATAATATTGCTAGTTTTAATGTTTCTGTGTAAGAAACTTACATGTGGTTACTGTCACAGGGAATTAAAAGCAATGTGAAGCCTACCTCCACTGATATTTTCATTTATCTTTTCCTTTAACAAGAAAAAGCTTTGGAAAGAAACATGTTTGGGGTTTGTTTGGTTTTGGGGTTTTTTTCAGTGAAATAACATACAGTTTCTAATGAGACAAGATCCCTGGAGTTACAAGATGGCATGTTTAAGGAAGGTTGACATTATACCCCCTGTCTGTGGTTCACCTTGTTGTGTTTGTTTTACGATAAATCTTTGAATGTCCATTTCCATTTTTGTCAAAGACTAAAGTATATTTTCCAATGCAAATAAGTTGCTTTGGTAAAAGCACAGTCCTCTGGGTTGGGAGGACAAAGCCTAAACCCCCCCAGTTCCTTGCCTTTTCACCTAAGGCTGTAGTTTGGCAAGTGTTCAAGATAGCTCTTCTGGGGGCTTGGGGAGGTTAAAAGGGAGAGAGCAGGCTGTGCCTCTTGCTATGCCGGCACAGACATGTGGCTGTGCAGGGAGGGAGATGGGGAATCTGACCCGGCTGAAAAGTGGCCCAGCCAAAGGTGTCCTGAGGTCACTTGCCACCGTGGTTGGCCACAGAGCCATGCAATGAAGGCTGTGGTGGCACACCTGAGAAGATGATGCAGGAATAGAAATGAATAGCCAAGGGCACCCATGGGTCTACAGCTACAGGGACTTCTTTTTTGCCTTTTTTTCCCTTCTTTTATTCCCAGTGGCTGTGCTGGCTTAAATGCACATCAAACTATAGCCGAGAGAGTGATGCCTCCAGGTGTAAATAATAGGCTTATGCTCTCTGCGTGGGACACTCGGGTCACAGTTCCTCATACCTTTTTCTCAGTGGTGTAGCTGGCTCAAGGAATCTGTGCCCTGCCTGTGAATTGCTCATTTGCTTCTGCTGGCTCAGTTGTTTGTGAAGGCATGGTGGAAAATTAAACCAGAAACTAGTTCTAAAAGAAGAAAACACAAAATCTCAAGGGTAAAAGCTTAAAACCATCTCTCCTTACCCTACATCAGTTAATGAATCTGGTTCACAGAGTATTTCTACAAATATTTGTTCCTGCAGAAATAAGGGCAAGAGCAATTTGGGAACAGGAATGAGCAGGTGAGACTGGGACATCTTTAAACTGGTGTTGCCACCAAGAAACAGCACATGGACCTGTTCCCTTCATAAATGGGCATATGACAGCTTTGGCTGCACTCCTTTAAAATAGCCTAAGCAGTGAAGCATATGTTTCAAGTTCTGTGCCCAACTACGAGGAACCAACAAAGAGGACAGGATGTGTGACCTTCAAAGGGGAGTTCTGCTCTGCTGGAGACACAGCGATGCTGTATTACATTAAGCCTGTCTGAGAAATCTCCCTGCTCTTAAAACATAAATTGAAGTTTATTATAAATACCCAATGCTGAAGTATGTTATATACACTTCATGTTTAAATCCTTTTCAAAGCTATTTCTTGTCACCATTAACTAGCCCACCTTTTCTATGCTATCACAATGTATTTAGAACTCAATATTTTTTTAAGGCAAATGTTAAAAGAAAGTGGTTTATATTAAATCTCTGCTACAGATACATACCTTTAAAATGGTATTTGTAATCAAAGTTCATACTATTCTAATAAGATCAGGAATATTGCTCTGATTTTTCAGTTGCTACTGATGCCATTTCCTTCCCTGCCAAAACAAAGCCTGAATTCTTTTTACAGTTTTGTTTGACTACAGTACCTTACTTTGCATGGAAATCAAGGATAATCATGTGTGGGGAATTTCATTTTGAAAACAGTCTTCAAAATGCTTTGCCAAGAAACATTATACAGTTACTAAACAGTTCGGTATTACCTATCATACTTTGTAATACATATTCTCCGTTCCATTGAAATAAGCTTTGGAAGACTTCATGCAACTTACTGTAGTGCCTCTGTGTGTCCTGCCTCTTATAATAGAGTTCCTTTTGTGTACACTACTTCATCCTAAACCTTAAGTTCTACTACAAAAATGTGTCATTTTTCAGTAAGCTACTGATCAGTGCACATTGCAGTGTCCAGGATTCCTTGTGCTGCACTTAAACTACACAAGATCATAAGCATAAATTTCTTCCTGTGAGTGTATTGAGGCAAACATGCTGGAGTGGACCTTTGTAAGCCTGCTGCAGGCATTATAAGTAAATTGAGCAGAAATTCCTCTATCTAAACTGCTTCCAGGGAGCCAAGTTGCTCTTGTTCTTACCTCATAGTTGGAATGCAGCAGCTGTTGGTCACAAACTGGTGCACTTAAACTCGTTTCTTCAAGTCTGTTCTGCTGCATCAATACTAATGGTATATTCTACACAACCAGATGGTTACATCTGTGTGATAAGCTGCATCGTACACTGTACCCTTGAACTTTGTTATCCACATACCAGTTTTCCTTAATTGGTTGGTGTCCTAAAATTTTGTCTTGCCCTGCCCACAGGTCTGGAATTTACCCATAAAATAGTTCCAGCTCAGCACCTAGTATGCACACTAATAAATCTCACATTAAGAGCAGCCTAGCCCAAGGTGAACTTGGAGAAACCATGAGAACATGGGATTTCCAAGATCCCAGTGGGTCACTTGCTTGATTTCATAATAGTTTAAAAAGAAAAAGATCGGATGACAATACAGTGCCCTTTTGTAGAGGAAAAGCCCACCCTGAATTACTTTGGAACATGTTTAACACTTGCTGTCATATGGGATTTTTTTTCTCCTTTTCTGAGACCTTATACCTATTGGACTCTGGCATGTGCCTTTTTCACTGACTGAATGGGAACTTAGGCTTTTAAATGTAGGTGTGCTAAGCTAAGCTGTAGTTAAATGTCTTAAGCAGATGGCAGAAGTACCTCTCTGTGGGGCCAGATTCTTGCCTGAATGGGAGCATTTGGCAAATTAAATGAAGTATGTAGTTGGATGAATAGGTCGAATGTAGAAGACAAAGTGCTGGCTGCTGCAGCTGCCCAAACTAGATTACCAAGCAGAAGGGGAGTGTTTAAAACCTAAGTGGGTCCAAGTTTGAGAAAGAGAAAAATAGCTAAGCGTGTAAGTTCTTCCTGGTCATCTTTGCTGTGTCCAGGGTAAATCTTGCGCAACTAGGGATCCCATTAGGATGTTTGGTTTCCTGGATAGGAAAAAAAAAAGCAATCCTATTAGACAGCACATAAAAATCCCTCTGAAGTATTTCTAAAGGAGTCAGCCTGCTAAATGTGCAGAGTACACAGAATCCCTTCTGGCACTGTCTTGAGCGATGCATTTACCAATATTAATGGAGATACCAAACCATATTGCTCCACAGTTCCTCCTGCACACATTATGCTCCTAACACACATATGTGTATGTGAAACACCAGTGATGGTTTTTGCATTCCATGGTTTAAGTACCAGTGTTTTTCCAAAATGCTGACTGGCCACTACCACAGCCAGACCATCCTGTGGTCTCTCCACTAAAAAAATGTTTCTCTAACTGAAAAAAAAAAACAACAAAAAATGTTGTTTCTTTGGTCTGTTGCACTGTAATCTGTGTTCTTCTGGGGATTATATAGCTCTGCGGGTGATTTCTGTAATTCATTCTAGTCTTTCATTAGAAGTAATAGACGGTCTTAATTACAGCATGCCACATGACAAACTGGTAAAGGTGCTAGAAATGTTGCCAACAGGAAAAGAATTGGATGCTGTGAATTTTTTTTAATTAAGAGTTGGCAGTACTTACGGGAAATAAGATTGGACCTGTGTCCACTGAAAACTATGTAATTTCAGTGTAGAAATTTGTCTAAATGTCATGAATTGTATGCTCCTTGTGGTTTTAAGAACTTGAAAAATTATCTTCAGCTTAAACAAAAATAAGACCAACTTTTGAAGTTGAATATATACCAAATAGGGAAAGAAACATGGCAACTTTTGATTTTTCTCTTAACACTGCTTTATAAACCATAGTCTTCTTCAACGGACCTTAGTGTGTAACAAACATTTACTTTATACCAGTAAGTATTCTTAGAGCATGTTACTGCTGTAAATATTGTTTTAAATGTCTGTAGAGATGTAAATGAATGCATCATCTTTGCTACTTGCTGTCAGGCTGTCAAAATATCTGCAGGGTTGTGGAGTCTTATTTCTCCACCCTTGTATTTTCCCAGTAGGTGCAGAGTGAAGCTGTGTGATCTGCCGTGCAGTTCAGTCTCCAGGGTTGGGCAGTTCCACACTACTTTTGCAAATCTTTAATTAATCTATTACAAGGGAGAGTGTGGTACATTCGTGACACTAAATTTTTCTGAGGACAGGGTGCTTCTCAAAGTCAAGGGAGAGAGACAAAGTCCTTTCTAGACAATTTAGAGTAAGAGTCTAAAAGTAGGTGCCCACAGCCTCTGGTGGAGTATGTTCCTCTTCATCAACCAGAGAGAGCCCAGGCTGTTGTTAGGCATTTGAGGGAAGAGCAGACACTCAACTAGAGTAATCTTGCAACTACCCAGACAGTATCAAACTTAATTTGAGGTAGAGGGGATGTTTCTTTATTTGTACAGAATCTAAAGTGGGACCACTATAGAGAAAAATTACATATAGATATAGATATATCTCAATACAGAGAAAAATAAGTGAGAGCCACAGCCATATCCATGTGCAATTTTTGTTTTTTGCTCTGAGAAAGGCAGACTGCTGATGGAAGTTGGTCACTGTTCAAATGTCAAAATCTGTCTGTAGTATCTGTATCTAAAATTATGAAAAATCCCAAATCTTTTGTGCAGAATAAATACCTGACATACCAAGTTTTCTACCGCTAGCAAATGATTGTTGGGGTTATTACATGGGTCCTGACTGTGGCAAAGAGATTAGCAGTTAAATCAGTGGTTTTTTACCATGAGAGAATTATCTGCCAATCATTATCAAAAGAGAAGTAATCTGCAATAGTAGTACTCCAAAAGAGAGGAAAATAGTAATTTCTAATTATTATTCAACTCATTGACTGCTTAATTCCAAAGCACATTTTGTTCAAAAGATAATTCTAGCCATGCTGTCAGATTACACTTGCCTTTGGGCTGGGGGAGAGGCTTATCCCTGAGGATTTCCTGCCCGTCCCCCCTGTGATGCTGGAGGAAGAATAGCCATCCAGTGCACTCACTGATGGGAGAAGAGGCAGAGATAGCTGCAAGCATCACAGGGCGTTAGGCATGCACATATATAAAGTACTTCTAAATCCCCACAGCGACAATGTTCAAATTCTTTCTTTCTCTGATGATTTGGGTATTAATTTGGTTCCTGTGATTGTTTAATGTGTATATGCAGCCTATGGGGTTTTTTTTTTCTTCCCCTTTGCATCTGATGTGCCAGCAAAGGAAGACAGTAATAGTCTCCTGGGATATGTACAGCTCTGTTCATATCTAAGGTACGAAGTCAACTCAAGACCATTTTGTTCTCATAAAATATACAGCTCTGCAGTTTAATGGATAATGGCATAAATGCCAAGATTTGATGGGCAGAACCATTTTCACTGGGAGACAAAAAAGGCTATGAGAACTCAGTGCTGGATGGGATATACATAAAACCATATAGAAGCAGGACCTTGTGTGCTATGGGGGTAGTGATTATGCTTTATCTGAGTGTGCTAACACCTGTCACACTTAGCTATTACGAAGTAGTAATACATACGAGTTTTTTAAAGTACATAAAGTACTTCCACTCCTTTAGATGTGTGTTCTATAAAGGTAGAACCTCCTTTGTAGTGCTTTGGGTGGTAAAGAAAAAGATGGTTTCCCCTCAGATTCTCAGGAACTGACTATATTTGCTCCTGTGTTTGAGTGCAACATCGCTCTGTAGGGCTGCTGGGCATCTCCAGTTTCACGGCACCTGGGGAAAATTGCAGGGAAACGCTGGGGCTTCAGATCATGTCCAGAGTATTCTCTGCTCTGAACTTGGGCAGAAAACTTTGCAGGAGGGGGGAAAAAAATAAGGAAAAATTGCTGAAGCTGAAGACTCTGAGTTGTCTGTATGCAAACTAAAAAAACAAGCTGCCTAGCTGCTGTGCTGGTTGCAGGTATTTGAGAGCCCAGCCATATGTCGGGAACTTCAGTGCCCTTCAGTCGAACCGTAAGGATGAATTGGACAGATTTGTTGATGTGTACAGAGTAGGAAATGACCAAAAAAGGAGCGTTCTTTAGCAAGTAATTACCCAGGGCTTTCCTTTTGCTTTCACTGAAACATAGGTGAGAAGCCGAGCTAAGATGGCTTGGTGCCGCCCAGGGGCTGTGTGGTGCAGGCTCGGGGAGCGTGTGCGCGCCCAGGCTGTGCCGGCTGCGCGGGGAAGGCTGTCTGTGCCTCCCTGCTGGGGAAACCCCGACCCGCTCCTGCCTCCGACAGCTCCGCCGCGGCTCTGCTGCCAATTAGTATTTTAATGAATATTACATAATTCTTGGATTCGGGTCTTTCAACTCCTAAATCTTCAAACCCCGTTTTATTCTATTGTTTAGCCAATAGAGGGTATTTCAGCATCTTTTTCTATGGCAAAACTGTAGTGCATTTCAAATTATTCTAAAATTACCCGCACTTTTGAAGGACTAATTTGCGTCTGTCCACGGAATGCAGTCATGGACGGGTCCAGCCAGGCCCGCCGAGGGCGACGGTATAATTATAATTAGTGGAAACGAGCTTATTTTGCTCCCGCTTGGAAAACCCTGGAGCGTGTGACACTGGGGGAACAGAGCGAGGGCTGGGGGGCAGCCCCTGCCTCGGAGGCGGTGTGGAGGAAGAGCGGGGGGAGGAAAGGGGGAAATAGCCCCAACCTACGCAGCGCTGATTTTCTGCCCCTTTTTTTATTATTATTACTATTTTTTAAATTTTCGCCCTGTCCCCGGCGTGGGGGCGGCTTCCCGGCGGCGGGGCCCGCGGGTGCCTCCCGGCCGCGCATCCCGCAGTGCCGCGCCGCCGCTGCGGAGGCGGGCGGGGAGGG
>VXBX01000457.1:610882-763772 GCA_013400415.1 Scytalopus superciliaris
GTGCCGGCGGCGGGGCTGCCGCCCGGCCGAGCCTGCAGTCAGCGCGCTGCCGGGGAGCGCTGCCAGCGCTGGGTGGCGGGCGGGGATGCGGAATGCAGTCCGCTGCCCCTTCTTCGGATTATTTTACTATCATTATCCTGATTTTTTAATATACCGCAGGCTCGGTTATTTCGGTAAATTAACGTTGTCTGAAGGAGTTGTGTTTTCCTAGCGACAGAATAAACATTTAGAGGGATGTTTGCTCGACGGTTTCTGGGTTTTTTTGGTTACACAGAAACCTTGCTGGTGTCTGAATCTTGTCACTAGACCTCTCTGCTGTAGAGAAAGTTTTATCTTCTTCGTATGGTAAACGGCATTTTTGACCGTGTATTTACTTAGCACCTTTTGAGATGCTGAAAGACCGTGTGGTGGACCCCACGTGAAAGTTGCCTAAAATACCTGAAAAAAAAAACCCAACCAAAAGAAACAGGTGAAATCATTATTGGGCAACGTAATGCATATTGTTTTCCTTACTAATGCAAAAGAGTAAATCACTAGAGCTGGTTATTCTACTGCAGTCTTCCTACTTTTTATTTTTAAGGTGTGCTTTTGGAATACTGCATCTCTGTCTTACGAGAAGCAGAAAAGGAATACGATGATGATAACCTCTCAGAAAGGCAAGCTGGAAATAAAAATTTTCCTCGAACAAGAAAAATCCTTTCTGAAAAGTCTATCATCAAATACTGAAATTTGTGCTGAAACATCTTATTTATGCTTCCTGCAATTTTGATGGCTCACCATCTAGCACAGAGATAAAAGATGGTATCCATTATTTTTCAGTGATGCTTACAACTGGTTTTCTTGGGGGAAGCACAGGGGCTGCTCCTCCTGGGGCGTGGGGCAGCAGCGAGGGTGAGGTTGGTGGTTCAGCAGCATGCAGGGCGGTTCTGGCTGAATACTTGTGTGGTGAAATGCTGTGGAGTGTCCCATGTGAAGCATGGGCAAGAAAACACAGCTAGGAGGCAAGCTCTTCTGGTTGCGTTGTAACTGTTACTGTAAAAATGAGACTAAGTAACCTTAGTTAGCTTTCCTTTGTAATCACTAATAAAGCAGAACATAAGATCTTCAGTGACTGTTTTTAAGTAAAGCCATAAAGTGCAAAAACCAAAATCACAATAAAACCATATGGACCATAAGCTTTAGAGAATCCTGTTGGGGTTTAGGTGTTTTGTTTTGTGTAAGTAAGCTGATACAGTAAATGGTTAAGTAACTATCCTATAATATAACACTAAAAAAGATCAAATTGGTTGTGTAAGAAAGAGGGAAACTTTTAAGCTGTGTCTTAAACATGAAATCTTGAAAAAGGGAAGTAAATTATTGTACTAAAGTCTGAATTGTAATACAAGTAGTTTATGTATTTGCAGCCCACAGTTGTAAACAGCAGTAAACATTCTTCAGCTAGCTTCACTGCTTTGGTGTATCACATCTCAAGAAAAACCCAGCAAAAACGCAGAAGTTGCATTTGGCATCTGTGTGTCTCACTGAGTCCAAAAGCCTGTGGTTAAAGATTACCCAAATATGTAGAAAGTAATCTTTATTTGTCTGCATGGATAAATATGGCTTTCACTGATTTCCATCTCTTTGGTAATTTTTCTAGTCTGGCTTCCCCTTTTAGCATCTGCCCTGCTCATTATTTGGTTTTGATCATCTCTAATTGCGGGTGACATTCAAGACTGGGGTGTAGCATTTTTCATCCCTACCCTGCTTGGAAAAATACAGGTTAATCTGTCAGTCAGTTTTCCTGCAGTTTTATAAATGTTTTCAATGTACAACTTTAAAATAAAAGGATAGACAAAAGAAAACATACAGCCATTTACTTATTTATTTATTTATTTATTAAGCCCCCAAAATAAATATAATTTATAATGCAGACAGGCTACCTAAAATTTAACCATTTCCGTTAGAGACGTAGCAATGAACCTGAACACAAAGAATCAAGGGCTTTGGTTTAGTTCTTTCCCTCCTCTCTCAGGAGACTAGAGAGAGAACAGTTTAGTAAATAAACTAACACTGTTCTGCACACTTTTTCACATTTGAAATTTGGAAATTAAAATAATATAACTACAATAGATTCTGGACCCTAAAACAGCAATAATATATACATGCACCCTATGACATATGTATCAAGTATTGTTGAATCTAGAAACTAAAATGTTGCTTTAAATAATTTTGTGAGTGTCAACTTTGTTGAAATCTGATATTAAATTAAAGTATATTAAAGTAGAAGGTAAAATTGTATTAATTGTGCCGAAGTACACATAAGTAAGGCTGGTCATGTAACTAAATCCGTGTTGTTACTCTTTTTCCCTCACCTTGCAGATGAAGAGAAAGTTGGACCATGGCTCCGAGGTCCGTTCTTTCTCTCTGGGAAAGAAACCCTGCAAAGTCTCAGAATACACAAGGTAATTAAATGCAATAACAGATCACTGGATCCTGATTCCTGCGTATATCCTGTCTTTCCAATTGCTGAACCTGATTAATTAAACTCCTCTTAATGCTAAAGCACTGCAAAGCAAAGAAGAGGTGGTATCAGCATTTGTATATTGCTTTGCTAATTTAAATTACGTGAACTGGATGAGTTTTAATGAAGTAGCCAGACTTGCATTTCTTTGGTTGAGGTTTGTGTTTCATTCTAAATATAGCATGCCCATTTACTTAGAGACTTTTTGAGGGGTGAAGCATTCCTGGGAATAAAATCAATCAGATTTTTAAAAAGGGACATAATGATAAACCCTAAGACTATTACAAACTGTGATCAAATGTATCACTTTGCTATGGTAACAGGAATGAGAGAATGGAAATTCATGTAGGCAGAGCAGACCATCTGATCTTAACAGGAACACATGAGTACTTGTTACCCACTTAGGGGTTCCAGTCAGCTTCCTTGTTGCTCCAGAATGGTACCAAATTGCACAAATACCTGCTGCTGGTCCAGTCAGGTGCTTTGTGGGGTAAAGCACTCCAAACTGTGAGCAGCAGTGGTGGAGCAGGGCCCTAGGTGCACACCTTACAACTGCCTTCTTCCTGTGTAGTTGCCATAACAATCGTGCTTGGATGTCACACTGCTTCCCATCCTGTTTGAATTTACACTATTTTACGTTTTTTCCCCGTAGTAAGCATCGTCCCTCCCAAAAGCATTGAGCTTGCCTCCCAAGGCTGTCTGGAAATGGTACTTCTTTGAACATGCTATAATAGTGTTCAGTCACTGATGGCTCTTTCAAAAGCAGTTTATATTTTGTTTCTTTTCCTTTAAGAGGTTTATCAGATGATGAGTGAAAAGTTAGGCAACAGGTCACAGGATTGCTTTGCAGATGTGTAAATGCTGTAGTAGAGTAAAGGAGGTGATGAATTTTTGCTGAGAGGCATGTGTTGCAGCTTCCACATCTCCACAAGTCTTAAGGTGGTATCTTCCCCCAGTTTCTGAGTTGGTCTAATGGAAGAACTCCCTTGTTGTACCACCATTTCTTCAGGTGACACACCATTCTCTGCACTTCCAGATGAGTAAAGGGTTCAGCAACAAAGAAAGTACATTTCTTTGTCAAGTGTTTCTGTTGGATTCAGAGGAACTGCTGGACTTGTCCAGCTTCCACAGAAAACTGACTGATTGTTTCAAGGGAATGTTTCAGGAAAAATAAAGAACAAGCAAGTATCTTGTGATATATTCTCAGGTTAAAGGAAAGAGGCTTTTAGAGTCTGTTTTGAATAAATGTTTTTGACTGAAAAACAGTTTACAGTGGAAGAAAGTAAAGCTTAACTGTTTTACTGGGCAAGCTCAAGGCTACATATTGCTCAGATCCAGTGAAAGCTAATTTCAAGTGCTTTACTTTGGACCTTGAATCGCAGGCCTTGTGCTGGATCTGTGTGCAGGCAATGAGAATGAGTAAGCTGTAAAACCACATTTTATTTTAAAAGTACTTCTAACTGACGTTGCTTGGATTTTGAGTCATTATTGGCATAAAAGGATCCCTAAATAGCATCTGATCCTCTCTCTCTTAACTCTTTGTTTTTATTTTATCTAAATAATATTTAAGCAAATGATCCAGTTCTTGTGCCTGCTTGTTTCCATTTTCCCTAGGATCAGGCACTCTTTAAAACTGAACAGTCTCAATGAACTTTGTTTGCATGTAACAGGTAAAGCCAGTAAACAAATGCCATTGAGAGGATCTGTCATCTCTGAAGCAGTATTGTTATATCAGCTTCTGTTTCTGTTATTACTCAGCAAAATTAACAGTTAAAAATAAGCCCGCTCAAACCAATCTTTACTTTTCTTGACCAGTTTGGGTAAATGTTAGGACATGCTATGATTGTCCTTCAGAACAAGGAAGAGTAGAGTGAAATATTTGTAGAGCATAATGAGGTAAATATTAAAATGAACTTGCTTGCATCATTTAAAGGTATTCCTGTAGCCACTGAAAAATCAGTAAAACCTCTAAACTCATATCTACTAAAAAGCTGGATTTACCCTGGGCAAAAGCAAAGGGGTTTTTTGAGTTTTACACTGTATTTAAGATTTTCATGCTTATGCAAATACTGTGAGGGTTTTGTATTTCTGCTAGGGAATACAACTTGGATATTCTGTGAACAAAGTACTTTACATTATGTAAAAAAACCCCAACCAGACAAAAAACAAAAAAAAAATCCACCCAAAAAACCCACAAACCAGAAAACACAGTCAGCTGTATTTCTTTAGACTCCCACAATAGCAGCTTAATCCCAGCTCTTTTAAAAGCTCCATCTCATATGAATGAGCTGGTTTTTAACATGTCAAAGTGAAAAAATCAAACTGTAATTCAGAGAGCACCTTTGGTTCCTTTTCCCTTTTCACTTCACTCCCCCCCCCCTTTAATTCCTCTGGCATTCCATCAACATGCAAACTTTAAAATGCTGTATAGAGTATTTCAAAGCCCAGTTCCAGACCACTAAGCCAGTAGAACTGCTTAATGTTACTACCTCTTTGTCAACAAAATATATTAAGAGCTAAAAATAGATACATTTTTTGCTTTCTGTTTGAGAATGAGGCAGCACCTGTACATTTAACATACAGGTGAGACTCTGAGCTCTGGCTTCCTCTATCCCCAGTCAGAAGGAACAAGTGGAGCCTAGAAGGAAAGGAAGTACCCTGGCAAGGAAAGGAATGTGTTAACCTGCATCTTTATAGACAGCCTACTGGGCAATTAACGGAGTGGTAATTTTTCAGCTTTGAAAGGTGACCCCCATTCTCCCCAAGAGAGAGGGTTAGCACTGCAGTGGTAGAAGCAGGCAGATTTATCCAAGTGAAGGGACTAACCTCTTGAGTGACCAGCAGCACAGTTTGTCATGTCAGTGCATTTGCATGAAGCTAAAGAGTTTAAGTAATAGTTGCAAACTATGTACGAGATTTTTTGTTCTGCAATAGACTTCTGAATTTTCTTTAATGTTTTATGTGTGACTGTCACTTTTTATTTGTATTGTAGTACTACGGGGCTGGTGCCATGTTCCGCCACACCTACTACTTTTGGGGACCTGAGGGCAGCCAATGGCCAGGGACAGCAGCGCCGCCGCATTACATCTGTGCAGCCACCATCCGGCCTTCAGGAATGGCTGAAAATGTTTCAGGTAACCAGTGCTGAGAGAAACAAACTTCTGAAGCAGCTTACCTCCATGGTTTAAGGAGATTGCTTCACTAGGGCCAGTCCTCCTTACACATCCAGAATGCCTCTGCCATTGATTTTGTGCTCTCTTGCAGAAACAAAGGGGCATCAACTTTAAGAAATTGTTGTTCCCTATTTCAGCAAGTTACTGTAGAGGTTGATAAAAAAATAACAGCTTTTGCTGGTTTCTTAATAAACTAACCCTTCCTGTTTAGTGCTTTCACGTTTTCTGCAAAGTCCGCCAACATGTAATGGCTACATCCATGGCCTCAAGCTAACCTGAGACATTTTCACTTGGGACTAGTAAGCTTTAGTGCATGGTTTGCTTCAGTGCAGGTATAGCACTGGATTTGTCATAGATCTGCTGTCTTCCAAGAACAGAAAGAAAAGTTTATCAAAAATAGATTAAAAGGAAACTCAATGTGTATTTTTACTGATCTTTGTGTACTGAATTTGTCAGCCACTGCATGTGTACCACAGTCAAAGGGAAGGAGAGAAAAGGTTTTCTGTAGCTTTTCAACCACCTGCAACAACACCTAATATGGACTGCTTGCACAGCTCAAACCTGAAATCTGCCTGGACACCAGTCTGGGAGCACCTAAGCCAATTTTGTGTATGTTAATACAAACACAGTCTGGGACAGGCCTCTGCTCCTGTTCCACAACCTGTACCATGGAGATCTATACTGAACATTTTGCTCTGTATTTTTAAGAAGCAGGCATGAGTCCCTAGTCATTGATTTGAAAAATGGAAATATTATGTCTTCCTATCTCGATTAAAAAACTGTTACTTCTAAAAACATTTTCAAAAGGAGTAAGTAACAAATAGAGGCAGTGCTTCAATTACTGTAACAGGCAAAGATAGAAGAGCAATATACAGTAGCTAGCATACAATTTTGCCTGCTTTTGGCTTGATTCATGCTGCCACATAATACCATTGATCTCAATCACTGTCAGTTCTGAACATTAAAATAATAATGTAGAACCTCTTTCCTCTTTGTTTTTACGCATTTATGATCTGCTTAAACCAGTGGAAGTTTGAAATGAAGATTCTTGTACACATCATTCAGTTTCTTAAAAATATTCACATTTAATTACTATGGTGTATCTTTTTTGAGACTGTTCATAGAATTATGTCTTTTTAACCCCTAAGAATCATATTTGAATGGTACTTTGCATATATGGTAATGTCACACTACACTGTATTTTAACGTTTTGTAATGTTAAAATGCTTGTACTAACAAAAGGTATTTTGTTAGCAACAATGTACAACATGTATTTTCACATAAGATTGATAGTTATCGATAGTTACATAATTTGTAAAAAAAGATTATGACAGGCTGGAATACTTGAGATAGCTGAAGATAGTAAAAGCAATACTATAAGCTGTTTCATCAGGATAAGGAAAAATAGCCTGGAAAAATGTTGTCTGTGTAGACAAATG
The DNA here is from genome assembly GCA_013400415.1 of Scytalopus superciliaris. Lineage (NCBI taxonomy): Eukaryota > Metazoa > Chordata > Aves > Passeriformes > Rhinocryptidae > Scytalopus > Scytalopus superciliaris. The sequence continues at coordinate 617,995 of VXBX01000457.1, forward strand.
TACAATTTGTAATGCAGAGAATATGCTTTACTAAGTATGCAATTAGATACTTCAACTTTTGAAAATAGTTGCAGTACTAAATGCTGATTTATACTTTTGAAAGGAGGGAGGTGCCTCTCTCTCTCTCCTCACTGGAGATCACTGAGCAGCACTTACTGATCACATCTTGTCACAGGTAGCTTTTCTTGTATTCACAAAAGGGAGTCCCTTATTTTAGAATCAAAAGCTTTCAAAGTCACGTAGCTCTGTCTCAGTGTTACATCTGCTTGCTTCCTCATTTTCTATGTGCTGATTTTTCACATGAGTTTCATGAAAGAGGCGAGTCTTAAACAGCCAAATGATAAAAGCACATTCGTAGGGGAGCTAGCTCTGCCCAAAGGGCAGGATTAAATGGCATATGCAGCATCATTCTTGCAATACAAAGTTTTTCCTGTAGAGAAAAAGGAATGAGAGAGCTTTCTTCATGTACTGTATACTCATTAGGTTTGCCTAATAGCACTTGTATTTTATATGAAAATATATTTCCAATTAATTTTAAAGCTAAATTTCCAGGGGCATGTAAGGTGGCTATATGTACTGTTTCAAGATAGAACTGTTCTTTGACATAGAAGCTGCCAGTGACCAATGATTATCAGTTATTTCGTGGACTCTCACTTGTTGTTGGCCTTCAGTCCTTCTCCTGTGTTACCTTTTCAGATAAAAGCTCTGCAAATATTAAGAAAACTTAAGATGGTCTATAAGATTTTATAAATTTTTTTTTTTATGTGTTCTTCCTGCTGTTATGTTTTATAGTTGAGCTAAGCCTTTTATTTTTGAAAGCAACAAAATAATGCAGAAGGGAGAAACAGTTGTACTTGCCCTTCAAAAATAAAGATGTGTATTGATTTTGAGGAAGTCTGGAAAGAAAAACAGAACAGCATTTTAATAGATTCAAACCATTTAATTTCTTAAAGGCCTATATTTTTTTTCCTGGTATGCAGTGGCTCTTGGCTTCAGGTCTTTTTAAAATCCACTATAGGAGCTTTTAAAACTCAGTGCCCAAGTGTATCTTTACAAAATTTCTTCTTTTGCAAGAAGTTTAATTTTTAACTCACCAAATTGCCTGCCATAAGGAAAAAAAGTAAATCAGCTGGATGCTTAGTTCGACAGAGACAGTATTGCTTTAAAAATTACTAAGCTCTCTCTTTCTCTCATCATTCTTCCTACTTAACACACTTTTAGGGTGTTTTATTTAAGCAATGTGTAAAAAAATTGCATTTTCACAGGATATTGATGCTGAAAAGCTGTTCCATACATGCTAATATACGCAATCATTTTGAATAACTAGTGAATGCAAGTATTTTACCTAAAATTGGAAGTGTTTTTTCATAGCAGTTTAGATAGTGTCAAAATGCTTTTGCCATTTTTGGCTGGCAAGAGCCCTGTTCCTTTTTTTTTTTTTTTTTTTTTACATAAATAGTTGGCTAAGCCACCTAAATTCAAATTACTTACCATTCTCCATTTCTTGTTCTTCCAAAGACACTCGGGAATGAATAAATACACAACTGAGTAGTCCACCTCTTATGCGATGCAGGTGATAAAGATTGTATTATAAGCGGCATTGCAGCATTTTCTGCTGTGTCTTGTGGTGGGACGAGGTCAAGGGTTTGGTGTTTCTCCCCTATGCACAAGCTGGGAGAGCTCTGCCCTACAGCTGCCTACCCCTTGGCTGTGTCACTGTTACTGGTTTGTTTCAGAGAAATAGTGCAGACTTACAGCAGGTCTCCTCACCATCCCTGCTTACTCCCATTGGTTTGGCTCTCGTGGCAGTTTGGTTACATACAAACTCAACTGGTTTCAGAAAAAACTCTTACATTATCCAACCCCTAGCAGGGATGTAGGCTCTGAACCAGTCACAGCTCCTCTAGGCAGGGTCCATCCCATGTGCCTCAAATGTTCAGACCAGGGGGCCAGACTAGGGATGGGGACTCTGATGTGTGTTAATGTGGGGGCTTCATCACCAGCTGCTCATGAATCCCTCCTGGTGTGACAAACTGCTTGCTGATGTAGATGGTGTTTCTTTCAGTGCTTATGTGCTATTTTTATCCAGACTGAGATGCTTTCAAGGTGGAGGATGGCAGGGTTCTCAGTAATTGATCCAAGAGTCAGACAGAAGCAGGGTCCAAGAAGAGCCCTTTCTGCAGGTCTTCATAATGACAGACATCCATTAACAGAACTTAGTAATGGAGAACAGCACCCTTTAAAAGATACTGCCCTTAGTATATCTATTATAGCAAAAGGATATAATTGCTACGACTGTAATTGTACAAATTGAAGGCAGTGGATGAGGTCTGAGTGATAGAAAGGTGTAAGTCACGCAAGAGTAGAGATGCAGAAACAGATGATGATAAAAAGAGAGGTGGCCAGGTCAGACAGGATGGATGAGGTGGAAGTTGTAGAAGCAGCAAAGATTTTGTTTATATGAATTATAAGAAAGGGAAGACATTTACACACAATAGCAAAGGGGGAAAAGAAGGCATAGTTTTCAGACAAGTAGTGCCATGGTTGCAGCAACTGCATTACTGAATGAGAAAATGGTGTGAACCAGCCAAAAGGCCTGGGCTGACAAATCAACACCTGTCTGAAGAAATGAGAAGAAAGAGGGGGTATGTTTGCTTAGGAATCTGAAGTAATTCAAAGGACAGTATCAGTAGGCCCTGCTGGCTTCCCAATGGCTTTGTGAATGAATCCTGCACTTACCTTTTCTAGGGGATCCACTACCCATAATAAAAGCTTTATTTAAATCTTACATTAAAATTAAACTTAAGTTTTGAAGACAAGGAAAGCTAATTAAGTGAAAGTATTTTAAAGGTAAAATACTTCCTTTACAAGGTTCTTCAGTTTGAAAGGGAGTCTGTTAGAAATCAGGGTATCAGAACACTACACCACATGTCTCAGAAGTCTCTCGTCATCTACAACATTTGAAGCTTTGCAAACTGTTTGGCAAGAGTTCACTTCTTCTTTTTCTTCTGCAACATTTGTTCGCTGTTCTTTCTCATCAAAGCCAAAAACTTACTCCTTACCCCCTCTGCCTAATGAGCTACATGCAATTTTTTTGTAAATGGATCAAGCTCCGGGGCCCAGAAACAGAGTTTGATAGTTTTGCCTTCGTTAATGCAAACAGTTGTGTTCATCTGTCAAGGCTTCATCACAGTTTTCCATGTCAAGACACTTCCCTCAGAGACCCCTTACCAACTGTAGCTGGAGGTTTGTTTGCTCAAGTGAAAGACTAAGGGGACAGTGTCCTAGAGACAACATTTTGTAGCAGCTGATTGCTTAAAAAGAACATTAGGAAGCTGCCTGTACCCATCCCCTAATGATGAATGGACAGATAAAAGAGAGTGCTGCTTTTAGTCATTAGCATCTCTTTCCCATTCTTGACTCTTCCCTTTTCTGTTCAGATCTGTATTGTATTTTAGAAAATAAATAAGTATAAGAGAGTTACAAATTAAGATAGTGTACAATGACATTATTAATCAATAACATGTTGGTAACTGCTAGCAACATTTGCCACAGCAGCAAACAGTGTTCTTCAGGTGGAGTTGTTCTAATTTAGTAAATGTAGCTGCTTATAAATTAAAAAGTAGACTGACCTTGTATTTTGTAAGGAAGTAGCACAGGTATTACTTTTCCTCTTTTTAATTCTCCTGAATTCAAACACAGCTGACAGATAAGATTAAAGACTGCAAACGTTTGTGCCTAACGCCAGCCTAAGCTCTGGGTTAATGAAACAAACAGCAGTTGGAAAGTTGGTGAGATAAACAGTTCTTCAGTGCATGATTTATGGAGAACTGCTATGTGATGCAAATGTTTCTATTGAAAGACATTTATAATAAAAGCTGTTTACAACAGCACTGCTGCAACTTTGGCTGAGACATTCTTGCTTCTTTTTAGTATTCTGAGGTATTGGATATGAGACAGGGAAATCCTCATCTCCCGTGGTGACACTGTATACACACACAGGTGGATGGGGAATATTTTTTGCCAGCTCAGACCATTTTATCGGTAGCCAACAGTGTGTGGAATGACTCAGGTCAGGAACTTCCTCCCCCTCCTCCATTAGGGTAGGCTGTCCAGCGTCAGCCACACGTTTGGTGTAGAGTGAGAGTGTGGCACTGGGGTGAGTGAGCTGCTGTGCATGGGCTGCCCCCACAGCGGCCCTCGCAGGGGCTCACTCTGTAAATATGGCAGCTCAAAGCCATCTCCACTGCCCTGATGGAATGGGGTCACCTGAAAGTCCCCTGGGTCATCATTTAAGTAAATGATACTTTTATTGACATTTCAGGTATTTTGACGTTTTAATTAGGGAGAAATGATGCAACATAATGATCTTTCTACATCGAGTAAAGCCTGGGTATTTATCTGCTTTGCATTCGCTTTCAGAAATTCCACCTTCCTCTTCACTTGCCTCATTGTTCTGCAGAAACTGCACAGTATACAAACATTGTAGTATTGTGGAGACCGGAGTGAATTGTCAGAGTCAAATCCAGAGAACAGAAATTTAGAGCATGAGTAATAATGGTCCTGAGATACATGGCAGATTAAAACAGAAATCTTAATTGTAAGGTATCTTGCCTTTTTTTTTTTTTTTTTATTTTCAGTTAGCCTCTTACCATAACTGTAATATCATTTGTATGTGGTAATTTACTTGTAAGTGTCACTCTAGAAGACATTCGAGATTATGAATGTGAATCTGCTCTCAAAAACTGTGATGTCTCATTTTCTCTCTAAGGCTTTATTCGTGCTCTAATTCTGTTGCTAAATCAGTTAGCAGTAGCTGTTGTTTTTTCCTGTAGAAAGTATTTTTTTCCTTAAATTGTTTTCCCATAACAAATCAAAACTCTTTGATGAGCACAGATGAGTTTAAGACATGCTTTTTGAATGTGCAGTATATTAAGTTATTATTTTTTTTTCCTACAAATGATGCTCCTAATCTGCTATTCTCTCAATTGAGTGCCTTATTAAAATCTTCATATTTTATGGTGCCCATTAGTAAAAATGTGAAGTAAGAAAATTGCCAATCAAAAGTCTCTGTTTATTCAAGTGTAAATTGATACTTACAAAATATGTGTTGGTTTATAGCCAGGATTCTGAAATTACAACCTTGTCACTTAGGGACATGCTGTAGTAATAAGCAGGCAGTAAGCTAATGTACTTTCAGAGAAAGTTTTTTACTTTCCTTTCCTCTCATTTCAAGATTTGGGTCTACCAGATGAAACATGAAGGTTAAAAGTTACCATCTCACTTGAATGCACAATGGAGAAAGACAGAGAGGGAGCACATTCTGTTGCAACCCCGTCGTTGTCTGTAATGTGTGTCTAGATTTCATCAACTTCAAAAGAAGCTTAATTAATTTAATTATTATTGCTAAATATTATTATCTATTTAATTGCCAATCTGTATGTGTGTGTATAACAAATCCTTTCTTAGCTTATGAATCAGTGTAGTAATTTTGAATATTTTGTGTTGATTAACTCCTCATTTTTGTGTCATTAGCATGAGCATTTATCTCTTGGCTTTTTATATGCTTGTATATAGGTCGATGAGGAAACTTAATTTGACTTATTGGCAAAGCAATGGCACTTACTGATATAAACCAAACTAGTGTGTTAAGCTTACTGTTTATTTCTTCTTTCCTTGCAGAGCTGGAGTGGACCAGAGAAGTTACTTGCTTTAGATGAACTCATTGATAGTTGTGAACCAACACAAGTAAAACATATGATGCAAGTGATAGAGCCCCAGTTTCAAAGAGACTTCATTTCCTTGCTCCCAAAAGAGGTGAGAAATGCAGGTTAATACTGGATTATGCAGTGCATTGGCTGCCATCTTTAAAAACTTTGTGCTAATTTTGCCAACATACTGATGTAAACTGATGTTGAAGGTTCACAATTTGGTATGCTGCCATAATGTGGTTACTGTAATTTCAGGTTAGCATAGCTTGGCATATCTCCTGACAGGCATTTAGATACCTGGAAATACAGATGACCCCTTTAAACAAAATCCCAGTAGCTTTAAAAATATCTCTGTATCTTAATTGGGCCAATTGTGCTTTTCTTTTTTTGAGAACTAATTCTGTTAGGGCAACACACGCAAAAATTTCCTCTGGATGTAAGACCTCTCTGCACATTATTCTGTAAGGGTAAGCATTATTTTTTAATCCTTTAAGTGGTGGGGGTTTTCTTAATGTTGTCTTTGAATTTATTTTAAACAAACGGAGCCCTAAAATCTCTACTGAATAAACCAAAAGTAAACCCAGAAAAGCACTTCTCACTAAGGAGTGTAATTAAGTAGACATGTTACAGTAAATCCTTTACTGCAAATCAGATCATGTTGTATCAGGTTAAAGAGAAAGTAAGATTTAGATTTCAGCATGTGTAACTAAATGCTGTGCACAGAAGAGTAATTCATGATGTCCTCAGAACTAGAATATGAGGGTGGATATGAAGGAGGATAAACCCAGTTTGCTGCAGTTATTAAATAAATGTATTTTAGTTAATTTAGAAATGGTATTTCTGACCTTGATTGATATTAGGGACTTGGAAGCATTTGTTATTTGGAGAGGGGAGGAAGTCTTATATTCCTTTGCAATATCTACCATATGGTGGGTTTTCTATATGAAAATTTTCATGAGGGCTGAAGTCTTTGCAAGTCTTAGTCACTAACACTATACAAAGCAAGCTCTTTTAAGATACTCTGATGCTAGTATTCGGTTGCTGTGTTTGACATGGTCTTATTACCTGAAGACTATTTTATATCTCTGTTCCTTGACATTCTTTTGTGATGTATATCCTCTTTTTGAATACTTAGGTGTACAAGACCCTTCTTTCCATTTTTCATACTGTCATATCTTCACAAGTCAGGAAGTGTCACAGCCTTCCCTTGCTGGCTGGCATTTGTAAGGCTTGGAATCAATGTATGCAATGACTATTAACTTAGTACACAAGACTTGAGATTAGTATTTACAGAAGCACTTTCCGCAGCAGCCTTCTTTGGGAATGGAAAGGACACTGGGGGAGGAGGAGAGTTCGACAGGACCTCTGCATGGTTGCATGTTTCTAAGTTGCCCAAAGCAGCTTTAATTCAGAGGCCAAGAAAGACAGCAATACTTTACATTTCAAGGAGACAGAAGATACTTTGCCACTGCTGCATCTAGTGATAACAGTAACTCACAGTTCTCTTTGCATGATTTTGTGGCAATACTGTTTCAAGTACAACCAATGATCTAGTTACACTGTAACTAAAGATCATGTTGTTTTTTCATTAGCCGAAATTTCTTCAAAGAAGGGATACACTATTTAGCAGTAAAATAGTCTTTCTCACTTAGATTTCTTAACTCGATTGTAAAGTAGTCATGTTTAATTTGTTTATTTTTAGTGCGTTTCTTGCCTCTTGAAACCAGAATGTTGTAAGCTCTTCATGACAGGCTGACTTCACCAGTGGCTTAAATAATTTTTGCTTCCTGACCCTGAATCGCTGTCACCGAAATGAACCGGGTTAAAACAAACTGTCTAGCTGACTCCACCATCTCCTCTCCTTTCCCTTCACCCAGATCTCCTAAGCGGTGATGTCCTCAGCTATTTAATGCTGGCTGCAGTGGGGGTGACACACTGAGCTGTGGGGGCACGAGCAAGTTGTTAGGGTCAGTAATTCTGTGAACAAGCCTCCCTAGCGAAGGCAGCATCCTGCAAGAACATGCTCCCTTGAGTTGTCGCTCCGCATTAACATCTGTAGTTATCTCCAGTGCTGTTGGATGCAATGCAGTGATTTTATTACTGAACCAGAACAAGAAGATGATGTGGGTGGGAGGGCTTTGCTTCAAAACCATTTTCTGCAGCACAAAAACAGTAATGTAATAGCCAAATAACCAAGAAAATGCTTGCTTTCCTACTAAGGAAACATGTTGTCACACAATTAGTCTGAAATAAATACTCCTCTGTTTGTGCTGAGACTTTAGAAATGATTATTCAGATTACTTATTTGTGAAAATCAGGTCTAGAAACCAACAGATGAGGAGTTTTGATGAAATCAGCCATAGAAATTTTGTTGGTTACATGTGTGTGAGTGAAGGAAAAGGCAAGAGACTGTTTACTATTGAGAATTATTAACACTACAACAGTCCTAAATGCAGTTCAGTCAAAGATCAGATCTTTGCTACCTGAAGTTTTCTTACAACTAGATCCATGAGCCGAGACAAAGGGACATCATCTTTTATGCAGTACGAATCTTAAAGTCAGCTGTGAGCTGTATTGACCACTGATGACTAGATAACTATAGTCTAAAATAAATGTTACCCATATGTAACCTGGTTCAGAATCAGTTGGCTCACAAGTTTAATTAACAACATCTTAGCAATTGTGCATATCTGTAGAGATAGGGCAAGTGATCTGCCAACACCCTTTGCTGTCAATTGAGGAACATCCAGCAAAAAATGGAAAGGATCTGTGTCCTGTTCGAATCTTGCCACGTGCAGGGCTATGTGATGGGTGTAAGGAAACAACACCTGTTCAGTAATTCTGCATGCCAGGAATTAAAACAGAAAGTCTGAAAGGTACAGTAGTTGCTCCTGTAATAGACAGCCTTACACCAGATCCTAAATGCTGATTCCCTGAGTAGGGACAGAGGAAAATTCTTCAGGTTTATGGCCTGGGATGCCTACAGGATGTAATGCATTATTTAAGATACAGGTCCCTCAAATGTGGAGTCATGCATGCTCCCTGTGAGCTGCAGGTAATGACTTGCAAGCAAGGTGTGTATGCAACCAAAATGCAAACAATTCTGACATACTGAATTTTTATTTCCTGCTCAGTTGCTGGCTGGTCTAGATTACAAAACGTAAATGTTTCTCACAAAATAAGGTCAAAAATCTGTTGAGGTCAACAGCCTACAGTTATGACTTCCTTACTAAATTTCAGTCTGTGTTGCTTTGAAGGGCAGGTTCTATTTCTATATATCATAACTTCAGCTGAAAATTACATTCAAAACCCTAAACACAAAAAGATATGGCAAGCAGAAGTAAAAGTGGATGATTTGATTTCCTTGACAGCTTCTGCATTCTATTAGTTACTGACAAAGACCTCACTGTTTCAGCATGTAAGTAGTTCTCTGCATCACTATTTATCAATATTTTTCTTTCTGCAGTTTTTAGCTGTGGAAGGGACTTTCCTGCATCTTAGATTATTTTCCATGACTAGGGAGATGCGTTGTTGCTGTTAAGTGAAAAGTTGTGCTTGGTAATCACACCCTTATGATAGCTGTCGTTGTGTCTTGGATTGTGTTTTAGATACCCCTGCTCTTCTTTAAGACTTCATACATCTGAAGATATATGTATAGCTTTTGGAGGGTTTATTGTGTTCACACTATGGCTTAGCCCTGCCAGCTGATGTCTGCATTCTCCCAATAACCTTTAATTTTGTCACTTGGAAAAAAGTTCATCTTCTGTTTATTTTCACTGGGATTTCCCATGTGGTTTTGGTAACATACTGTACTAAAGTTACATACTTTGATCCTTCTGCATCTCGGTCTGCAAAATTCCTTGTAACACCACCTTGGAGCATGTTTACATTCTCATCAGAAAATGAGTGATACATACACTGCATTTCCTACATCTGCAGAGTTGTTTTTTGCTCACATGCACGTAGCATTTACTTGTTCTGTATTTGGGCTTTCTGAGTGATATTATTCATCACAACATACATCCCTTTTTGCTCACCTAGTGAGTGCTATACTTTCTAGTTCAACTCTCAGAATAACTTCTGGTGTGCTTGTTAGCTAAAATAACATAGACATAATTACTTCACTAATAATTCTGCTCACAGTAACATGGATTACATTTTTTTAAAAAGTGTAATCATGATTTTCGCTGACATCTACTTTCTTGCAAATACAAGAATCGTTTTGTGATGTGGTCTGTGTGGATTTAGTTACTTAAGATGATTGTTACATTTCCACATTGCCCACAGGAATAAACTGGAGTCTGTTAAGTTTCTGAGATTCTTTAATAATTTATCGTTTCAATTTTCTGTATTTCAGCCCCTGATGTGTGATAATAGGTGGAGTTACTTCACTTTTCTTTTCAAAAGCAGTTCAGAGATACATTTTCTTATTATTTTTTACAGCTGGCACTGTATGTGCTGTCATTCCTGGAACCCAGGGACCTTCTGCAGGCAGCCCAGACATGTCGTTACTGGAGAATTCTGGCTGAAGATAATCTTCTCTGGAGAGAGAAATGCAAAGAGGAGGGTAAGGCTGAGCAAAAAGATGGATATAATGGTCAAAGTGTTGCTATCATAAAAATTGCAGTTCATTTGCATAATGAGCTTAAAGTTTTACGAAGGCAGTTCGTGTGACTTTAGATTTAGTGCTAGTTATGTGTTGAGCTACATGGTTTGTATCTCTGTTGAAAGCAGGAAGCAGAAATAATCCATGGAGTGCTGGAAATGAAACTAGAGTTTAAGTTTGCATATCCTATTTATACCAGTTGTATGTTTTTAGAAAACAATTGGGTTTGCTTCTTAAGGGTTATTTTTATTCAGAATACAACCAAAGGAAATGAGAGCCAAGATGTAAAAATGATGGAGTATAGTCTTGCAGTTTGTAACATGGAAGAAAACCTGTTTGTTTGGGAGAAGGGCTGCTGTAATTTCACATCACTTGGAGGAAAATTAGCACAGAAATTGCACGTGGTAGTGGGAGGAGATGCTAACAGGATTGGTTAGAGAGGGACACACAGTCCATTAGCAATACAGATATTATCCTGCTCTTGCCAAATCAAGAAGATAAGGTGGTTCAGCAGCAATATGAATGGGCAAAAAAAGCTCCCAGGAAAGCAGCGATGTATTTGTGCACATGAAGAATGTAAGCTTTTATTTTTAAGGAGCATTATATGAACAGGGAGTCAGTTCTGGGGGTCAGAGCACATGCATATGATCTCAGAGCAGTATCATTCTTGGACACAGGCAAACACAGGGTCTTGTCCAGACTGTATGGAGACAGGGACTTGTGAGAGGTTGATGCAAAGGCTTCAAAAAACATGACAATGTCTATGTAGCTCCCTTTCTGTAAGGGCACCTAAATTAATTTGTTTTCCTTTGCAATGGGTGTCTAACTTCTTATATCTTCGCTAAAGATTCTCTCCTTACAAATTTAAGTGAAAATGCATTAAGGGGACAGAATGAGTAAAAAAGGAGAAGGTTGACATGGGAACTAGCCTACATTTTTGAGCTTACAAGTAAGAATAAATACATCCAGGCATGAGAGCACAGGCACACAGGGCAGTATTGCAGCCCGGTTGGCCTCAGTGAGCTGCTCAGTAACAGGAAGGAGCCCTAAATTCAAGACTTCCAGGCAGAGAGACCAGAGATGGGGCTAAAGGCAGAGGAGTGAAATCCACATATTGGCAAGAGACAAGACTCCTGCCAGTAATGAGATGCGGTGGAAAGAGGAGCTGCATAGAAAAGAGAGCAGGGTGAGAGAATTGTAAAAAAAGCTGTATCTGTAGTAGCAGGGCTAAAACAAAGCACTGCTGCTGAAGTGTCAAGTCAGAAAGGGCATAGCTATACTTAAATTCCAGCCAGGAGAGGACAATGCCAAAAGCACTCAGCTTTTCAAATCAAGAAAGTAATTAAAAGCTCACTAATAAAAGAAGTCCCAGTGAACTTAAAGGTAATGAAGATGGGTGACCAGAGTGGAGAACCACAGATTGAAAGGTTTAATGCTTGACCAGTTCCAAAACGAGCATACAAGTGGTTATGGAGCTTTTTGGACAATACCCATTGGTAGAAGGCAATATTGTGCTGCATTGCCTCGGAAAGGGGGAATCCTAAACCAAGCTAGTGGGTTGCCAGCAAGCAATGATGAACTAGAGCATTTTCTGCCATGATTATAGTAATGATTATGCTGAACCGACAAGGACAGAATCAGAATAACTTGCTGAGGAGCAGGGCAGTGTCACTGACACACAAATAGTGGCAGGCGGGAGGTTGTTACGTTTCTGTTGAATTTAATGTCAGGGGTCACTGTAAACATTTGGGAGGGAAGGTGTTTTTTGTGGGGTGGTCTCATCTCTTCCCCCTCCCCCGTTTTTTAAAATCCATTTTAGGGATTGATGAGCCCTTACATATCAAGAGGAGGAAAGTAATAAAACCAGGCTTTATACACAGCCCATGGAAAAGCGCCTACATCAGACAACACAGGATTGATACCAACTGGCGGCGAGGAGAACTGAAATCGCCCAAGGTAAGGTTTGAGCTCTGTGCACGGTGCCATGAACAAAGCAGGATCAACTCGTAGATTGGTTTTTTCCTTTGGACAAACCAGACCATCCATGCACAAAAAGCAGGGTATTGCTACAGAAAAAGTAATTTGTATTTTAGCTTACCCTGGGTTTAAATTATATTCTGAGCACCATATTGGTGAATCAAAGTGTTATTCTTCATAAAGCAGAATTCTTTCACTGCTCTTCGAAGAATTTCTGTACCATTATATGAATTCCTGTAAATATGTGAGTCTCTTTGAGACAGATAATCTCAGAAACTTGATTGGAAATACTTATATTTAAACATAGAGGCACATATATAATATACAACTGTGTATATGTATGTATTGGTAGGGATGGGTCATGTTGCAACATAAAAATACTCCACAACTATTCTGCAATGAATTCATGCTTTATTTTTAAATATATTCTTCTAAATTGAACATCACAAGAGAATAACTTCATTCCATGTTAAGACTTAGATGGGGTTTTCTAAATATTGAAATTCTTTTAATGACATTGATACATTATCATTACATCTTTTCCAATATGAAGATATGAAGCAGTATTTCAAACCTTTTGTAAGTAAAATACCAACTGTCTAATCAAACCTGGTATTAAACCAAGTAGTCAGAAATATGAAGAAAACCCATATTCATGGCCTTTTAAGGTTTTAAGGCAGCTTGCCTTTTTTCTTTATTACTGTAACAAAATAATAATAAAAAAAGAACAAAATAATTCCCATGGAAAAACCTATGGCTATGTCCCGCTGTTTATTTGGCCGTGACTTATGTACATCTCTGGCAACAGTTCTGTGTTTCTTGCCTTGAGATGCCACATCAAGTTATCCTGGAATTATTATTAAAATTACAGCCTCTGGCATTATCCAAATGCCATTTCATTTCAATGAACATCTTGAAAAGTGCTCAGATATCTTAAATAAAAAATTCTTCATCCTAAGTGTTCTGATAAGGATTGTTTTTGCTGTATTGCAGTAAAATATACAGAATTACAGCTTTTCCAAAATCAAGCATTGAAAATCCCGCCTCTGTAAAGCAACATTCCAATCCACATTCCCAGCACATTAAATTGTTGTTTTTGTTTGTATTTAATTGAGTTAATGGTTTTCTAGTTTTTTACCTTGGCGTTGCCTGGCATTTAACACAATACAGTGTATGGCTGGTAAGGGAAAAAAATAGATGTAGTCAGCCTTGACCACTGAATACAAACACTCAGCAAATAATACAGCCCCATCCTTTTTTGTTCAAGATTGAAACAAAAGGTAACAGTAACTCAACTGAAAAATAAAGAGATGGAATAACTGTAGAGGAATCGAGCAATGTCCAGTTACTAATCCAGCCTACTTTTGCTAGGGATTTTTCCTGGTACTTTTAGGAGGCTTAGAGTAGCTGTAGTGTGCTTGCTAAGCCATGCAGCATCGCTCCATGGAAGGAGGAAAACACCTTCTTTGGTCCCAGCTGGCGGTAAATTAGACTTGACACATGGGATTAAGGGGCCTTATTATTACTGAGGCAACTCTAGCATTTTGTAATTTATGAATCAGAGGAGCACTTTGTTTCTTCTGCTTCTCTCTAATCTCCTGCATTAAATTGTGACTGTATGTTTTGTGTTCTTCATTGTCAGGTGCTCAAAGGGCACGATGACCATGTGATCACTTGCCTGCAGTTCTGCGGGAACCGGATAGTGAGCGGCTCTGATGACAACACACTGAAAGTGTGGTCAGCGGTTACAGGCAAGGTAATTTGGCTGCTTTGCTGAATTCCACAGGAAATGAGTTACAGGTAGAGCACTGGTACATCAGAAATGCTGCTGTGCCATCAGACTACATTACAGAGCGGCCCTTAGTGCCATCTGGGGCAAGAGTCAGAAGTACCAGCTGAATGTGTGGGTCGCCTTTTCCCACACAGAAACTTGTCTAGTTCAAAAAAGTCACCTTGATGTGAAATTGCAATGCTGCTCATGTTACCATTGGCATATATCCTTGTTCTCCTGGCAATTCTGCTATTCTTGTGGAGTCGGTTGTGACATGGATTTTAAAGAATTTGGACAGATACATCACTTATCTTCCTTAAAGCTTAATTTAGGTTGCTTTTACCCCTCTGGATCCCCCTTTCTCACTTGTCTTCTAGCATTCTTCCTGTTATTTTCAAGTTTTTGAAATGGGGTGTTCGTTTTACTGGCTCTGATTTCAAATAGAGGTTGTTTTTTTTAATCTAAGCTACTATATTGCTGAGCCACGATAAAAAATTACCTTGCTTTAGGTTTAAATATTTCCTATTAAATTAGATCCAGCTCAGGCAGGAATTTAATAAGCTTCAATAATTTAATTTTGGCTTAGAGAAGCAAAACAATATGTGCAGTCAAAAAGACAGTACTGAGCATTTCACTCACGTTAGAACATCGTGGCTCCTCAGCCCATAGGTTTTTTGTTTTGAGGTGACTGACTGGCCATGCTTCAAGGATATAGAAAAGGCCTTGGGGAAACAGAATTTTTTCCTTCTAGACTGGTATTGGGTGTACTTAGCTTGGTTTTAACAGTATAGGTAACAACAGGACAACCATCGAGGATAACATGTTTAAGATATAAAAGGTATCCACTTCATAGTGTCAAAGCTGAGTGTATTAAGCATTCGTCATTGCATGCCCAGAAGATCCTTGAAGGGGTTGTTAATACTGCTGTGGGTAAGAATAAAATCAAGAGCCATAGGCAGCCTCACCCTCCTGCTGTTGGCTTCCCTACAACAAACTGTCTAATGAAGGATCTCATAAAGAAATTTACTTTTTTTTTCATTGAAAAGGGCAACCTAAACACAAATGAAAAATACTTTCTTTGTACATACTATACTCCCAAAAGCAAAATGTTCCTTTAAATACACAAAATTGAGCACAGTAGCATGACTTAACAATTATTGTTCAGTAATTTTTTGAAAGTAATTACAAAACCTAGTGTGACTATTTATCCCAAACCTTTAAGAGAGCCAGAAATTGTGTATGGAAAATGGAAGCGTGCTGTATCAGCCCTCATGCTTACTGATGCTGAAGAATTAATAAAATAAAAAAACCCTAAAGGTTGGTTTGTGCAAATGAACATGACTAAATAATTCCCTTGGCAGATGTAAAGCCGAAAATAAGGATTCTGTGTTCTTACTGCTTTAGCAGTATGATATCTTAAAATATGAGCACATTGGTTAAAATAAGAAAAAAAGATAACTGTAAAAGTGAATAACAGCTATGAACTAAAAAAGATGGATTTGATAGCAGTGAATTGAGCTAGCAGCCAGGAATTGCAGAAGACTGGTTAAAAATTTTTAAAGGACAGGAAATCTATGTACAGCAAAAAAGCAAGGCATTTACAAGGATGCTGGAAAGAACAGGATATTAACATCAGGAATTAGTATACTGTCACTGATGCAGAAAAAAATACTTTGGGAGAAAATTCATGTGATGGAAATACAGCATGCAGTGATAATAGAACCTTTCAGCAGAAACTCACAAGGATGTTAAACAACAACTACCAAAGTTATGGGTTTTCTTATTACAGTTGATCCAGATAATCTGTATTTGATGATTTTTTTTTTTTCCTGAAGTAACCTGTGGGGTAAAATTAGTGCTTTTTGGTAAGGTATAAGGACATAGACAAGAACCGGGACTGGACAATTAGAAAGCTAAAATGTGTCAATGTTTACATGGAGTAAACTGAAAGACTGGGTATTTAGGATACATTATCTCAGATAAAAAATACTGGACTACGTCAAGAGGAGTCAACTAACAGCTAAAGGAAGGCCACGGCAATTAATGCCACTTAGCATTAGATTACAGAAAAAGATATCCTCAAACTGCCTTGACCTCTTTTCTCGTGCAGTTCCAGGTTTGACTGATAAAAATACTAGTGCAGAAGTAGATGGCTGTGTGCACTGCAAGACTGTATCCCCACGACAGAACTGAAGAAAGTAGAATAATGCAAAAATCAACATGGCACATATTTAAATGCGTTAGAAAGTGGGTAATTATAGAGATCATGTTGTTAAAGTAAATGCGGAATCTTTGTGAAGTATCTTTCTAGAGGAGTCTTGCAAGGATCTTTCCTCTTCTGAGCTAATTAGCATTTATTGCTGCCTGGTGAGAAAGTGTATATAGTCATTACTTGTAAGGAAAACAGGCTGAGAGACAGAGACAAGTCATTGTTTCAGGGCGACGGGGGTTTATACAAGCAGGTGTGAGCAAACACTGTCTGTACATGGTGAGAACTCATGTCATACATTTGGGATCAAAGAAGGTAGGCTGTGCTTATGTAGCGTGGGATCCTCTCCTGGGCAACAGTAAAGTCTGGAAAAGGTTTGAAACATGATTTTTTTGAAGGATTGATGCTGTAGCTGTGGCTTATAGACTGTGATTTTTCTTGGATAAACAAACAGAAAAATACAACAAAGTATATGGTTTATAGATTGGTGGTAAAACTACCAAGTGAATGCTCTCTCCCCTTCTAACACACTTCAAAAAGCTATTGGAAATCCTACAGTGACTCAGAAAAATGTCAGGAAAACAACTCAAGGCTGCAAAATATGCCCTTGTATTGAGAAATTTGGAACTACAGTTTAGTTTGTCAAGGGGAAGATTATAGGGAACATTCCTTATAGCTGAGGTACCAACAATCGAGAGAGTAATTTGATGAATATTTTGTAAAAAGTGGAATTTTCTTTTTCCATCAGAGAGCAGTCTCCAGGGTTCTTCTAGCTCTTGGTATAAGAGCCAACTGTTAACCTGTAGGATTGCTTTTTCTTAAAGTTTCCATTCAACTCTGTCAAAAGGGTAACTAAGGAAAATGTTTCTTTTCAGTGTTTGAGAACACTGGTTGGGCACACAGGTGGAGTTTGGTCATCACAGATGAGGGACAATATCATCATCAGTGGATCTACAGACAGAACGTTGAAAGTCTGGAATGCTGAGACTGGAGAATGCATACACACCCTGTATGGACACACCTCCACCGTGCGTTGCATGCATCTCCACGAGAAAAGGTATGGCCTGGCCCGTAACTCACACGCTTGTGTTCACAGAAAGTGCTTCTTAAACTTGGGTACCTCACGCAGCACTGAGTGAAACACAAACCAGGCGAAACATAAATCAGCACGGGGGAGGAGATGATTAATAGAAGCAAAAGCATAAGAATACTAAATGAAGAACTGAAAATTGAGTCATGTACTTCAAAAAGTCACATTCTGTGTTATTTCGAAGCTAATTCTTTGTTATGCCATGATCCAGTCTCCCACACTGAGTAATTTCTCCTTTTGTTAATGCTACAAACTTTTACTTCTTTTAAAACAAGTAACTTCCTAAGTATTGTCACTGCAGTATTTTATTTAAATTTTAACTGATTATAACATAATTTTTGCAGTAGTAAACCATGTCTTGATTCAACAAACATTGGCAAAGCTCTGTTACTTGGCTGTGGTATGGAGCTGTTGACAGCTTGTTGGTTGCATTTCTTCTTTTTTGAGGAATGATGAGGGGTTTTTTTCTTTATAAATTCCATTAATATTCATTCCTTCTCATTTCTCTTCTTGCCTAAAAAAGCTTTTGAAAGTATAAACTGGAAAAAATACCCAAGCAGAATAACTGTTACTTTACTAGAAGTAAAACTTCTAAAGATCTTCCTATAATTATTACAATGAGTTAACTGAGTCATTATAACAGAATGCTCATAGCACTGGCTGGAGCTTAGCCTATTCATAAGCTTTCATGGATAGATACAACAGGGCACAGAATTATGGCATCATTTTGCTGTTCAGGAATGAAGTGCCTTTTTAAATACTGATTGGTAATTATATCAAATAGACATATCCTGAGGAGGTGAGGAGAGCAAGGAAGAAGAACACTCCACTCATCTGAGACTCTAATAAAATGTCACACCAAGCCAGATCTTTGGTGGCTGGTGGACTAATGCTGTCTAATGTCCCAAATTAAAACTCATAACCGATGTATACCCAAGTTTAATTGTTTTAATACTTTTATGTCCAATGCTAAGTACAGGAGGGGTTTTCTTGTTCCTCCAGAGTGGTCAGTGGGTCTCGAGATGCTACGCTGAGAGTTTGGGACATAGAGACGGGCCAGTGTTTACACGTTCTGATGGGCCACGTAGCTGCAGTTCGGTGCGTTCAATATGATGGCAGAAGGGTTGTAAGTGGTGCATATGATTTTATGGTCAAAGTGTGGGATCCAGAGACAGAGACCTGTCTGCACACACTGCAAGGGCATACTAACAGAGTCTACTCATTACAGGTATGTGATTTTCATCTGCTGCTTTAGTTTCCTTAAGTAACATTTAAAGTCAGTTTATTTCTCCTTGTTTATTAAGTTGTGGGTACCTACTCCAGAATTATACAGACCACAGGAATATAGAGGCAGCTGTGATAATCCCCTCTTTCATTTTGTTGCACTAGTTATATGTTGCCTTAATTTAGAAAGAGACTGCGATTTTTTTAGAGTAGAGTTATTTTAAATGACCCAGTACAGTAAAGCCCAAATCTTTATACCAGCAAGTTACGTTGTTTTGTGGGTAGATGGATTGTTTGATTGGGATTTTTTTTTTTTAATCTTGCATGTACTATGGAGCTATGTTTTTGCTTCACCCAAGAATTTCTAAACTTACTGTTTTAAATAAATCAAAGGATATAGTAATTGACAATGTGCCAAAAAACCCCACTGTATTAATGTTCTGAGTCATGGAGATCTATTTATCCTCATTTTCTAGTTCCATCTTCCAGTTCCAAACTATAATTCACAGTAATGCTGAACCTCAGATTTTAATGATCCTATGTAAATCTCCAGCCCTCTACTTCCTTTTTTCTGAGTAGAGGCCAGATGTACGACTGTAAGGCTTTTTTAACCGTAGCATGTTAATGGGTTATTATGGTGCCTACCAGTCACCCACAAAGCTGGCAAAGATACACACAGACCTCATGTCTCAGGTCTTCTTACCTTTACTAACCCAAAAAATCATCTTACTCATTCATAGAGTCAAAGCATCACTTCCAGGCATTGAGAGGCGAAAGAAATTAATTTCATGCTTGTGCCTGTTCTCACCACAATCTGGCAGGACTTGAAAAAGAAATTAACAATTAACAAAGACAGTTCAAAATTGGGAAATGGCATTCAACATGTAACTGCTCTGGTTTGTGGCTCAGAAAGTGAAGCTCTGTGCTAGAGACATTTTTTATAAAGTATGTATTTCTTAACGGGTATCTCACCATAATATATTAAATAAGAACAAAGTACCTAATTGGTTTCCTTTCCCAAAAATATGTAGCAAAATTTATCAAAAGCTGCAGCCCTTGTCTTACATGTATATGCTGAGGAGTGTTCTCTAGACAAGCAGCAAGCAAGTTAAAAATGCTGTACTACCTATATATCTCTCAAAAATATTCTGAAGATTTTATTTCATGTAGGGCAGTTTGGGAACAGTGGATGTTATTCTGCCTTATCTTCACCAGTGACTCTTGTTTTGGTTTATGAATATTCATGTCTTGGTCTGAAACTGTGGTAATAATGGATCAAATAATTGGGTTGTGTTACACACTGATATGTTCTGAAACAAATGGGAGGGGGATGAGGGAGGGCAGGCTGGAGACTACAGGTGCTTACAGTTTTGAACAGAAAGATTCTTTAAAATTGCATGGTGGCTCCTGACCTTTGGCCTGAAATAGTCCCAAACAGCAGAACTCCCATAAATAAAATAATCAGGTGGAATAAGCCAGTCCTCCCTATCTCTGCTCCCTGGCAGGTTCTGTTATACCTCAATATTTCCCCATTGGTAGACCTAATATTTTCCAGAGATCCTTATGAAGCTGTTGAAGGCCACTGAATATGTTGAGTTTTCCTACTCTTTCTTATTTGCCTTTGAAATAATCCACAGATTCTCAGGGTTCATGGGTAACAGGTCAACCACTGATCCTAACCATTGTCTGTTTCACTGTAACAACATCAGTTTGTCTTGACACCCAGCCTGAAAGCTCTACTTTGTGTACATGGAATGCAAATAGTTTGCAGGAAAGGGGAAAAGAATTCAAAATTCATTACATCAATCTGGTTTAGTTCTTTATAGGAAAGAAAAACTCTGTGTAGTGTTTCCACCCAAGTCTGCTTGGCTACTTGACACTCCTTTTTATCTGAACTCAAATTAGTTCACATCCTCTTTTGGAAACAGGTTGGCCAAAACAGGGTCCAGTCAAAGTCTTATCAGTGGTTAGTAGAAATTAAAAGTTGTTTTATATGTGTTACATTCAAATACCAGAGGGCCTTTTTTAGTATATTTCACCAGAAATGCAATGCACACAGCAGATAGGGAGTCTGTATGTGCCAGTTGCTCTCTGTGTTCTTTTGAACCTAGGTGCCATGCTCAGCCATATTTGACTGCAGAGATCTAAGATACTACTTTTCTGCAGGTTTTATAAAAAGAAGCAGGCTCAGATAGTCGAGTTCCCTTAACTGGATTCGTTCTTTGCCATTATCAGGTACCAGTCAGTCCACACGGACAAGTAGTGTCGGATTGCCTTAAATATAACAAAAGACTGCTGCCCCAACCTTCCTTCTCCCAGGTTGCAGCTGTTCCTTCATTCCTTCCCTGCCAAACTCAGATCTTCACAGTTTTCACTTGACTTCTACACTCTTTGCTTTGAGTCAGTTCTGCTATTTCAAATGTCACCCAAATCCTAATGAAAACAGTAAATGCCAGACCTCTCTGGAACTCTTTCTATCTCCAGTAGTACTGTGAACAAAGTTCTGAATGGGATAGTATCCCTGCCTCAAATTTGCCTCCCTCTTTGTGAAAATACAACCAAGACATTTGCTGTTTCACTTGGCACTTTGCTCTGTCACAGAGAAAAAATCACATTGGTTAAGATCATTTTCGCGCAAATCTGTGTTTGCTGCTACTTACCACATTACTAAGGGTTTACAAGTTCCTTCTAGAAATTGAAGGTTGGCTGATTGATCTATAATTCCCCCTCTCCCATCATCATCTCCTTCAGTAAAGAAAGGAATTGCATTTGCCTCTCTGTCTTCCATGGGTTCTCAAAGATAGCAGCAGATGTCTCTGAAATTGTCTTAAGACAACTCGCCTTATGTGATGTTTTTCCCCGATTCTAGCAAATGCTTGTACTCAGTTGTTAGTGGTGTTAGTGCTGTGAGCCCACACTCAGATGGCTGAGGACTGAAGCAAAAGAAAGTTAAATAGCTGGCCTTGCTCGGTGTTTCCTTCCCGTTGTGGATAAATGAGCTTTTTTTTTTTTTTTTNCTTGTTTTGTGCCCTGCCTTTCTGGTTTTGTCCCAGTGGGCTCTTTTATGCACATCTATTGATCTAGTTTCTACTTTTTGTACAATTTCTTGTGCTAGCCAAGTGGGTCTTGGTAATTTACTACACTTCCTATCTTTCCTTCACACAAGGATAGTTTGTGTCTTTAAGAAAGTGCCAGCTGTCCTGAACTCTTCTTCCCCTCAGAGAATAGATACATAAAAACCTCATGGGAAGGAAGGCTCATTTTTTTTAAAGTATTCCTCCTTGAAGCCCATCAGTTTTATTCTACTCCTTTTTTCCTTTTTAGACAATTCTGGATTCTTATGTCATTGTCATTATAACTCCAGTTACTTTCCACCTTTCTATTCTCTACATGTTCAGTCCTCGTGGTCAAAAGCATTTTGTATCTTAACCTGTATGCCTTTCCCTACATTAACTAGA
Organism: Scytalopus superciliaris; assembly: GCA_013400415.1. Lineage (NCBI taxonomy): Eukaryota > Metazoa > Chordata > Aves > Passeriformes > Rhinocryptidae > Scytalopus > Scytalopus superciliaris. Next base: position 640,041 of record VXBX01000457.1, read on the forward strand.
GAGTTCAGGTTTCTTACTGTACATAATTAGGATTATAAAATTGCTAAACCCCACATTTTTCAATTACATTCCTTCCATTTTCCTATGTTTTGACTTCTCTGTGGATGATCCTGGACTAATGTTGCTGCCCTTCTATAGCTTAAACTCCTTCTGACTTGTGAAAAACAGAGTTGGGCTGTTAATGTCTTTAGTAGGAAAACTAAGTTCTCTTACTGTTGCACGCTGCAATGGAGTCAGGATCCAATTCTGCTGGGTTTGAAGGAGTTGTATTACACTTAAAAGACCAGTGGTTCAGAGTTTCTTTTTGAACTATGTACTTCATAGCCCACACATCCACAACAGAAAATTACACTAACCATGAATCACCTACTCTGGTATCAAACGTGGCCATCTCTACTTAGGCTGAATTTTTACTTTGTAATGCAGTTTCCAAATATTGCATTTAGTGAATTAAATGCTTAATAGCCTTCTTCATAAGATCCTGATATAATTGTTTGTAATAGATTTACCTTTCTTGTAGTTTGATGGTATCCATGTGGTGAGTGGATCTCTTGACACTTCCATCCGAGTTTGGGATGTGGAGACAGGCAACTGCATTCACACTCTAACAGGCCACCAGTCGCTCACAAGTGGAATGGAACTCAAGGACAATATACTTGTGTCTGGGAATGCTGATTCTACAGTCAAAATCTGGGACATTAAAACAGGACAATGTTTACAGACATTGCAAGGTAAGCTTAAACTACCTTCATGTAAATCAAGCAGCCTGCAGGAATCTATGCTGCAGATTCTGTGTTTAAAAAGACCTTAAAATAATTATGTACAAAGAAACAAGCACTGACCGCTTGCAACTTAAATATTTTTCTGATGACAGCTGTATGATCCTTTTCTGAACTAGAAGAACAAAATATATTTAGTCTAATCTACTCAAATCACTTGCCTATTATGAAAGGCAGATGGTCTGGACTGATAGCAATTTGCTATGGGTATATTAGCCTAATAAGCCACAGAAATATGTAGGAAATTACATCTCAAAACAGCCAGTCAGTGTATTTATTTAGGGGTCACTTGGATGTTTCAAAGCCTACTGATTAATTGGATCAGAAGGCAAAGTGTACTGTCTGTTGCAATAAATCAAGAGATGCAAAGAAGAAAGACTTTTGTTTCCACTTTGACAGTTGCCACTCAGGCATCATGCACACAACCATATGGCCATATGGTTTTGTTTCTCCCCACAAAAAAGGTCTTATATTATTCCCATATATCATATGCAGCATCACTGGCTAGAGCAGAAAATTAAATTTCCCTGTAAAGCAAACTCTGCTGTTTTAACAGTATATATTTGTATGTCAGTGCATAACTGTCAATATTTACTGATGGAGTAATCTCATAATACCACTTCAAAGGGACTTGGAGACAACTCATACAGCAGTCACCTCATTCTGGATGGTTAAGTTCATTTTCATGAATATCCAAGATCACATTTGCCCTACTGTTTGTATCCAACACAACAAGATCACTGAAACAAAGAAGGAGATACTGAGGAATTTTTCTATACCTGCCTTCACTTTTGGAAAGCAGGGAAAGGCTTCTGTAACTTTTAATGTACAAAACCAGGAGTCATAATAGATAGTTCTGTAGTAGTTCTAATAGATAGAAACAGCTCTGTGCAGGTAGCTAGGTATTTATTCTAGATGCAGTGCTGTCTGCCATTGCTTTCTAATTAATTACAAATAAAAAGGTTTTTGTTTACTATTACAGGTCCCAACAAGCATCAGAGTGCTGTGACCTGTTTACAGTTCAACAAGAACTTTGTAATTACCAGCTCAGATGATGGGACTGTAAAACTTTGGGACTTGAAAACGGGTGAATTTATCCGAAATCTAGTCACATTGGAGAGCGGGGGAAGTGGAGGCGTCGTGTGGCGAATCAGAGCTTCTAACACAAAGCTGGTGTGTGCGGTCGGGAGCCGCAATGGGACTGAGGAAACAAAGCTGCTGGTGTTGGACTTTGACGTCGATATGAAGTGAAGGGCAGAAAGATGAATTTGTCCAAACGTGTAGACGATGTTCTCCTTTCCCTCCCCCCTGCAAAAAAAAAGAAAAAAGAAAAAAAAGAAAAAGGAAAAAATCCCTTGTCCTTGGTGGTGCAGGATGTTGCCTTGGGGCAACAGATCCTAAAGACCTACAGACTACGAAGGAGAAGACAAAGATGACAAACTATAACTGACAAGAGAGGCTTTTGCTGTCTCGTCACATAAAAAGGCTACACTTTTGACCGGGGCAGCTTTGCAAAAATCCAACTTTTGAAATGAAACCAGGTGCAATTAATTTCTTTACTTTCCTCCGACTGCTCCTTGAGCAATTTGGAGTGAAACAAAAAAAAATGTTACAATTCTTGTTAACAAGTTATTTTACCACAAAGATCTTGAAATAAGCTGCACAGGTGAGCCTGCTCGTGCACCCCTGGGCCACCCTGGGTCCCGGCAGCCCCTCCGAGCAACGCGCTGTCCCTTAGCCCCGCTCCGAGCAGGGGGTTGGACTGGACAACCTCCAAGGTCCCTTCCAACCTCTGCGAGCAGTCACTGGTTGACTTTCAAAAACTAGAGAGCATCTGCAATGAAAAAAACAAACAAAAACAAAGAGTCCATTCCTGGTGTGGAAAAGCTAAAATATTACTGTGAATTGTTTTGTACAGTTTTATCAGAGCTTTTTCTTTTTTTTCTTTTATCCTCTTTTTTTTTTTGCCAACCATTGCCAATGTCAATCACAGTATTAGCCTCTGTTTAATCTATTTACTGTTGCTTCCATCTACACTCTTCAATGCATAAGTTGCTCTGAGGTGGCAAGTTGTCCTGGGTTTTGAGAGTCCTCTGATGGATTTAATTCGCAATGCTGGTGCTAGAAGTAGGTCTTCAATTACGGGATTGTTGTCCCACCCCTGTACTGTATTCCCAGTGGCCAAACTTATTTATGCTGCTAAATGAAAGAAAGAAAAGCAAATTATTTTTTTTTATTTTTTTTTCTGCTGTGACGTTTTAGTCCCAGACTGAATTCCAAATTTGCTCTAGTTTGGTTACAGAAAAAGACTTTTTGCCACTGAAACTTGAGCCAACTGTGCCTCTAAGAGGCTGAGAGTGGAAGAGTTTCAGACAATTAAGAGTGAAGTTTGCCTGCAAATAAAGAATTGAGTGTGTGTGCAAAGCTTATTTTCTTTTTTCTGGGCAAAAATTAAAACACATTCCTTGGAACAAAGCTATTGCAGCCTGTTCTGTGGGGAAATTTTTCTTTGTGAGGGCTGTGGTGAATGGAATGAACATACATTAAAAAAACTGACAAAATTTTTTAAAAATATTATAAAATACAAAAATTAAAATAAAGTTGCTGGTCAGTCTTAGTGTTTTACAGTATTTGAGAAAAAAACAACTGTTACAGTTATTGCTGGGAGGAACTGACAGAGCAAAAACTTACGTTTTTGTAAAGATGTCACATGCAAACAAAATGAGAAATGAAAGAGTCCAATGGTTTGCCTCATTCTCCAAGAGCCACAACTCAAGCTGAACTGTGAAAGTGGTTTAACACTGTATCCTAGGCGATTTTTTTTTCCTCCTTTTTTGTTTTTGTTTTATTTATAGTCTGATTTAAAACAATCAGATTCCAGTTGGTTAATTTTAGTTATGTAACAACCTGACATGATGGAGGAAAACAACCTTTAAAGGGATTGTGTCTATGGTTTGATTCACTTAGAAATTTTATTTTCTTATAACTTAAGTGCAATAAAATGTGTTTTTTCATGTTAGTATGTCTTTTTTTTTTTAATTTTAATTTTTATTTTCTAGTTGTTAATTTATCGCGTATCCTACAAAGGGTAGCAGGTCAAGTTGCTCAGCTTACTGGTAGATGCTAAAATGTGTCGCAAGACTTTTTATATAACCCTGCCCCAAACAGGTGCGCAAGTGTCCTCTCCTTCAGCTGCCATATAGGATTTGGCACGTGGGCGTCACCAAACGTGCAGGAAAGACTTCAGCTCCCTAGCACTAGGAATGTGTCAGGACTTTGCTCTGGAGGGAGTTAGCTATAAAAAGCTGCTCAAGTACGTAAAACTTCTTCCGATAGCATCTTGTTACTGCATCTTAAATTGAAACTTGATTTATTATTTATGGATTTCAATCAGTTGATTACATTTGACAGCAAAGAATAAGTCCATAAATACAACTAAAATCAAAGTTAGGATTGTTGGAGAGCTTGAAATAAAGCTTCTGAAGAGAGAAAAACAAAAAACATCATTCCACATCAGTCCAACAGCAGTTTTATCAGTGCCCTGAAACCAAGGTAAGTCATCATCTGTCTCAGAAACTTAGCACTTGGAGTGTCAGTTTCTCTCTCAAATCTCCTTGACCAAAATCATTGTTTTCTTCTGTGTAAGCTTTTCTGTCAGGGCATAGCATTTGCTTGTTTGTGACAGCTTTTCCCTGTGGAAAGCTGTCATTAAAGAAAACCAAACCAAAACATTAGAAAATACATGGATGGAAAAGAAAAATATTTGTATACTTACACATCTCTGACTGTGTGCTATTGAAATGTAGTTCCAGTCCCTACATAATGCAAAACAAGCAATGGTGAAGGATCACGCTTCCATCTGGCCTCGAGAGATTAAAAAGCCATTCGAACTGACTGAGCAGCTCCAAATTGTAAAAATCTGTTCAGTGAGTTAGTGCTTCAGGGAAAAAAAACTTGCAGCAAGCACTGACAATATAAAAGCTACGATTGTCTTGGTATTTATGTAAAAACAATTAAAGAGCTAATCCTTTCCTAAAATGACAGTGAAAGATTGCCAGGACTTCACATTGTTCAGCTGAGAATGCAGACCAAGACTGAGCCCCCTGATAAGAGAAGGTGCATCAGTCTGGGCTGAAGTACTTGTGAGAGGGGAGGGAAGGAAAAGGGTAAAAATATGAATATTTAATGCAGGGAACAGAGCAATAGCTTTTAAGATTATGTAATTTTCTTCCACGATTTGTAGAAATTGCAACAATGTGTTTTCAAAGAGGAAAGGCACTGGCCTGATGGTGCAGGAGGATGAGAGATTTCTGAGTAATGTGCTGGAGGGCAGACATACAAATGGGGGCAGAAGAATGAAATGGCAGAAGAGGAAAACTAACACATCCAAATCAGTTCAGGTGTGCAGTCAGCTCGAGTACACTTTAAGCAGCCAATATGACCAGAGGGAAAATGTCCTTAACCAGACTTGGGAAGTTTTCTGGTTGACAGTAGTTCCAACACTATCTTATGTTCAAATTAACACAGAATAACTTGAACTTGTTAAGCAAACCATATTTTCAGCTTCCTTCACTACAGATTTATGTTCAAAAAAATTATTGGCTGCAAAGTCAAGATATGATTGACGGTCACGTTAAATAAAAACCCCAACACACTACTTCAAAATACTTCTTAAAAAAAGCTTTTCCCATTCAATAAAACAACTTCACAAAGTTAATTGTCTTAGTGCTTTAGACTTCTGATTTTGTGAAGTCTGTTTAGGTTTGTAAGAGTTGCTTATGAGCTATCTGAACAACATAGCTCAATAAACAGAATTTTCTTCATTTCAGTGGCAGCGTTTCAAAGATGGGCCTACAGTAAACACGGCACGTGTAAGAAACTGTTCAAGCACTTTTTATTTAGTTTCCTTATTCCCCTCCTTTTGTTGACTTACCGTAACAGAGTTCACTTAGTATGAAGGGGTCGGTTTGGCAGCCCATGCTCCAAGTGAGACTTCAGGAAACATCTTCATTCTCTGTCATTAGATTTTGATTTTAAGGTAGGTGGAGTGTTTCAGGGGTTTTTAAATAAAAACATTTAAGAATACTTGTATAAGACTATATAACAGCTTTATGGTCTCAGTACAGAGGCACTTCTTTAATCCAATGCCTTAGTCGTCATAGGCTACGTCAAACTACCTGCAGCTATCCCAGAGAGGTAATTGCACTAGTGTTTCTGGCATCTCTACCTTCTGCTGATTCCCCTTTTTCTTTTAGTTTCATCCCCAGGAAGAACTTCCTTATTTTCTCCTATATTTGAAACCAAGTCAACAGCATTAAGATTTTTTTTTCTAATTAGATATTAATTTGTAGTGGACCTTGATTCTAGCTAACAGTAAGTCAGAATTAGTATTGCCACTTCCTCCAAAAGCCTGTTCCTGTGGTCTCAATTTACTTATTCAAGAGATAGGACCAAACATTTAACAGCTGTGTCTACAATTGGTAGTTCAGATCAGCAGCTTTCCCAACAGAACACAGTGCCTCAGAGCCCACAAATGGGATTCCTGCAGGGTGTAACTAATTCTGGAACAGCCCTCCAGGAGCACACCCCAGGCTTTCAAGCCACTAGAGAAGCATGTGAGACCAAACCAGAACTAGTCCAACACCTCAAAAATACATGCATGTGGACATTAGCTCTTCAGGACCAGCATTTTGTAATTAACATTACAGTTCTGCTCCTACTGCACAGAACTAATTGCTGGTGTGGGTGTAACCATCGACAAATCCTCTCCCACAGTACCCCTGGCTCCGCATTCACAACCAGCACATCCAAACAAAATCTGGCTGATACTTTGGAGTTTTTGCCAGAGGAAAAAGTTCAGATGCCTTCAACTCTTCCAGCATGTTTATGGACGGGTTCTTTTGATCGGCTTATGGAATCCAGTTAAAAGGAAATACAAATCTCTCACACTCTGGCCAAAATTTTCTACCAAAAAGTCAACACTTGAATTATTCAGAAAAAAAATCATGAAACTGTGTAATTGGGCGAAAGAACCGAATTATTATAATAAAAAATAAAAACTTGCCAGTAATTACTTGTGTTACTCTGACAAACAACCTTTCATTACTTACAGAGTAACATCCAAGCCATACTAACCACTGAATCTTTAATAAAAGTGGGACCATTATTTTCTTTCCATCTGCCATTTTACCTTGATCCCTGACATTCTGCAATCCCTCACACATGCCGTGTAATGATGTTTAGCACTTGATGATGATATATGATGTTTATGATTATGCATGAAGTATATGATCTATAGGATATACACCAGGTTTTTCAAACTTCATCTAAAAATGGCATACACAATTTTTCAAACCCCTCTTCGAACATCAGTGCAGGTTTATAAATACATCAGATGTTTTAACATAAAAGCTGTTCCAGATCCCTTCTGAGAGAGAGTCTGACAAAGTCGGTGCCACCAAAAAGTCGGCAGCCAGTACAGGCTCTTGTTCCCTGCTCAGATTGCCCACTGGCCTGGCAGCTGCAGCGACACTTCAGAGACAAGGAATGGTGCATTGTGCTACACGAGCACGAGCTGCTGAGGGGAAATGCTGCAGCACTCTGTGACTGCAGTTGCCTAAGAACCAATGGCTTTATGCCCATGTATACTGCATTGCTCTAGCCCAGCTGGGATGTAAGAGTCCTATAAAATCATAACTTAGCTAGGACACAATCTCCCCAAGAAGAGAGATGAAAGACATCATTAATCACAGCAGTTGCCAATCCAGCAGTAGTTCTAAATTACAGACTGTACAAGGCAACTGAGACTTGGCCAAAGGCATCTTCCAGCTCTCTTTTGTCCTCACCTCTGCCTCGCTTAGATCCAGCTTCAACTACCTTATTCCTACTGACGAGCTGATCTTGTCTAACCTTATGTGGTAGCAATAGTTTTGGTGAAAGATAAGCTGAGATTTTTGTCTTCTGCATGTCTCTGCTGCTGGAATCTGTGCTGTGTATTTTGCCACTTTCTACACAGGGACAGCACAACCTCAAGTCTAACACTGAATGCTCCAAGGTAGTATGTGAAGATGAGAAGACATCATTCATCCTAGAGTGAGAGATTCATCACCAGTGTTGCTGAAATGATTCCCAGCCTGAGTCTAGACTCAAAATAATGTTCTAGACCTGCTGCAATTAAGTAAGTTTCAAGTAGATTTCAATTCCTTAGTTTTTCAGACCCTGCAAAATAGGCAAATTCTATGAAGCTTCAGAGTTTAAACAGGATCATGAGTCTTGTTGCCTGGAAGCTGGGAGAGGTCATGGTAACAGGACAGTTGAAAAACGGAAGATCTATGTAAGCTGGATCAGAAGTGACCTGTGAAATTCATAGAAAGGCAGGCAACAAGAATTTGGGGCTTTTTCTGTCTAAGAGATTATAATTTTATGTCCTACAACAGCTACTGTGGGATATTTCATCATTGTCATCAACAAAGCACAGGAGTAAGCTTTTTCATGAAGCCGTTAGTCAGGCTACCCTGTAATTGAGGGTATAACCAACCCTGTTAGCTCTGACTCACATGGACTTCTCTTACCTAGGGCAGTTGTTTGATGGGAAGATGAATGAAATGCCCCTGGACCTCCTTCTTCTGTCTGGTTCCTCATGTCTGAGATGCAGGTTTTGCAGGGTGCTTACACTGCACTGTTTGAGAGTGCTTTGCTCTTTTAATTTAAAACAGGAAACATGGAATGTAGAAGATCCAAAAACTTCAAAGGCAGTTTGCATTGCCAAAGGAGTTGCATTTCAACTCAAGTTCATTCTAAATATTCTAATATTTAGACTAAATATTCAAATCTGGCAGTGTGAGAAGATGCTCACACCTTCAAGAAGATTGATGACTTCTAAGGGGTAGAAAGAAGGATTCAGATTATGACTGTAAATATCAGTGTGGTAAACTGAGCAGTACAACTCTTCCTAAATGGGAGTTTTATTTTGAGCTCCTCAGTTTGAAACGAATTTCCAAAAATACCACCGCTTTAGAGAAAAGAATATAAAACATGTTTCCTTTACCCTGATATACAGAAGATCTGAGTACTACATTCCCCTGTCTTTTCCAACTGTCATTTGCTTTCAATTTTCCTGATACATTTCATTGCTGATTTTAAATGTTCACATTATAGTTAGGAAAAAGGAAGAACTCAAAAGCTGCAGACTAGAGAGGGCTCCAAAAATGTGCCTTCAGTTTGCTGCTCTTTGTCTGCTCTGGTGTTCCTCCTGTCAATTCTCAGTTGACAGAAGTGAACATTTCAATTAACTAGCATACACATTTTTCCAAATAAACAAGCTTTACAGAAACATTTTTCTGTTGGGGTTGTTACTGTGACTTAACACATGCTTTAGGCATGCACTGGATGATGTCTTTACTGTTCTGCTGACTACTGCCACACTTCCAATGTCCCGATTTCATCCAAAACAACACACTAACAAGATGTTCCTTGTGTCCCACTCTTCAGTCTCACACACATTTTTAGATTTCAAAACCAGAGGATGATCTGTCTGGATTCACCTGTTCATGGGCAGTCATTTACAAGCTGAAGGACCCCTTGAGACCTCACCGTTTCTCACTGTTGGCCATATGGCACAACAGGGACAACTCGGGGCAGATGAGCAATAAGATGAAGGAATGCTCTGTGTGAGATACCACTAATGTGTCCATCTGTTACTGTAGTTAAATGGAATATGGCTCCACAGGTCTCCAATTTGATTTGAAAAATTCAAAATTACAGCCTAAATTTAAAATGGCTCAAACTACACATTCATTTCTATTCATACACAGTCACATCTTGAAATATTTAGACATTTTACATATCTAAAAAAGACTTGACAACTAAATAATCTTTCTGTTTTCCTCTATTTGCTCATCTTATTTTCTCTTTTCTTTGACACTTGCACTTCCATTTCCTTATGTTTCCCTTCCTCCTTTGTCCCATTCCCTATGTTTTTCTTTTCATGTTTTACCATTCATGTCCCTGTTTTCCACATTTTTTATCTTCCTCATCTTTCCCCATTCGCAAACATCTCTGCTTAGAACTGTCACAGCCAGCTCTCCTCTCTTCCTTCATTCCAAGGGCTGAGTTGGCGAGTTAGTCTTTTTCACACCACTCTATACTTATAAGACATACAGGAGGTACATAAGCCAGATGAGCAGCAAATATAGAACACTCAGAAAAATTCATTTCTTTGTCTGCTTCAACATGTCTGCTTTTAATCCACAGTCCACAAATTACTCAAATGGTCCAACAGCAATAGGATCATGCCCTCTTAAGCACAGACTGCTCTACCACCAATTTCATGAACAACTGAGCAACAATCATGGCCTAATTCAATACTCATCAAGCATTCTCTCCTCTGCTTTCTGCCAAAAGTTAGTATTTTCTTTAAAAATCGTATGTTTGCTTGCTCCTTAAGAAATCTAGTGTATAAAGGCAATTTTGAAAATGTTCCTCATTATGATACCTGGTTGATACGTGGTTTTCTACATCTGTGTAGTATTTGGAAGTTAGTTTTGGTAACAAGCCTCTAGACAGATTCACCTGTGGACAGAAACTGATCATCCCAACAGATGCCTGTTTTATAAAACTCTGTATAAATAAGAATTTGGGGCTTTAAATTCCAAACTTAACAACAGTGGCTGATATTCCTTCCGGTACTACCAACACAGCGCAGCTGGGGTAGCACAGTCTGTCAGGATATGTTAGGAATAATATATAAACCACGTCTAAAACAATCTAGTGCACATTGCTCACTAATTCTTAATATGCAGTGACAGCATAAGCAATAAAACTCCAGAGCTGGCATATGATGTGACTGCATACCAGGTATGCTATCCTGGTGCTGCTGAAATTTTACTGTTCTAGTGGCACAATAAATCCAATTGAAAATAAACAGGGACATCCACTTCTCTGAGACTTGGGTTCTGCACAGTCTTAAACCAACATAACTTAATTCAAAAGGAAAAACAACTATGGGGAAGGACACAGTGTCCAAAGCAACAGACACAGAAAAGACATCCTCATGTTTGCAGAACAAAAAGCAGTAAAAACAAACAAACAAAACTCACACAACAACAAGCACAAGCCAAGCCAACACAACTCAAACCCAAATCCCCCATATCTTTTGTCTCCTGAATTCATTTCACCTTGATGATACTGTTAACAATTGCACGTAACCTCCTCTCCTTGTAAATGTATTGCACTCAATACACAGCCCAAACTCTGAATATACCATACTCACAGACTGTATGGTTGCATTTTCTCAGCTAGAAAGATAAATACGATTTGCCTTACAGTTTTGTTTTTATTTTTGTTAGTTCTATTCGAGTATTTTGCTCTTGTTTGTTGTTTTACAGACAGAGCAGAAGCAACTACTGTACTTCCCCACGGCTTGAACAAGGCTGACAATAGATGAGTGTTACTTGCTTATCCTTTCCAGGCTGAAGGCTCACTGGATTAGAAAAAACAAGTTAGAATTAGACAGAGGTTCAATGTCCAAAAAGCAGGACACATGACTGGCATTGTATCTCAAATGCCTGAGGTAAAGAAGCCTTCCCTGCTGACGAGACTAGTACCCTGTAGCCACCATATAGCCTACAAAGGCAGCTAAACCTGACAGTGAAGGCTGCAGAAGCTCTTCCACAGACATAAGGAGTGCACAGAAGAAGAAAAAATACCTTGAGTCTAGTGTCAACATACTGTGATTTGCTCTTGGAAAATCCAAAAAATCAACACAACACCCCCATTATGCAATCTGATTTATCAGACAGCACAATGCAGATAAAATCGTTCTGAAAGGAAGAGTTCCTTTCGTCTTTGACTCTCCAAACAAATTATGTTTTCCAATTAGTACCTGAATGCAGTTATTTATGCACATAAACTGACGCTTAAATTTTCTGCATCATAGAAGCACCCTCTTCCCATATACCTGGGTAGCAGCAGCAAACACAGACGTACCTCCAGCCACTGACACTTCCCTCCAGCCTGGCCACAGCCACCACACACCCAACAGACAAACAGATAAAAGGATAACTCTCTCTCTCTCCATGGTTGTTCCCCCCCAAAAATTCGGGATATTGCCCAAAAAGATTATTCTCCCTATCACTTTGGCTTTTGGTAAAAGTAATACAAGTCAACCAAAAGACACTGCTTCTCAGGCAATGAATGGAAGAATTGCTTTTTTAGCTGTGTGATAAACAGCAAGAAATTTTCTTAGCCATAGAATAAATAAAGTGACAGAAGTAATATGGCACACTAAACCAAAGTTTACCTTGCCTGCATTTTAGGACACTTCCTCCGTACTAGGTAAGAGGTACGGAGACAACTGACTGTGAAGTTCATGCAGTATTTCTCCTTTCCAGGAGGGATGGCTACTTTAACCTGCTCTGCTTCCAAAACATAGCAAACCTACTTTCAGTGTAACCCTTGTGCCTCTCTCTCTGCCAGCCCGGGGTGTAAATTTGGCACTGCTCTGAGAAGGCAGCATGCTCTTCTGAGAGCCCCTCCTGTTCAGAGCCTGCTGTGGGATGTGGCACATCTTCTGACATCCGTGTTTGGTAGCAAGAGCATCCCACTGCCCAAGTTTCCATCTCATATCTCCTTAGGTATTTTCCAGCATCCACCCAAATGTGCATTAAACAGGAAGAAATTGAGAATTCAAGCATATAATATGGAGGAGTGGATAATAAGCCCCTAGGAATGCATCCAAGCTATGGTTATACTCCATGAAGGTTAGAGGCCCAATTCCTCCTCATTTAAATCTGATATTGAAGAAATTTATAGTGCTTTATCCAAGCTACTAATTTCCAATTTTACTGCAAACAATTTACAATCAAATGAAGTGAAAGCTAGAAGCAAGGAGTACATTAATGACCTAATTTTCCTTTTGCATTTCTCTTCATTTTATCTTTCAGTGAAGACCAGTCTTAAAAAATTGGATAATTGGCCAGTAAATAAATACAAACTTTTTTTCTGTTAATTATTTCTGCATAAAAACTGATTTGCTGGTATGAACTACAGTGTTGTCTTCTGCTGAGGTCAGTCCTGTAAGACCAACCTCCAGCAAGAAAAATGGGAATAATTACACTATTTCTCAGACTAAAAATTCATGCTCTAACAAAGCAGTACAAAATTCATCACAGCATCTGAATAAAAAACTTAGTGTTCTGGGCTAGATATATGCAATTTGTAAATTATACAGCCATGTGCACATTAAGATGTTTCTTAAAAATACAGTAACTATTCTGTCAAAAAGATAGCATGAATGTCAAAGCAGCTTTTGTAATACTCCACTGGAGCCTCCTCTACACTGGGAGAGATCCAGGTGCAGCTCAGTCAGGGAATTATTTTTGTCTTAGGTTTAGAGGCAGTCTAAAGGCATCGGTCAAACACCAAGCTCCAGCCTAAGGGAAAGAGCTAGGACATGTGGTTGTTCTGCAGGACAGTGGTCAGTCTGAGGCTTGCTCCTAAAAGACACACCCTGCCACCCTGTGGAACTGGCTCTAGTGCTGAGTTGATCTGCTGAGACAGTCAGAGAACTCACAGTTTTAGAAACAGTTAATTTTCTGGAGGCTTTGTGATCTCAGCTGCCTCAAGGGGGTCAGTTAGCTGCCAGCACATGGGAAGCAAGTGGCCAGGAGCAAGGCAGGTCTGCCACTCCCAGCATCCTGATGAGATGCTGAAACCTTAGGAGACACTTGAGTTAGACTACTGTCTCAAAAGGTGTCAGGGAAAGGAGGGGTGCTGCACTCTTTTAAACTCCTTCCTGTCTCATTCTCATGCTCACCTGACACCCAGACCCCATTCAGATGGTTAAGCCCCTCTGGCAACACTAGCTAACCAGACAGGTCAGCTTAGGAGCCACATCCTCTTACCACCTTAACCATCTCAGCAAACATCACCATGACCCTGGAGCAGACTGGACTGCTTTTCTTAAAGAAGTGACTTGAAATTTTGCCCAAACTTATTTGTCCATGGCTGGGCAATTAGCACAAACTTTGAACACCAATCTACATGCTGCTGTTAAATAAAGAAACCTTCTGAAGGGAAAGTGGTGGCTGGAGAGACCTTAAGCTGCACATCCTCAACACCAGCTCTGCAGAGAACTGGACTCCAGCACCTGTAAAGTAGGCTTTCAAACCCATCACTGTGCCTGGCCCTGTTCAATTGTATGATGCCAAGGGCAAGCAGGAGGCTGCTGCAGGAGCAGAACTCCCACATGCTGCTGAAAAGGTCTTCAACTTCTGAGGTGGAACCCACTGCTTTTGCCTCCAGGTACCTGCACCATGTTTGCTCATTATGAGCCCAAAATAAACCCACAGGAAGAATCTGTGGTTACAGAGCTTTACCCCAGCATGGAGGAACAAGTCTGAGCTCTGCTTAGGATGTGAAATTGCAAGACGTTGAGACACATAATTGGGCAGAAAGTTGGGCCTGGCCCAACTTAGCTGAGTAAGGTAAATCAATATGCCATCAAGGAGAGTAATGCAGCAAGGGAAAGAAGTTTGGCTGGCAGAACATACTCAGTCCAATGGTTTGAAATGGAAATCTTTCTTCTTCCAGCTAAGCAAACACAGCACAAAGCATTCATTTGAACCACAAGCAAATGACAGAAACCCAGCTTGCAATAAAAACTTCCCTCAAATGTCCTCCTAGGCTGACAAAAGAGGCAGTGAGAACCTGTACAGCTGAATCAAGCATTAGTACCCAGAAAGAAAACAGTTTTATCCCAGGTCTTGTTGGACTGAGAGAAAAGAACTGAATTCAGGTAACTTGAGCAGGACATTAAACATTATGCAGTTGAACCAAGAATAGATATCACTTTTAACATTCAAATACCCATTAAATAGGTCAAATTATTTTCAGGACTGAATCACAGAATGGTTTGGGTTGGAGGGGATCTTTAAATATCATCTACTCCAATCCCCCTGTTATAGGCAGGGACATATTTCACTGGATCAGGTAGCTCAATGCCCCATCCAACCTGACCTTGAACACTTTCGATGAAGGGACATCCACAACTTTGCTGGACAGGCTGTTTCAGTGTCTGACAACTCTAATCATAAGAAATTTCTTCCCTATGTCCAATCTAATTCTACTCTCTTTTAGTTTGAAACCATTGCACCATGTCTTGTCACTACAGGCCTTGGTAAAAAGTCTCTCTCAATCTTCTTTGAAAGTCCCCTCTATATGTTATTTCACTAGTGCTCTTACTGGAAAATGCTTTGAGGAACAGGCTAAGGAAATACAGACTGGTAAAATATCCCGAATGCCCTAGAGTAAAGCAAATCCCACACCAGGATTTATGAAAGCAGCAATCTCAGCTACAGATACAGAAGATACAACTTGAGAACCATAAGCAAATGTATCAGATAATAAGAAAAGGGACATATTTCTCTATTGTCTCAGACTGTGCAGGATCATTCACCCTTGTGCAAAAACAGCAAAGTGAACATAAGCTGCATTAAAACTGGTGCTGGTACAGTTACAAAGAGTGCAGGAGGTTCATGCCTTCGAGCCGAGGCCTGTGCCCTCCTAAGGAGGAGCAGTCAGGGTGGGCAGCAATGCCAATCAGCTCTCAACACATAATGCTTGGCAAAATCGGGAGGAAAACACAGTTGCAGTTTTAGATTAGCTTTTCACGTTAATACCCACCTAGTAGCTGCTTCATGGTGGTCCAGCCTTCCAGCACAAGGCAGAGGAGCTGAAAGATGCCAACTGCCTGTGGCCCCAAGGCTCATTACAGCAGTCACAGCTGCCTTGGGTTTTCCTCAGGTGCAGAGATTATCCAGAGATTCTTCTCTTCCCACCTGCCCTTCCTGCAATCACCTTTGAGTGCAAAACTTAACCTGAAACCTGTCCAAATAAACATTTCAATCATTTCTCTGTGTTAATGTGTTTCAAAAGTTTAAATTAGGTGACTTGCACTGTAATAGGGCAGAAAATTTTCAGCAAGGACCTGCAAAATTTGTGACAAATTTGACAACTCTTTGGCAACAAATTACTAAATGAAAGATTAACCTGCACAGGCAGAGGTATAAGCAGAAGATGTACACAGGAAAGCATCGTGCATTGAGTGTCAATCACCTTAACGTGGCAAAATAAACAAGGATTCACAGGGCAGACATCCAAAGATCCCAACAGATCTAAAATGGAGAGTACATAAGAACAGCTTATGCAAAATCTATAAATGTTTGAAGATGTGAAGCTAGGAAATTTGTGGATTAAAATAAACATCTAGACATAACAGGGAGAAATTAAGCAAAATCATATCATTGGGATAAAGCTGCTTCATAGTAAAATTTAATAGGAAGTGGAATCATTTCCCCAAGCAAGCAGCTAAAGTTTGGAAAACCTTGGCTTTGAAAGTGCATAAAACAAAAATACCAGCATAGCAATTTAGATTCAAAACCTGGAAAACATATAAGGCTGTAAATAATTGAGAAAAGAAGCGCACACACTCTTAAAGTCCTCTGCAAGAAGTATCTCACAGAGAATAAGCCATGAGATAGAAACATGGGCCTAAAGCTTTTCCCACTTGCAGTATGCAATTCCTTTTCCTTTCCCTGCCAAGCCAGTATTGACTATTCCTGCAGCAAAGGGGGACATGTTCGAGTGATGTGCAATTACTCTTTGGAACGCAAACAGCGCTTCAACACGCCGCTGTAATCTCAACGGTGGTCTCTAATGGAAGTTGTCTGCTTATTCCCATTTCCATTGGGATGGCAGCCTACGATGCAACTCCACTGTCAGTCTGGCCTAGACTGTTCCCCTGAGATGCCAGAACCATTCAGCGTGTTGAAAAAGTTGTTTTAAGAAACATAGAAACATAAGTACTTTATCCCTGCTTGACTCCATGCCAAGGGAATCACACAGAAACCTTGGGACGCTAAATATTATGTAACAGCTACTTCTCTCATTTAAAAATCCTTGGTTGTTACGAAAGACCAAAAAGCAAGGAATCCCCCCCAAAAACCCCATGAAACACACTCCTGATAACTAGAAAATCTTCACTCTGATAGTCCAGAAACTGCCATAATGTAATAAGATTTTTCAGTTTCTTTATTTTTCTCTCCTACAAATGCAGGATTTTTGGTCTTCAAGCAAACTTGATTTCTTTTCTCCTTGTTTCTTACGTAATGGTGTAGTCAGAGCTGTTCCCTTCTGAACAACTATTCTATGTCATTAAGAAAAGCTCTGTGCTATTTTTAAGCAGCAGTATCCTTTAATCCCTTCATTAATTTAAATATATTCTAAAAGACACTTAGCTGTCTACTGGGACTCCAAAAACAACTCTCTGTTAGGAGAGTCCTACATGAGTTTCCCTTTCTAAGTGCAAGACAACTGTCACAGTCATCCCCTGCAAGCATCGATACTGGTAGATGTTTCTGCTGCAAAGCAAAAATACCAACCTTCTGTAGCTCAGCTGGAACACCAAGGGCTGCAAAAGGAAGAGCCCATCTCTCATGACTCATTTTTGGAATAATCTCACAGGTCTAGCAACATCAAAGCCTCTGAGTGCCAGTACAAAGAGCTGAACACATTTATTTTTGTAATGGAAGCCTGAAAGTAAAGAAGTGTCACTTACAGCATATAGCCAAAAGTTCTCAGCCAAAGATCTCCAAAGGCTTTAAAGAAATACCAGTATCATTATCCTCATTTTACTGACGGGAAAGTAAAAACATGAGAAGGTAATACCAATGTCACGGTCATCAATTCAACTCAGATTTCCTGAGATTGTTCACTGAGACACATATCCATTCTTTATCCAGATTTATTTAACATGTAATGAAATAGGTTTCAGACAACTTGGCCTTGTTCTGAAAACATAAAAATTCTTCTAACATTGCTTTTGTCTGGACAAAAATCAAGATTATATACACTGCTTTCCTTATTTTTTACTTAGTTTTGACTGAAGAGTCATTAGAGAGAACAAGTGAGCTTAGCAAAATGAGCACATTGCTTAAGGCTTGCACAATATAACCATATTTTAAATTCTAGGGTGGAGTTTCTGACCTAACTGAAGCTTATACTGATTTCAGTCAGGCAAGATTTTCACCCCGTAATATGTGGTAAAAGAGAAGAAAGATAACTTTGTCAAGGCACTTTAAAGAAGTATGGCATTCAGAGGGGAGAAAAGTTAAGTGAACAAAGTATTTCATGTACACCCAGTGAGCTCATCTCCCAGATGAGCCAGATATCTGTTGAGCTTGCCTTAAAGGGCAAGAAGCAAAGATGGCTTCACCTCCTAAACGTGGCCTGGGGCACAGTTAGGATGATTTACCTTAAGACAGTTTAAATGCTCTTGGCTTATTCTGACTGAAGATCACGTCTCCTGACAGCTGAAGTTACTGAGGCGCTGAGGTTAGGTCAGAACCTGGTCCCAAGTCCCCAGAACAAAACAGAAAAGGCACATCACAAACAGCTGAAAAGGACAACAGCCTTCATCTCAAAAACCTATCAAAGAACAGCTTTGCTAAATGTGAGGGGGGCAGTAATAGTAATTTAAAAGACTATATTAATTGAAAGGTTGACATTTTCTCGTACAATATCTGACACCTACAAGAAAATAATTACAAGAAAGCATAAGGAAAAAGTGTCAGCCTGATATAAGCAATGACAACAACATTGTAGGCGAGAAAAGTTTCCAGGAAAAGTCTTCAAGGACTTGTGAAGGCGAAGAGATACTTAAAGACTGGAAAAAGGCAGATAGAGAGTGGGAAAAGGAGAGCAGAGAGACTCAGATTCCAGCACCCCAGACTGTAATTGCTGGCAACATTAGAGGACAACAAAGACTTCTTGTTCTACTGGCATGGCGATGATAGCAAGGTGATCAGTAGCAGTGAACACAAATGACAACAATCTAAACTCCTAGGACATTACTAGAAAACCTATCAATGATTCCCTGAGCTATCTCATGCAACACTTCCATAGTGAACCAAAGGGAATATGAGTAACATAAGGCACACACATTCCTAGTTGAAAAACTGTATTTGAAGGACAGCTATTACTAGTTCATTGTCTTACAGGCACTCATAGAGAGCAGTCATTTCATCAGTGCCTTGGATGATGTAACACACTTGCTGCGCTTGCAGACCACAGAAAGTTGCAAAGGGCAAAAACTGCTGGAGAACAGAATTAGAACCCCAAACAAACCCAAGGAAATAGAAAAGTGGTCTGAAATAAATAGGATGTGCCTTGGTAACGACAAACACTAAGTGTTACACTTCAAATCTTCTCAGTGAGCTGAAGGTCACAACAATCAACTGCACAAATACTGGACGACCAGCTAGGGGACAGAAGACAACGTAGGGGGTTAAAATGGCTCGGAAATCAAGCATCAATCAACACTGTCACACTGTTAGAAGAAGAAGATAAATCTTCTGACCATTACAGCACTAAGAGCTAACAAATCTCTAAAGCAGTTTGTTCTGCTTAGGATTCTACATTTTTTAAAAAAAAAATCCACTGACTGTACATCACTTAGAATTTAGAGGTGAGAAAACAAGGATGAGCAATGTCTGGATAGCAGGTTCTGAGGGAAGGCTGAAAGAATGAGAGATGCTCCATCTGAGGAAGAGAGATACTGAGAAGTCAGCTAACGTATATGTAACATGTATATGAAGTGCTGCTGCAAAGAGGAAGAACTAAAATGTCCTCTGTGTTCAAGGGTATAAGAAAACACCAGCTGCTTAGGGATATTGCTTAATTTTATAACAGAAATCTCTCTGAAATGGTTAGACAAGCATTAGTAGCAATGTTTGAGGTACAGCTGGACTGCCCCGGAGATGGGGGTTAGACACATAAACTTGAAGTTCCTATTTTTTCATGATTTTTATGACAAATCCTGCTTTTTTGAACACTGCATATGATTCACTCACTAGGCATACGTGTCATTTACAAATGACTATTTTCAATGTGTTTTCTCCCTTTAGAAAACACAGCAATTTTCTTGACTCTGGTTTGTGATATTCCCCCCACAGTTTCTATCTACAGAAGCATTTAATTTAGAACTTTGCACATCAGACATGCACATTTGAACAGTATGCAGTATTCATGACACTCTCCTGGCTGAGTAAGGCATGGAGCCAATGATGCTCTGAGTGCGTAGGCAAGGGAGAAACAGGAGGGGAGCAGAGTCAGCAGTGCTTGTGGAGGGAGGGGAATGTAGGCTGGGAAGAGAAAAATGAAAAGGACCTAGGGCTAGCCAGAACAGACCAGATCAAAGTCACTCCAAATTTAAAGGAAAAAGTGATCTGTCCTGTTAAAACACCCTTCTGAACACGCTTTTTTGCTTTTCCATGTTTTTTAATTCACTCCTCTCTTTCCCTCCCCCTTCTCCCCAGGCCAGGATAACTGAAGTACAGAACCATGTTTATACTTGTTCTGCTTATTGAACAGGATCTTAAAATTGTGAGAAGTGGAGGCGGGACTGATGATGAGCTGTCAAAGAAACTGGAAACCAGAAATAATCGAATATGAGCTTCATTGAAAACTGAAGTCAGAGCGGTTTTTGAGTTTTTCCTTTTTGTAGTGGCCTGTAAACAGGAACTCTACTGTAAACCAACACTTTGTTTAGAACTTCTTTCCCAATGCAGATTTCCCATGTCTTCTACTTTCCTAAGTGAACAGTGGCAGAAGAGTATGAAACTATTAAAATTTCCACTCCCTTCTTAGGCATTTGGCAACTCTCCCTTCCAATATACTGTTTCTTATTTAATTACCACTTCAAACAAAGCTGCACTATACCCACAGTCAATAGTTTACTTTCCAACAGGCAAGGCAACATTGTAAAGAAGATTTAAGGTGCATCACTAACAATACAATATCCTAGGCAGAAAAGCATAGAAGAAACAGCAGAGGTGTGACACGGTGCTCAAAGAGGGAGGGAAGGGGAATTAGAGAAATTCTTAGCAAGGACGGCAAAAGGAGAAGGGCACACAGAAGTGAAGGGATATGTAACTTGGCCCTTCAGTTTTTATGCTGAATATTGAGTGTGTATGAGGTCAAACACCCTTTTAATCGATGCTAACATTTTATTCACAGAGCCACAACACCTGAAGTACTGCAGCTACCAAACTGGAAACACAGAACGCAAGGCACTTGCTGTCTTTGCTTACTTAGTAAGCAGCAGCTACCACCTTATCTGGCTATCATTTTCCCTCTATTGCTCTGCTGTTGTAAGGTCCCACCAATGTTATCATTACTCCAAAGGAACAGAAAGGGCCTTAGGCAGTTTCTATCATTTTCGCCACAGTATTAGTAAAATCAGAGGAGGTTTATTTGATACAGCTAATGCATCAGTAGGCCTTCTCTGCACTACACCACCTGCCACTCTGTTGTTTTTTCCAAAGCAATGAATGGATGTGTTACAAGAAGAAGACATGAAATCACCCAAGATAAGCAGATATAGAAAACATTTTTCCAAGTAAATTTGCTTATACTGATAGATGGCAAATTTTTCCTTGAGGTAGTAATACATGGATTGAGTTGAGATGGTATTTTTCTGCCTGCTTACATTTGCATCTCTCCAATGGATGGAACATAACAGCTGTAAAATAGGCCAAACTGAGAATTATTCTAGTGTAGGCAATAATAATTACCACAATTGGCAAAATGAAGTGAAAGTTCAAATTTAATTCATCAGTACATTATTTTTCTCCTTGCCACAGAAAACTTGGCAGTAACTGCTCCCTGCTTGTGATCCTTTTTGAATGCAGCCAAAGTCTCAGCGTGGGATTTCCAAAAGTCATCTAAGGGACTTCAGTGCAGAGCTGGGCAGGAATTCTCAGCTTTCTACTCCACAAACAACACCAACATTTAGAACATACCTAGGGAACATTTGCTCCCTAAAGGAATAAAAATTTAAATTATCTGTGCTTCCTACCAAACAGGATTTTCAGGATTTCCTTTCAAGTGAATCAATGCTGCCAGACTACTCTACAGCTGAGAAGTGTGGGAACTGCAGCACCAAGAAGCTGCAAGCTTTGAAGCTCCAGGAATTCAGGCTCATGAGGTGTCACAAGTCAGAAACACAAACCAGCAGGTGCACAACCAAAGAAACCAGGATTTGGGGGAAAAGACAAACTTTAAAGGGCTAAACAGATAGGGAACCAACTCTCCTGACTTTCTTAAGAAAGTGCACCTCAAATTTGGTTTTGCTTTTGGGTTTTTTTTGGGGGGGTTCGGTTGCCTTTTTTATTTTAATAAAAATTGAGACTTGCAAATTGATTCTGAATGAAACCTGTGATCTTATGTCACTCAGCTCTTTCAGAAAATCTGTCCCTCCTATAACTAATATGAAAAAACACCTGCAGAGAAAGATTAATATAAGAGGGTAAGTTAATCTCTACATTCAACAAAGCTCAGTTATATTTACCAGATTTCTGTGACAACATATGAGAGTAGCAAAAAGAATTGCAGCCTGATGACAGCTCTTTGGTCCCAAGACAAGCCAGGGAAGTCTAACATCACTTTATGAAGCTTGTCTGGACTGTTAGGTACTTGCCAGAGTGCAGCAATACAGTATATTTTTGGGATGCTTAGTGCTAACACTTCCTTGTACTTAAGAGCCTTTTCAAGTTTTACACAAAGGCTACAAGGTCTGCAGACAATTCATCTCAGCATTTTGCTTACTGTTAGATAACTTGTATCTATAAATGAAGTATGGGATCCAGTCAAGAAACAAGTAATGGCTGATCAGCTTTGAGGGGCAATAAAAGCATGAATATTTGGGGGCTGCCTTAAGAGAATTAGAAATATTTTGAAAATCATTTTAAAAAGTGTTTTACATAGTTTTTTATTCTTTTCTTCCTCACGTCAATACCCCAACAGATGAGAAGCCACATGTCCATGTCAAAGCATGCAAAGCCATGCAAATATTTAAGCTCAGATGGAGATCCCTGGAAGGCAAAACACCTTTTCAAGTTTTCAAAAATTTTATTAAATTACAGCTTTCTACAGTATATGATCTTCTTTACCTATCACAGAAAACAGTAGGTAAGGTACCAGATTAAATGAGTTGCACAGCCACAAGGCATAGTGCAATAAAGAATCCATTACCCAAATCATTTTATATCTAAGCAAAGGGAAAATGTGAAGACATTTACATTAGTGTCTGATGGAAATGCAAACCCTGAATTACTGATGGAGAAATGATAGTACAGCTGTCCGTTCTGTGTGTAATTGCAATATTGGACCACACATTTATCAAACTGCCTCTTCTGTGTAAAAATGTATTAAATATGTGCATGAGCATTGCATTATTAGGGAGCAACAAAGCCAAGGAACTTTTTTCTACTATTTGTTATTTGTCATCAATGCAAAACTGGGGGCTGAGAAGTTATTATAAATAATTTTTCCACTTTTTTACACAAAGCCTATATGCTTCTCTTAGAAATGCCTATTATCACAGATCTGATCACACAATGTAATTCAGATGATAACCACACTTAGGATTTTATTGTGGGGTTTTTTTTCCCCCTGTCCTTTTTCTAAGCTCTGAAAAAGAAAAAAATGTGCAAATGCTGATCTGGACATTATTTTAGATGTGGAAATTCTCTGCCTCAAGGACTTTTATATAAGGCACAATAACGCTGTGCTCCCCACCATTGCTTGGGTCTATTGGGTCTGTTAGTTCACAGCTTTTTTCTTAAAATAAACAGGCCTTGCCCAAATACTGTCCTAATTTCAGTTTGGAATATGGCATTCTGCCTTTCTTAGATTAAGTTCATCATCATGCAAAGAAGTTAGAGAGTTAAAAAAAAATAGTGTTTTCAATCAAAGTCATTAAATTAGATTTATATGGCGACTACATTCTGCTGACCACAATCTGTGAATGAGTACATAGCTGGTATAATTTATCATCATACTCCCTGTGCTAATAAAAGACTATAACATGATTATAGCATGTACTGCCATGTCAGGTCACATTCAAGACAGTTGTTGACTGCTCATGAACTGTTAAAATGCAAGGAAAAGACAGGCCTATCAAAATGAAAACAGGCCTTTAAGAACATTATTTCAATGCTTCTCAGTTGCTATTACCAACTCAGCTGGTGAGAAGTGAGATACCAAAGTAATTTTCCATTCTCATATAAAATGACAATGGTTGATTTTTTTTTCCTTTTTAATGGAAACCACTGTATTATTCATTTTGTTTTCACACTTACTCCAAGATCTCTTTTTGTAAACAGCCACTGAAATGAAAACCAAGGCATAAATTAAAAAGACTAAAGGCTAAGTAACAAAACCAGCCTAGAATTTCTCACCTCCACTGCACACAACTGAGCTCTCTCATCTCACTGTGATTAGAAGTTTCTTTAGGAAAATAAAGTTTAACCAGAACTACACCTTTCATTTTCACAGCTCCATAATAACCATACGTCACAGAAATAATTGGCTGCTACGGTCTTGTAGCAAGCATTTTTATAATAGTCTAACCAGTAAGAAGTTATATATCAATTGACTGGAGAACAGTATATGTAATTGCCTTGAGAATAGCAAAACAGTATGAATGGCCACAGCCCAGTAAGTTTGATCTCAGGACTACAAGGAGAATTTAGAACAAGTTTTGAAAGGAAGGTTAATGAGTGTCATGGACCTAAAGACAATATGGGCTAAAACTGCAAGAGTTCTCCACACTGACATGGTAAGGGACTCCATGCTTTAGACAAAGACAAAAGAATTTCAGTCAATCTTATATAGGTGGATCTCAGCAAAGTATTTCCAGTGGAACCATTTGTCAGTTTCGAAACCTAGCGGGTAGACAGCTAGGCAAAAGAGAAACAGTAACAAGAAGTATTAAGGGCAAGACTTTCAGACAGCAGGGAAGTGTGGCTACTGGAGTTTTTCAACGATAAATCCATGTTAGTATTTTCTTTAATAACCTTGCCATGAACAACTGGGCTAATGAGAGTCAGTGATGTGGGGTGTCATTGCCAACATAAGAGGAGGATTGCAATACCTACCCCAAAAGAAATGGATTTCTTTGGCGACAAAAACATGAGAAATGTGAAATGAGTCCCACATGAACAAAAGAAATGCTGTGATTCTGCACTTGGGTACTTACTGCAAAAACTCCTGCAAGAAGCTGAGAGCTCATCAATAAGAGATTACTAAGGTGGAGAATGAATGATCTGTAAGATTCAGCTATGAAAGAGAGAAATGTAATGTTAGGAAGCATCAATCAAGCCATTTTCTGTAGATAGAAAAGTATTAATGCCATTGCATAAGGGCTTTCTTTCAAAAACTGCACATGATAATGTCTTCAACATTCAAAACACAGATTCACAAACAAGAAAAGGGCAAAGAACTGCTGGCATAACCCTTCAGAACTGCACATCTTACAATAGAAGGACAGAGAAGATGAGATGTTTAGATTGATAGACTACTGGGACGTTATCCTCAGGGGGGAAAAAAGCTGACAAAAGACTAACAAATGTATAAATTGGTCATTGGGTGCAATGGTTTCTCAGGCATTAGGACAATTTGGTTGCAGAAGAGCCAGTCAGAGAATCTGAAGCTAAGAGACCCAACCCAAGCTGCTGGACACAAGCACAGTACTCCTTGCCACTCCATACCACCAAAGAGGCCTCAGATTAAAATGCATTTTATGCACTAATGATGCCTGCCAGTGCTGCAGTGACAGGCAGCAAAGGGAGAAAGTGTTCAAGGTGTCTTATCCATTAGGAAACAGAGTCACTACATAAATCGTGGTGCTTGATATATCATAGCCTGCAACAGCAAGGGATTCAAGCTGAACACTGTCAATTGTGTGTGTGTGAATGTGCTGGCCTGCATTTGTTTATAAATAAAGTGAACAATAACAATATCCATGGAATACCAGAGAAGCAAGAAAAGCCTGCAATTTTATTTACTTTATCACATTTCAGGAATCACAAGCAGTAAAGAGCAATTTAGAAGAGATTAGTGTGTGCTAATGCTTTCACTGAGAGAGGACATTTTCGCAGGAATACTGACAGGGTGTCTCAGGGAATGACACTGATAAATAAAGACAGAGTAGCGAATCAAAAGACATGCAGACCTTCTCTAGGTCTAGACAAGCATTCCAGGATAATGAAACAAATTACTTCTGTGTATAATGTCTGAAGTGGTTTTTTTGCCAAAGTGTGCTTATTCCTAAAAAAATCTAAGGCACTAATGAGAACAGATGTAACAGACCTTCCCCTATCAGTACGGTTGACTAAGCATAGCACAGAAAATGCTGGTGTCTGGCTTATAAACTTCATGGCAAACAAATTCCTAAATGATCACATTCTTAACATATATCCGATCATTAACAAAAAATATTTTTATAAGTTAGCTTTGTTAAGGAAAGTAGCTTCATGCTGATGTGTATTCTGATACTAAACATAGCACTAACATGGCTGTCCCTCTTCTACTCAGCGTTAACAAGAAATATTTAAGTCATACAGCACCTCTTACTATGAACTAGCATCAAATCCAGGCTTACTCTAATAGCACATAGAGGCTGTGCTGGGGATGGGTGGGTTTACTTCATTTCTCCTGAAGGGGAGTTTTTGGTAGGTGGTAACTACTCAAAAAGGTGTGGATGTGCCACAGAGGATTAAAAAAAGGTGAAGGAAAAGAAAATAAGTCAGGCATTTTCCTGAGAGGCCATGTAACACTGACAGCAAATTCCGAGGTGTGTTTAGTTCAGCTTGCCTGGGCCTGACACCACGGTCACACTTACGCAGAGCAGCTTGGTCCCCAAATCCACTCCAGGCTGACCCACTCAGCAGAATTATGGCTTTGACAGCTGAGGGAGACTGTCTCAAGAAAGTACTATTAATTTCTCAGGTGAAAAACCAGAGATTGACACTTATGCTTATTTTGCACAATAAGTCCATTCAACAGCACTCAGGGACAAGCCAAAAAAAAAAAAAAAANCCTCTTGAGTACATATATAGGGAAGATTACAATGACCACCATTTTGTGCATCAAACAGAAACTATATCTCACTGTGTGAATGTGTTTCTGGGATTATCAGGAGGTCCGAGATTCCTTGGATGCACACAGGGATAGAAGACTGAAGGGACAACTAGCCTTCTTCCCATTGAACAGCTTCCATGGCTCAGGCAAATCAATTTAACATGGCTGTTGTGCTGCATAAAAAAAAAATCCCAGACAAAATCCAGCACTGCTGAAACTTGATGCCTGCACAATGCACGCTCTCCTGGGTAATCTGCAGCATCCAGACATTGCCACTGCATGAGTCCCATCCCTGCAAAGGGAGGTTAATATGCATCAGTGAGAGAAAGAATATTCTTTTCTTTCTCACAGCTCTGGCCAGGACATGATGCAAAAAAGCAGCTCTCTTACCCTACCTAGCAGAACATTTCCCTACCTCCTTCTGAAAACCCATTTCATGAGCATGTTTACTCACTCAGCAGTCCTGCAATAGGCCCCCTCTCTAAGCCCTGCATGAACAGTGCAGTTATGCCACCCCACCACGTTATTCCGAAGACAGCAGAGCCATGTGAGGTATTGCTCAGACAGCTTTCTGAAACACAGTGGGGACTGCTGTTGCCCTGGGATTCCTGCAGCACCACTGAACAGGTGGGCCAAGGGGCTGCTGCTTTGGACAGCTGAAAGATGCAATCACACAGCTGACTTGCAGCATCTCAGTCCCGTGGCAGAGCTGAACCTTAAGGTCGATAGGAACCAGGAGACTTCCTAATACCAGAGACAAGAATTTGCCTCTGTGACAAGGAGGGCCTATTGGGCCAAAGCAGTATCATCAGATGCTGAGGTCGACAGGGTCTAAAAGACTGCATGGGGCCAGCAGGGAAGATTTTTGCTCATCTTCATTTGCCTAAAGTAGACAAGGATTTATCAAGGGGAGCATAGAGTTTTAAAGATTTCCCCTGCTCTCACTAACAAATTTCTGGCACCTCCCACAGTCCAGGGTGGGTCTGGATGCAATTTCTCCCCAGCTCCTCCAAAGTGAAAGAAATGTGGCACACTGGCTGGTAGGCAGGGGCAAGCATGACTTATTCCAGCTGTGTATCTGCCACTGCAGGACATGCCCCCAGCCCATGATGTGGCCTGAGAGTTCAAAAATCCCACACACCTTTTTTGCCATTTATCCATGTTACTAAAGTGCAGCCAAAATGTACCAAGGCTTACTACAAAGCTTAACAGGGAGACTTTGCAGAAGTTCCTGGATTCACAACAACCTCCTCAGGCTTATCCATGTATTCAGTACAGAAACTATGGTCTGGGGATCTCTGAATTTTGAAACTTGTGAACAAACATAAGAAAAGGTAATTCAAATGAGGAGGAATGTGAGGCAGTTAAGACTAAGGTAAAGTGTATCACAGAGCAAGAAGAAAAATAAGAGCTTTACAGAAATGTGGGATTTACCACAATTTGCATACTGAAGGCTTAAAAGTGTTTTTCCTGTTTGTTTCTAATGTTAGTTTACTATATCAATAACCACTGAGCTGTTTTCTTCTTATTTCTTGTCTTTAAATCTTGCCTCTGCATCTCATCTTTAAACCGTACCAAACTGATATTTTTTTATCCCAAGGTACACATTCACTGACTGCACTGCCTTGGAATCATACTTATGCACTATCAAAAAACGTTTTGTGGATCTATATGGAAGACCCAAGAAACGTAAGGAAATCCGTGATTTGAGATTAAGCTGGCAGAATTTTCCAGTTCATCTGCTGGTATAAAAAACTTCATTTATCTACTGAAAAAAAAAAACCCCACACTAATTTCGCATTGTCAGATAGCATGGCTGCAAATGAACACTGTGCCTCTGCAGTTGTTGATCACAGAGAACACTACATCCACATTTGCAGCTGCACAGCCAGATGGCTCCAAGTGAGATGCCCCATCGTGGAACCAATACTGGCTGAGAATCCTAATATGGGCTGCAAGAAAGGAGGAGAATCAGAGAAGAAAACCTAAAAGTTGCTTCAGAAAGAATTTCCCTTGAAGTAGCCTCTCTGGCTACAGTCCTGTTTCTCAGCTGACACTAGAAAGGTGGAGTGAGGGGATGTGAGGATCAACCCTGTCTTTGGAAGTCCAGGATGACAGAAGTCTTTTCCAAAGCTTAGGCAGCAGCATATCAGCACCGCAAGTCCCTTCCTTCACAGGACAATGATTTCCTCACTAACAGACAAAATGTCACCACTTTAAGTGACTATTCAACTACCGCAGTGCTGGTAAAATTGGACTCTGCTATAAAGGAGGAGGCAATGTGCCAGCTCACACAGCCTGACAACTCAAGGACAATTTCTGCTGGATTTGATCAGCTGAGGTGCAGAGATTGGCCACGGGACACATTGCCACTTACTAAGCAGCAAAGGGGTTATTTCTTCATGCTGATTGAAAACTTAGATGATCCCTTCAGAAGATCAATCATCAGTAATACTGAGGGAGTATAAAACAAATCCAGACCTCCTTGCTTCAGTGAGACAGGGAACCTTTTACTCCCAAGATTGTTCTGAAGCTCCACTGTCATTCAGGAAACCCAGATTCCCTGGCTTTGGCTGGTCATTTGGCAAGGAGACATGAGTTGTTTAATTATCTCTCAAGAAGGAACAAAAAGACCGCAGAGCACGCATTTGGAAGGCTGAAAGGCAGCACCTAATGACAAGTTTGGAAGTTGCTGAGCAACATCTGCTTCCTGTGATAACTGCTCACTGCTTTTTTAACATTATCCATGATGTCAGAGACTGATCTGCACCCACAGAGGCAAAGACAAGGACAGTAAATGCATAAGTACTGTTGCAGATTCTTCTTACTCTGGACTTGCTAAAAGGCAATGCACAAACCAGTAAGACACGCAGTACTGTTATTCATCAAAATAGCTTGTACCCAAGATGATCTTGAAGGGCAGCAGCATCAGTGCAAGCAGTTTCAAAAGCCTGTGCTATTTTGCGTTATGCATGCCAGCCTAAAATGAGGTCAGTTTTTGTCTGTAACAACTACTCTACTAGACTGTCAGATAGCTCCCCTAAGACTACAGGGTCTTATTAGATGGGCACGCAACAAATTAAATGTACCAAGGCTCACTACAAAGAACTTGCTCTCTGCTTCTGTTAATTACGGGTGAATCCAGGGAACTTTCTTAAGTTTTCATCTAAATGTCACATGTGCACTGCAACTCTACCAGCACCTTGCACTCTAGTGTAGGAACGTAGGAAGTGAAAGAACAGAACAACCAGACTTTAGAGGCTGCTGAGGTCAAGGTTTGCAGGGTGTGGTAATGTTCCAAACCCAGTTTTGATCCTTTCAGGCCACTGTAATGACACAGAAGTCTTAGTGCCTCAGTTTTAGGCATATTCTTCAATTATTCCCATGACCAAGGTTCCCATGTTCAGAACAGGAGACAGCTAGCAGGGAATTGACACTGGGTGAGTATAGTATCTGCCTTGCTCCCTACAAAAGTATCATTTTTTGGTTTAACTAAAAGCATCGAACCAGCCTGTTATTGATGAAAAATACAACGGTGTGTGACATCATGTAAAAAAGTGGTACAAGTCCTTGAATTGCACTACTGCATCTGCTTAAAGCAGCAAAGGTAAAAGCTATGAATCCAGCAATAAGGGACAGGACTGTAATCCCTTGAAGGCCAAGTGAAGGGCAGGTTAGGGACAACAAGGAGCAATCCAATTTGGTTACACTAGCTAAGGTAAAATTTACAATGGCCATCAATCCTCATGCTTTAAGGCATAAACTGAGCACCATCTGGGGCCAGAAAGAAATTTCCCTCTGTGGTACACTATAACACAATTGGCCACGCGTATTTCTTCCTCTGAATCATCACATATTGGTTACTGTCAGAGATAAGATACAAGACTGTACGGATCACTGCTCTGTTCCAAAGCAGCAATTTCTATGTTGTTCATTTTCTCTGCAGTCCTTACAGATTGCAATAACATTATTAATAGTGCAGCAGTCATTCTCCCAATATATGATAATAGATTCTCTAATTCTGAAACAAACACTGATAGAAACTTAAATGACTCCAACAACTAATCAAAGGCACTAGTCTACATCTTTATGGAGTCTGAGTGATTTACTAGTTCTGTCTTGGAAAACAAGTATCACAACGTAATTACTTGTATTTTTAAATTACACATCAAGCATATTATCTAGCATTCAATTTAACAATAGCAATAGTATGAAGGAAAAAAGCACCAATGATGTTTTAAAAAGCAATTTGGAATTCAGCTTTGAATTTATTTTCAAGAAAAGATGTAAGTATTGTCTTCCTGACTGAGATTTATTAACACCCCTCCTTTCTATTATCTGAACATCTCACTTGCCCTAAAGCACATCTGTATAGACAGTGAGAGACTGCATGCATTTTCTATATCCATAAATTACAGATGTTGCTCTGAGCTACTCATCTATCAAGACAATTTTGCATAAGAGTAAGACCAACCTGAAAAGTATCCATCTAACAGAGAATAAGAAATAATTAGTAAAAGCATGAAGTCTGCAGACCTAATTTGTCTTACCAGGAACATTTTTTACCCAAAGCTTTATAATAGAGTGTGACAGAACACAGGGAAGCAAATCAAAACCCAAACAACACTTCTGGGTATCAAAACAAAGAATTTGATGTATCAGTAACACCAGTAACATTTGATGTATCAGCACACACACAGGTATAACAAACTCAGTAAAGAGGACATGGATGATTTCATGACACCTTCTGTGCTGAATAACTTATGCCAGTTCATATTTTCCAACTAATATCATTATGTCATATATTTTATGGGTTAGCATATCTGCTCTATCTTGCCTACGTACATCATAATTTTATTCAGTTCCATGAACATGCTGTGTGCATCTATGGAAGAACAGAAGACCTGTAAGTTACATAGTATGTGATTATCCTAAAGCTGAAGTGTATGGAACAAAAGGTAAATTGAGGACGAAATGCAAGTACCAGTTTTACAAAGAAAGATTCTGCCATCACAGAGCCCAGTTACTGTATGTTAACCTTTCCACTTCCACAGGGAATTGAAAAATGAATAAATGCTGAGAAAGCAGATAACAAGATTGAGAACACAGGGACCCTTTCAGGTTGCATAAAATGACTTAACTGAACAGAAAGAGGGAAAACAGTACTTGTAGGAGATAAAAGAACGACACAAACTCGAACACTTAATGTCAATAACATGCTTATCGCAAACAGAAGAAAAATACTGTATTGCTACTTTCAGAGCTGGGTGAAAGAAAAAAAGACAGTTTTCATGTGCAGGAAAATATCCCTCCTTCACTGCAATTTGTGTTTCAGATATAATAAAATACCTCGGGTTCCCCAGGTTCTCTCTTGCACAACCTCTGCAAAAGCCATTGTTTTCCTTTGTTTTGTAACATGTTTTGATAAAGGGGTTTCTAAGTCTATGAGGCAAGTTGTTGGTTTTCTCTTCCTCCTCACCAAAACAGAAATCTTCTTTGGAAAGAAGAGTACTTCAGTTCTGTTCTAACTTATGCAAATAGAACAGAAAATTATATGGGAGCAGCTGTAACACATGATGCAACAATACTTCAGGCTTGATTTCCCCACAGTCATATGAAGAAAGTCTTATGAAACTAGGGAAGGCAAAGGAAACACACTAGAGTAGAAAATTAACAGCTACTTTTCATAAAATTATTGCCAACTAGAAAACAAGTGTTTTATATCAAAGATTCCATCTCACAGCCCCAAGAAACCCAACTAAAATTTCTTGACTACCAACACTGCACCCAGTAGGCAAGACTTTCGAAACTGGGTGCCTGTCAGACTTAAATCTGCATATAGGTACTTAAGCAAGTGCACTGATTTTCTTAAATGCTGAGCACCTAGTAGTCCTCTGCAGATTAAAACAAGAACTGCTGAGTACCCAGCAGGAAGGAAAAAAAAAAAAAAGAATTTCACTTATTTGGAAGTCTAACTTTCAAACCTCACTTTAAAAGAAGTTATCCTGGTTTGGAGCATTAGACTTAAAGGACTGAAAGACAATATTTTTGCAGTCCATCTGTACAACTCTCAATAGGTTGTAAAAATACTTGCTGAAAAGAGAGAGGCATTGCTTGTTTCAAGTGTGAGCACATTTGTCCTACTGCACAATTCCTAGTCCTTGTGCAAATGGAGAAGAAAACAAAGTTAGAATCATACGTGATTTCTGAGAAATCAGTGCCAGCAGGACGCAGGGCACACTCCCCAAATAAGCACTTTATATGTTTAATGGTGCAACTGATTTACACTAAATCTTCTATTTAAAACATCACCCTTTCTCACACAGGTGAACCACTGCTATTTACACTGCCAGTACAAACAGCCTAGAAAGAGGAAAGACACTGACCACTACATTTTTTCATCATAGCAATGCAATGTTGTGCTTGATGATACAAATAGAAGAAAACCCTGAACTTTATTTTATTTTCTCTCACCCTTTTTTTTTTTTTTGCATGACAAGTAGATTTCACATGAAGGTTAGTAATGAAACCTTAAAAAAAACCCCAAACATTTATAGGATTAAAGTCAAAAGCTGAACAGGCAGTAAGTCATTTACTGTAAACACAAAGAAATTGAGGGCAGTTTAAGTATCTTTGATCCACTGCCACTCATCACCATCGAAATCTGAGAAGAAAACACACAGAAATATGTTCTGTGTGTCCTCAGGAAACTGAAATACAGTTAATTAAGAAACAGAATTTTGCCTTTTGATCCTTCTAATAATTCTCCCTCTTTCTCACTGACATGTACACAGAGTGATAAGAGAATGAAGGGTTTAGGTCACTGTCGCTAAAGGCATTATTTTCTACCACCCTTCCTTCCCACGGAGCTATAAGGAGCTTGCATCTCTTGTCTGTCTTCACTACATATTATCCTTCTCATACACACACTGATACTAACAAATAAGGAATGTGGTTGACCTGGCAACAGGATGTTAATTTCCTAATTTATCCACCATTTCTTTTAATAACATTAGTCTCGGCTAAGTAGAGAACAGTTGTAGCGTTGCACAGTTTTGCATGTGTCTAGTTATACCAAGTACAAATAGCAATTCCCAAACCACCCCATGCTGTGAGATACACTTCGCTTCCAGAATGTGTTTCTGCCAAACAGGAAAATAGACCATCATAATCTAAACCTTCTGTCTAACTTCTGTAATTCAGTAGTATTTCAGGTAATTTCCCCCCCTCCGCTTTCTTATCTAGAATCAAAGGGACTGAAAATCATGCCCTGCAAGGAAGTTTTTGGGCAGGCAGGGGTGAGAGGAAGCTAAAAAGGAGCCATTAGACTAGGGAAAGCAAGAGACCTATCTAGGAGGGACTGATATACAAGAAATTTCTGATCAATGCAAAGACCCAAAGAAACTGATGTGATAGTGTTGTAAGTAAAGACCATATCCCATCTCTTCCAGCCTTGAAAAATAAGAGGAGCATTGGTATCTGAAAGTCATCATTTGGGAGGTCTAACCTGAGGTAAATGTAAAAGGCCTCGATTTTTCAGAGAGGATGGCATGTATCATCTGAGATTGTAAGTCTGTATTTAACAAAGATCCTGAAAAATACAGCAAAACAGGAAGGTGAACTTGTGTTACCATTCCGTGATTATGATTATTTTGCCCACATTCTGTGTCAATTCCTGGAGAAGAGGACACTGAGGGGAGACCCCATCGTAGTCTACAACTTCCTTGGGAGGGGAAACAGAGGGAAAGGCACTTATCTCTTCTCTCCAGAGATCAGTGACAGGACCCAGGGGAATGGCATGAAGCAGAGTCAGGGGAGGTTTAGGTTGGGTATCAGGAAAAGGTTCTTCACCCAGAGGGTGTTTGGGCACTGGCTCAGGCTCCCCAGGGCAGTGGTCACAGCACCGAGCCTGGCAGAGTTCAAGAAGCATTTGGACAACACTCTCGGGCACATGGTGTGACTCTTGGGGCTGTCCTATGCAGAGTTAAGGGCTGGACTCAGTGATCCTTTTGAGTTCTTTCCAACTCAAGATATTCTATGATTCTATGATTTTGTACAGCTCTAATGATCCCATTTGAATCTGTCATATGATTCAGTGGTCTCTGTGAGAAAGACAGCATCAAGATGCAGTTAGTTGTATCATAGGCAGTCTGTGCCACGTCTTGAGCTTAATTTCACCGCATAAGCAGCACTATAGATAAGTTCTGATCACTATCATTAAGTGCCACCCTGCTCACAAGACATTCAAGCCTTTCCAGCATATCTCTGCAAGATTTCATAGACAAAAACAGAAGGCACTTTGCAACTCTTCTCTTCTTAATGAAGGCATCTGCAACACCCAAGGCTATTTGTGCAGGGTGCTGTTGTGGGTGCATAATGGTTGCCCACACAGTAGCACAGCACCAGCATCTAGTTTTGTACAAAATAAGTAAGGGTATTCAGTCCTTTCTGCCACAAAGTACTTAGCAATCAGAATAAACATTTTATTCTGTTTGATTACTCCCCCAACTCTTCCCAGCTAAACTGGGATGTTGAGCCTATTTTCAATATACATAGCAAAGGAGTACAAAATTCAGCAACATGTATTCCTTAAAACTGAACTTTTGCATCACCAGGTTCTTGCAAAAGTAGTGTATTAAAAGACAGCTATGTTGAAGGAAGGGTTTGCCAGTAAAAGCTGGAACACAGCCAGAAAGCTACACTATACAAAGATTTTAATAGCTATGAAATGTTTGGTACTTTGTGCTGAAATTAGCGAACAGGCTAATTTTTTCTCTGTAGGAGGCCACACTCAAAAACCTGCAGGTGTGAGACCTGAGTGTATGAGTATGCTTGCCTACACCTGAAGCCCTTTCCCCACCACACAGTCTGAGCAGCACTACACAGTTTAGGAGCTCTGAGGAACAGTGGGTCTGTAAGTCAGGATTTTAAGTAGTATCAGCAGCATACCGTGATGAACGTGCACCACATCAGTTCACACTTTTGCCTGCCTCTAGACTGCAGCGTCTGTTCTTCTCAGAGATAATGATTGAATTTGATGGCTATATTCTCCAGAGCCTCCTCCCTCCAGCACTGCTTCACACCTGAAGAAACCCAAGTGTGAAATGTTTCCATTCTGATTTAGTACCATCTTTACATGGTATAAAAAACATGCAAGACAGCAAAAGTTCAAGTTCTGTACGTAGTGACTCAGTAGGTCCATAGCAACTATATAAAAACATCTTCAATTTTTGCATCAGCAACCTTACTTTTACTACAATATCTACCAGACTACCCACTGGCTTCCTTGCTTAGATAGGGCTTTCCAAATAAGACACAATGCTGGCAATAAGTAAGCCTATGTATTATCAAAAACTCAAACCCTGAAATAGCTACAATGGAAAGTTGGTAAGTCCTTACCAACAGTTATCACCTGTAATCTTCTGTAGGAATTAATCAAAAAATGTTTACAGTACATAGAAACTCTTAATTGATAAGGAAAATCTCACTGGCAATTACAGGATTGGTCCTAAACTATCTTGATACAGAATTGCATACAAATTGTTTTCCCTTAGCATGAAAACATACTTCTTACATTCTTGTCACTCCAGAAGCAACCTGATACAGAAAAAAACCCTGACGATCTTTTTCTGCACATCATTGACATAGGACATACCTGCACTAGTCTGGAATTATTGGTGGGCCTTATTAATGTAACACATTGCTAAAATGCCAAAGAAACCTTTGACCAAAAGGCATATCCAGTCCTTTCCCAACATACTGCTGGTGTTGAGACTGCCTCCTCAGCACCTTTATGATCATTTTAGCAGCAGCCAATGTTAGCACACAGGTACAAAAATAGTTTTTGATTCAGCTGAGTCAGATAAGGAGGCAGGGTTTGCAGAAAAGCCTGGAGGGCTTCCTTGCGGCCCAAACAGTTGCCTAGCTGTGTTACTTGCCAGTGGGAATGTCTTGGAAGGGTAAATCTGGGACAGAACTTTTGGTATCCCTAACACTGTCAGGTGCATTCTGTCCTTTGACAGCTCCATAGGTACACCCACATGCTGTGCAAATGGCACTGTCATTCTGCACTGCTCCACTTATTCTATGTACACTGTCAAACAGGTACTTACAGTCTTCAGAGTTCTCTTAAGGGATCTCTGACACTGCTATTGTATGATGGGATTTGTAGGTTGCCTGTACTAGGCCAAAACTTCTGCTGCCTCTCATGGACTAGGGGGATGCCTGATGCAAAACTCAGAAATGCACAATGCTCATAAGAACATCCCACCAGATACAACACAAGTGCACTCACTGTGCTTAAGTCTGAAATACTTCTGACTGTCAGACATGTTCACTGTTGCCTGTGAGAATGTCTTCTCTTGCTCAGCACACTAAGAAATGGAAGAATTCCTGCTGCCACTCCAGAGATTTGGGGTGCTGCTACTGCTGCTGATAGGGGGAGTAGATGGTGCTGCAGTGAAACTTCCATTCCCAGCAACAATCCCTTCCTCACAGCTCACCTCATGCCTTCCCAGTCAATGCTCCTTGTAAGACAGAAGAAGAAGAGGAGGGAGCATGTCACTCCCTCAGCTACCTTTCTTGACTAGGCAGCTCCCTTTCT
This sequence comes from Scytalopus superciliaris, assembly GCA_013400415.1. Classification (NCBI taxonomy): domain Eukaryota; kingdom Metazoa; phylum Chordata; class Aves; order Passeriformes; family Rhinocryptidae; genus Scytalopus; species Scytalopus superciliaris. Next base: position 677,403 of record VXBX01000457.1, read on the forward strand.
CCTCCAGGGAAAATAAAGCAGCCAGTGAGGTAAAAACATGGGCTCTCTGTACTGGCTTGCTCATCTTGTTAGGGAAGGAGATGATGCAGCTGTTCCTCACCAACACCAACTTTTATCCAGGTGTGAGGAAGAAAAGTGATCATCAGAAACACGGATCCCTACTAAGCGAGGGAAATTAATTCACACGTGCTTTTACCTGATTCACCTTTCAATACATCCTCAGGAAAATCAAAACCCAGTGATTTCTCTAGGCTCCAATTGGGTATTACAATACTCCCAAACCACTGCTTGCAGTTTCCAGCAACAGGAACTTCTCAGTTTTACCCATGACTGCACTCTGGAATCTCTGCTCCTGGACAACAGCAGTTCCTGCTGAATGCAGACCAGCAACTACAGAAACATGGTTGCCCAGCTCAGAAGGAAGTCCTCCCAAAATCTTTAGCATCAGACTGTTCAGAGTTAGTTAATATCATGGCAGAAGATATTTTTGTTTAGTCAATCACTAGCTAATTGCAGCTAATCACAGAACCCTTTAGTATTATCTGTCTTTAAAAAATAATTTCTTGTAACATGGTTGCCATCACTGTTTTTTAAATTTACTGCTTTAGCACATGGCACTTTTATGATTTTTCTACTTAAAGAAATACTTGCATAGAATTTCTAGGGAGTAAGGGAGGGGAAGAGTACATTATAAATGGCCTCCATCCCTCCTATAACCTCCTCATTTAACATGAAGGATTGAATAGCATTTGGGATAAGAGTCTCTGTAGCTCTTAGCCCTAAAGATGGTCTTTTTAATAGTCATAAAATCTGTGGAGGGAGCAGATGAACTAAAACGTTTAATGGCTGGTTTGCATTCTACTGTGTTCTACAGGGACCAGGTGGTTTTACATCCTATATCTACACTTTGCTAAAGGTGGTTTAGAATTTCCATTTCAATCAATGCATAGCTTTTATCAGTGCTCATTCCAAACCCACATCCATTATATGGGAAAACTAGATTATATAAACTTGATTTCAAGATGTTAAATCATTGTCTGGGAAAAGCAAGCCTCTATTACAGAAGTTACACAGATTATTGTGTAGCATCAGTAAAAGACTCCTATGTAATCCTCAATATCCTCTCCTATTCAAAATTTGTTTTCAAATAAACCACACTTTATAGAGAAGTTGGAATGGGAGGTTTAGGTAGCTTTGTGCAACATTTTTCTTGGGGAGATTAACACCTTGGTGCCTTCTTTTTGTAGCCTTGGATTTGAAATCTCTCTAGAGGGGCAGTTTGGAAGTCTAGTCATTGTTTAATTAGTTCTCATCTCAATTAGCATCTGGAGTTAAAGATCCACAGGTAGGTATATATTCAAGAAATTCTCGGAGGAATTACCTACTAGTAACTGAATATGCAAAGTTCAGAAAATTGCTCATCCTACCTCACTTCAGCTTCTTCAGAGATTTTTCTTCTTTTAAATTAGCAAAACCAAATGCAAAGTAAGCAGGACTGCATGTTCTTCTTCTACTTCCTTGCTTAAAAAGTACAGTCCAGAGGCAACTATAAAATCACTTTCTTTTTCAGTTCCTAAACTCAACATATGCACACTAAGAAACACATGCAGGTAAGGTATGCTCTGAAAATAACAGTAATATCACTAACCAGAAAAGTTTAGTAAGGTCCTACTTAGGCATGCATACAGCTGGCAAGGATATCAAAACTGTTAAGGACCAACATCTGCTCAGAACCCTGGAAAAATAATGATCTCACATACAGAATTGGAAGCAAAGCTTAGGTATCCATTCAGCTATGGGGAGATTTTCACAGCTTCTAAGGAAACCACCCTCCCTAGCAGACTATGAAGCATGTCTTGTTCAGTCAGACCACAACTACTACTTGATGAAAAAGCATACAGGCAACAGGCAGAAACACACATTTAGTAGGGAGACTTGGGTGAAAAAAAGAAATCCCGTCACTCACTAATTACCAGCTGTTTTGAACTATTACTTGACAGAATCACAGAATACACTGAGCTGGAAGGGACCCGCGTGGATCACCAAGTTCACCTCTTGGGCCTGCACAAGACCAACCCCAAGACTCACACCATGTGACTGACAGTATCACCCAGATGCTTCTTGAACTCTGGCAGCCTTGGTGCTATGCTTCAAGGACTTTAAAGGACTCCATTAGATTGATTCTTTAAAGACTTTAGGCAAAACTAAGCCAAAACACTGCACTAAAAATTACAGTTCATTTATTCTGATTTGCTATTGCTGTACACCAAATTCCTTTTTTTCCCTAGTAACTACAGTTTTGCCTATGGATGGCTGTTTCTACCGTGGGAAAAGGCAAGCTGTTCCACATAAGTTACCATACTGTTGGGAGTAGCAATATAACTCCAGCTCCTACTTTACATCACCTCTGCAAGGACAGCTATGTTGGCAACTGCTCCTGCCCTACTCAGCAAGCAAAGAGCTGGAGTATGCAGGCAGCAGTTACCTGGAGAGGGAAGGAAGGTTTGTTCACATCAGTGCTTCTGCTCTCCCTGCAGCAGCAATGGCTTTCCTGACCTGGCCTTCACCCTCAGATGCCTTAAGCCAGCTCTGTGGCTCAAAGCAAGACAGCTCAAGGTAAGCATACTAAAAGCATTAATTTTCGTATGCCATTAATATATATGAGTACACAAAAAGATCAACAATTTCCAGTTGAAAACCATATATGGCATCTAACAAACTCATTGTTATGCTGGCAGAAGCCATGATGAGGAGTTTTTCTCTATAATTCATAATAAGCCTGAAGAACAAAGTCATCCAACATCCAGGGAAATAGCACCTCCAATATTCTTAGCAAAATTAATTTATGTCAGTTGTAAGTAATTTTATTTCCTGGGAAAAGAATTTCATTTGTATCATGCCAAAGACAATGGAAGGGCACAGGTATTCCTCAAGTAGGCGGGTTCTTTCCCTTCTGAAATGAGTCAATAAGAAACTAGTCACTAAACCAAGAGTTGCCCAAGTGGAGATACAGACTGTAGCTGTATTTGCAGTGTCACCTTTTGCCTGTTTAGATGTAAATTCAGTATTCCGGGTCCCAGACCAGTCACTGCCTAAGGAAGTAACATCAAATCATGAGGGAGCACAGGAAAGCTGGGGAGAGGAGATGGGAATGCCAGTTGCACAGCTTTTACACAAACCCTTATCAGATCCCTCTCAGGGCAGAATACTTGCTCTCTCTTGCTTTCTTAGCTGGAGGTAAGGTGAATTTACTGAGAATTAGTTGTGGATAAGAGGAAAATATTGATAAGAGAACAAAACATATAAAATCCTGGAGACACACCTAGTAGGGGTACCCAGTCTACTTTTGTATTCAGCTAGCAGATGATTTTCCCTCTCCCACTCACACAAACTTGTCTCCCCAAACAACCCTCCATGGCAGCTCTCTAATTAGCAATGCTGGCTCTGATGTGGAGGACGAGCCTGCCTCTGAGTTCAGCTTTGCCCCATGGCACAGACATGCTTTATTACTAGTGGGACAGTTTGCTGCTGACCATAGAATAGATTTCATCTGGGTATATATCTACATCTTTGTTAAACTAATTTTCTGTGTATTGAATCTCTCTGCAACTAGGGTAGAGTAGGAAAAAACAAAGATAGTTTCATGGAAGAAAGAGCTTTTTCATTACATCTATCATGTTTAGTAGAAACAAAAATATCTATCAAAACCCACTGCTGCAGGTCTACACAAACAGCCTCATACCCAAATACCGAAAATAGTGAACAGGAGAGAGATTCAGTAAAACCACTAACACATAATACTGTAATGCAATGCAACCAGGACATTGTAACAAGATATTTTTTATTCTTATAAAAAAACACCATCAGGGTGCCAGAAGCATAGACAATATTTTAGCAATCATGATCAAGCAGAATCCTAGCCCCGAAGATCCTGCATTCTAATGGAACCATGTATTCACAAATATATAATTAAAACAAATATTTAACCAGAATGAGAGAGATGTCATTGAAGTACGCTTTGGTTTTCTTTCTTTCTGGAATTTCTACTTACTGAGAAAGAAACTGTACCTCAGGCCACAATTCCTGTTCTTCCCCTCTATTTCCATTCACACCCACCCGTGTCAGTTCTTGCCCCTTTGTTTTGGTATTCCATCCATCGTGCTTGCTCCTGCTCTCTAATACCCTTGGTTCAATCTCAGCTCTCTTTGCTCCCGTCCTGCCTGCTAACTCTTGTCCCCATGGACCAGCCACTGGTCCCCCTTCCTCCTCCAAAGACTTTCTCTTCCACCTACACCCCTTCATCCCCTTTTCTGGTTCCTACCCCTCCCTCCTTCTCTCCCCAGTGCCCCAGGCCCCTCCCGACGTTTCTGTACCCAACCTCCCCCACTGCACACAGTCATGCCAGCTTCCCTTCAGGCTGCAATGGCAAGAGCTCTGAGAAGACAAGGGGAAAATCAGTCCTGGCACTGCACTGCTGCAACAGAAAGAGATCAAACAGAGAGAGCCACCAACTCAGACCCCAAAGCTCAAAGATAAAGCATATTCAGTTGAGTGGGCATCAAAAATACCCAAAGGGACAGAGCATCCTGCATGGACACAGTATCTTCAGAACCCTAGAGCAATACACACAAGCATATCTAGGTTTACAGCTCCTACCTCAATGTGTACTTCCCTGCCCCCCAAAGCTACAGCTGGCCAGAAGACTGAACACCTCTGTGAATCTTGAATTCAGCCATTAGGTGCTGACAAGTCTGCCCTGCTGTGTGAGCTAGCCCAGATTTTCAGAGGCTTGACCAAAAATGGACAACTTAACATAGCTTTATGGAGACTTGGATGGATGCCCTGACAAGTTTCAAGTCTCTGCTTGAAAGCAGGCTAGAGCTTCAAAAGCAAAACTGGTAGGTATTTATTTCAATATAGGCAAAACATACTTACTCCTTAAACTCGGTCTTAGAAATGGACAAACTTACTTGAAACTCTCCCACAATGTAGCCTGAGGCAGGTGCTTGGCTTGAAGAAATTGATCCCAAATGCTTATAATTTGAGAAGTTGTATACAATTTAAAATGAGATCTCTATAACAGAAAGCATCAGGTTACACCATCTTCATTCATAATTAGAACATACATATGCAGCCTTTTAATTGGTTTTTCCACTTTCTTGCTGCTATATCTATTGTAAACCTCACCCTTGAAAACTCAGCCATCGTTTTATGTCACCAGTCTTTTGTTCTGCTATTAGGCCTTGAAACAGATTCAGTGACCAGCTTTTTAAGAAGGCACAGACTGTGATTCCTATCAAAGATTCTCTGTATTTCTCTTCCCATGTTTCTTTGAAGTATTTGAAAAGGGTTATTTAGAAGACTGCTCCACCAAGATGATGCCGGCAAAGATACATGTATCTGGGCAAATGCAGCAGGCCACTTGTCCTGGTTATAGTGACCAGGACTAGTTTGTCACTGTGTGGGTGTGGCTAAGACTGTGTATTCTACACCCTCTATGTATTTTCTCATGAACTGTTAACAATGGATCATTTGCAGCAGCTTCCCAGGGCACACGTGACCCCTCAGGCTACAGGGTGGGTGCTTGGGAACTTCTGTGAGATAAGAAAGGTTTCCTGTCTTCACAACAATGACTCGGGTGTGGTAAAGCCCCTCTGGAGAGCTGTTAGCACCTCCACACCCAGCCTGAGGGGTCATGTCTGCTAATGGGCCATTAGGGTTTCCAAAAATATGCCATGACTCACCCATTGTGAAACTCCCCACCCTGGGGGAGGTACTGGGCACTCCCACCTGAACCTAAGCATATATATACTGGGGGTTTTGGGACTGAACTCACTCCCTCGCTGGATCCAGAGTAGGACCAGAGCCTCAGCAGGACTGCGACTACCACTCTTGACCAGACCAGGACCATCATCCTCAGGAACAGGTTTTCCTTTTTCCTTTTACTGTGTACTCAAGGGGGCCAGGTGGTGCTCAGCACAGGGGCTGGAGAGCTCCATTCTGTTTGTGCCCCAGGGTGCTGGGTTACACACCTGTTTCTGTGGGTCAAACGGGCTTTTCCCTCTGTACCCTTGTACTTATTGTGATCTTTTTAATAAATTGTAGTTCTGACTTGCAGTCTTTTGTGAGTTGGGTTCATTTCTCCTGCCAGTTTACATTTAAACCAGCACACCACTTGAAACAGAAAAAAAATAAACAAGGGTGTGTTTCCTTCTTGTTCAGTGTTCCTGTGGCAACTCACTGTGAGGATTCTTGGCTCACCACCGATGTTAGTATGATTTGATGGTGCTCAAAACAGTGCACAAATGGCATCTGCATTTCAAAACTGAACTTGATTATTTCTGTTTCCTCTTCTGAGGGACAAACTTCTGAGAAAACATGTAAAAACAATTCAAGAAATCATCTGTGTATGTCACATGCTTACCTTTATCATCCAGGACACCACAGAGCAAGAAGTCCATATGAAAAGTTACAGGAATTGTGAGGTTTTTCACCAATAAGGCTTCTTTGATGGAAAAGGCACATTACACTAACCCAAAATTTCTGCTAGTGTTTAGTTTAATGTAAGAATGTCTATCTTAGGTTTCTTTGCAAACAAGCAAAAAAAAAAAAANCCAGTCCTCCAGGACTTTCATATTGTCATTGTTATCATTATTATTATTATTAATAGTGGTTGCCCCTGACTATCAATCAAACCTACTGTGCAAGGCAAAACTAAACTGCCACACAACTTTTTTGCAGATGGGCTCTGCCAGACATTCACACAAACAGAATTGGAATATTTTTAAAGCTGTTACAACCTGGCCTATATCCTTCCTCTTTAATAATGTCTGCATAAATCTCAAAAATCATGATTCAGCCTCTGAAACAAATGGATGTCTTTACCAGAACAGAAAACATACTTTAAAATGGGTCCTATAGATCAATACATCCATTAGAATGGGTCACAAGAACCTGTTCATAACTTTCTGTTGCTTAAATAGCCTAAGTTCAAACAAAAATAACCAAAGATTTACTTCATTAGCTTTCTGAGGCGGTTTCTGTTCAAACAAGATAGAATATTTCAGCAACCTCTACAGTTCTGTGAAGGTTATGAAGATTCTGTGAAAGTAGTGCAAATAAAAAATAAATGAATAAAACATTTCCAGTAACATGGAATTCTCTTCACTCAAACTTTCCTTAGTCAAACTTTTTAAAAATAGGTTATAAAGTCTGCTAATTATAGAGTACTGAACCTCATTCAGTCAATCACAGCTCTGGTTCCTCTCAGAATAAATACTACGCTACTGATAAATGTACAATATTCTTCTTAATACCATTTAGCTCCTTATATGAGCAAGGGCATAACTAAGGTGCTTGATGCTGATCTATGCAGAATAGTCGTGTTTAAAGGAGTCAGTGTCAATATTTCACATTGCTGGGTGAAGCGTAGCGAACACTAATGAAGAACTTTGTCATGGTTTTCTAAAGAAGTCTAATAGCCTGGGAATCCTGACACTGAACACATTAGTTCATTCAAATCTCGTTTCCTAGTCCTTCACCTGCAACTACCCATCGTAAATTCCAGTCTCAAAAGTTAACCTATTTTTTCCTCTATGAAATACATATGTATCCCTCTGCTCTCAGGAGTCTGTTGCATGAATCCAGGCCCTCCATATACTCACAAGTACCTATCCAGAAGAGGCAAAGCAAAATAGACAATGTGAAGTAACATGCTTGTACAACGCTGCAAGGAAACAGGACATTAAAATTACATATTCTCCTATGTTCACCACGGTAATTTTACATCCAGCTATTAGTGTTTTCACATTCTGTAATATAGTTATATGTGCTTCTGTAATGCACATAATCCTCTTCTCTTTAGGAAGCTCCAGGAAACACACTTGTTGATTCATACCACCGCAGAACATTATTAAATACAACTAGTATTTGTGTGTGAATGTGCAACAAAAAGCAAGTAATGTGGATCCCAAAAGAGCATCTTGCTTATTTTTGCGTCTGTAGTTTTGCTGAGATTATTCAAAATGCATCCCAGTTACAAGAGATCTCACAACACAGCTATTCAACTTTGTGCAGGGATGCCATTTGAATTAGATAATAAAACCTACTGAGTAGTAAGATTCTGATTCTCAGTATTTGGTATTACACAAAGACTTAAAAGTAGCTTTTTATTATATTTGAATGAGATGAACAGAATAACCCCAATAAATATACAAAAGGCGTAGCTCGTAGTAGCTCTGCCCTACTTTTAAAGCTTTTACTCTACCAGCAATGCTATTCTCTACCTCCCCTGTAGCAGATTGCACAGTTTTCTCCCCTCTTTGTAGCACGGCTAATAAGTTCTGGGTTGGAGCAGCTTAGACCTCAGGCTACTAGTATGTTGAAATCAATTATGCAAAGCCCATTCATTTTGATACAATGTACTAAACTGCTGCTGTCACCTCAGTAGAATGGCTGCTCAGATTGGGTTTTTGGATTTCTCATCCCCCCCCCCCCCCGCCCCCTTTCTCTTTTTNGCTCAGATTGGGTTTTTGGATTTCCCATCCCCCCCCCCTTCTTTTTTATCATTACAATGTCTTCAACCATTGCCAGAGTTGGTATTCTCTGCCGAATACACTGCCTCCTACCTAGGATGCTATGAACACGTCAAGATTAATCAAAACCAACTTGAAATTCCAGTAGCAATGAAAGCTCAAAACCCAAATTCTGTGTGTAGCATGAATTTTGCGTGCAATAAGATTAAGAACTTAACTCATTCAGTATAACAAATCCCTAATTTGGTTACAAACGACTATTCCAAGACTAAAGAAAGAAAATCGCTAAAAGCATAAGAGCTGCACAAATTAAGAAGACCTTCTCTAATCTTCGTTTTTCAAATGGATAGACAATGTGTGTATTAACAAGACACTGAGGTATAATTATTTTCCTATAAATTTAGGATGTAGGTGCATACCTTACAGTTCTTAAAACCAGAAACGGCATTAGCTATCTCAGATTTTCAAATTGAATTTTGTAACACAATCATCCATGCAATAGCAATCATAATCCAAAGGCATTGAAATAGGTGGACTTCTCAACATGCTTTTTAACTTGCAACACTGGTAAGAAAACTTCTTCTTTTTTAAAAAACATGAACCTTTCTCTGTTAATTCAGTATGCCGAGTCAGCTCAACATAGGGTCAGACAGGAACAAGAAAGGAGGAGGGAGCAGAACTACCCTTTTTGGCAATAGCAAACCATTTCATTGGCACAGTCAACTCATGCAACCTTCACATCCTACCTTACTAAAGGTTGTGAAAAACAACATGAAAATATACTAAAGATATTGAAAATCACTAACTTACAATGCACGATTCAATATTACATCTTACTCTGAAAATAACAGTCCCTGAGCCCCTATTTGAGTCCATAAATGAAGTAAAAAGTTAGTAGCAAAAGAATTGCCAGTGGCTTCGTGTTGCCAGGGAGATAAATTCAGGAAACAATGCTTCAGTCTAGAAATACGAGGTACTAATGTGGAAGGAGGGGCATAACTTTCAGCTTGCAGATCCCGAGTTTATACAAAAGACCCCAAACAAAGGACACACAAGAACGCCTCAGGAGGGCTGCTGAAAACAAAGTGTCAGTGCTTCACTACAAAACTGAGCATGTATTTCCAGGTACGTTATTTTTGACAGCAAAGCCAATTTCAAACGTATCTGACTTCCTTCACCTCTTCATACACAGCCCGTTGTTCCCCACAAGGTGCCAATGTGACTGAAATGCCCTAGATTAAAAAAGACAAAACCCATCTTCCAATTAGACCAAATAACTGTGACATAAATACTTTCCAATACGAAGAATGATACAGCACTTGAATACAGAATAGGGAAATGCTTGAACCAAGTCAGGCACCACATAATGAAAAGCTGTAAAGTTACAGAGCAGTTTCTCTCTAAATGTACAGGCCTGAGTTTCAAAAGACTACATTTCTACATGTCTCCTGGACAGATGAGCACGCAGAGTAATTATTCTAGGCCCAAGTTACTCCTTCACAAGTGTACTTGTGAACTAACAAACAGAAAACATGCAAACCAGCTGTAAAAGAAACACCTGGTGACAAGCCACACAACGTGTTTGGACCCTCTCAATTACACACCATCCTCAAAGTTATGCAAAGTCTGGGAAATCAAGAAGGTGCAAGAGGCCACATGAGAGCTCCGTGCACCATAAACACGGCGGGAACGTAAACACAGCGCAGCACAGACGCTGGGGGTGCTGGCAGAAGGCAGCTCTGCTGCTGTGGGACTGGCTTGCCAGCGCTGCAAAACTTGTTCCTTCCCCATCTCCCAGCCTCCCCCAAACCCTTTCAATTCAATCTCCAACTGCAATGATCATTAAAAACAATGAGTACGTCTGGCGCAAGTAAACGTGCCTTGACTATCAACGATTCATTAAGTACCTGGCACTGGATCCATAATATGGGATTCTGACATGGAAAGAAAAGCTTTAGAGCTCATTCAAAAGTACAAGCTTTACATATAAAAGAGCTGAAAGGTGCATCTTTGTCTAATAAATAAGAGAAGGCTAAGTCCTTTGTGGTGATGTTGATAGTTTCATCCTCTATATAAGCTAATTTTCCTATTTAGATACCACCTTTTCCAAATCACAGATAAATTAAGTCAACTTTAGTTAATGTGGTAATGATTTGTAGTGAGTGGCAGAAATTCCCCTGTAATTATGCATGAATTGATGTGTGATTTCCTAATGAGCTTAAGTGAAGAAATCATCATTTTGTGATAAATGCTTTATTTCTTAAAATGCTCGTAACACATTTCTAATAAATTTAATCAAGCAACTCGCACTCATGTAACATTTACAATTATTAAGTGTGCAGTCTTTTACACTGCCATATCGCTTTGGCTGATTGCTGTGTGTTAAAGTTTAGCATTTCATAAACATGGTTATAAAAACCATTATGTTATTTTTGCTCCGATCCATGAATTATTTCGGTTTGAAGTTAATTTACATTCTGTACAAGCTTTGTACCTCAAAGGCAAAATTCTTTTGCCATTTACAAATAGATGTACACATTAGGAAATTAAATTAAGTGCTTCTACCTTTCAGGACACAGCTTGTCCTTCAACATGTCATGGGATGGACAGCAAAGTCTTACTGTAGTAAGCTTATTAGTGCATTCCGAATTTAAAGGAACTCCCAGCATACAACTGCTTTCTCCCTCCCCAACATTCTTTATCAGCCACTCCCAGTCTTTACAACCCTCCTGGGCTGAAAACCAGTACAAATTCATCTCAGTAGCAGAACTGAATTTCTGGGGGAGTTGGGGAGTCAGAAAGCTTTCTAAATGAAGCTTATCCTGTGGTCTCTTTACTAAGAATTTTAACTCAGATCTTTCCTTCTATAGCAAGCTGCTGTAGGGAATGGATAACCTAGGGGGAGTCACAGTTGTAGAGACTTCTATGAGTTGCCCCATCTTTAAAGACTGGAAATCAGATACTTCCTACAATTCCACACATTTAGGTGCTAGCTATCCCAAATGTACCGTATGGGTTAACAACTTCCTAGAAGGAGATCTGCCTGACCAAGGGGAGGCTCCCACTCTTCTGTGCTTCCTCTCACTCTCTTCACCAATCCCTTATTAGAGCTTCTGAAGAACAATGTAAAAGAGGAAACCTTTCTTGACATTCCATATGTGTAAGTAATTTTTTTCCTCATTTCTCACTACAAATAAAAACCTCATATAAAAAGAATAATAAATTTGAGACACTGAAGCTGTCCAGTTTTAAATGCTGAATCAGTGTTAAATGATACCAGTAGTTAATATCCAACATCATGGTTCCTTACACAAGTGCTGTCCCTAGAGCCAGAAAATATAATTCAAAGAACCACACATTAGCACCTCAAAAGACAAGAAGAGATCTAACATTTATCAAATACATACAAATGTTTGTTTTGATGCAAGGGTGATCTGGAGCCATTTAAATTTGAGTTGACATGAAAAATATAGTCCAAAAATAAACCCATCCTGCTATCTAAAGAACAATCAGAAAGAGGCTTGAAATAGCTACTTGAGGACCTGAGCTCCCTGGAACACATCATTAATGCATAATTATCACTGAATACATTGATTTTGGTTTGAACTTAGTAACTTAGCAGTGAACCCAAGTTCCAATGATCTACATCCAAAAAGATTTTATTAGATGTCCAATTCCCTTAAGATACCTAGAAGAATTGTAGTACATCTTAGCAAATTTCTCTCTTAAGAACCTCTATATCATAACTGTTAGTAAATCCATTCAGATTATAATCTTTCTTCCTATCTTCTCACCTGTCTGCACATGAGGTCCAAGAGGTGAGTGACAGTGACAAACTGAAATCCTCTTCCCTGAGCAGGTATTCATTCCTCCCTCATCCTCACAGCCATTCTTCAAGTTTTCTCTCCCCACTGGTATAAAGTTGAAACAAGAAAGTCAGAATCAAGCTTCAAATTACTCTGTTCTGCCAACTTGTTATTGTCAAATTTTGTCCTCCCACAGCCAGAATATGTTTCACAGCCTAATTCAGATCATTTAATCATCCTCCTTCGAATACCCAAACTCCTCCTCATCCAAGTTACACTCCCTGTATATTTGTTAAATTTTTTGTGTTACAATCAATAATAATGCCAAAGATTAAAACAAAACAAAAAAACAGACAACAACAAGAAAACCCAAAAAAGCCCCAAAAAACTGTCCTGATGTAAGGCTGGGATTTTCGAAGGAGAAATACATTGAACTTCCATGGGATTCCAATTGGAGTTGGACTTCCATTCATTTTATATGCCTCCAAATATCTCAGGTCTAACATACCAAATATATAGTGTGGAAAAAACAGAAAATAAATGGGTTTGAAAAATGTAGGAGTATTGGTTCTCTTCACAAGAAGATTAAATAACTGCCAATTAACTTAAATGCTCAGGTTTCAGGAGAACTAAACATACCCTGACTTGCTTCACTCAGTGCATGGTCTTCTTAATTCCACTGCTTGCTTACAACAAAATACTAGATATTTGGTATAAAAGTTAACAAAGCTTCCATTTATTGAATCTCAAATGTCAAAATTTGCATTATTTTCCTGCAGCTGTGTGTGTTATTTCAACTGGCTCACACTTAAATGTTACTAAAAAAGCCCATCAAAAAAAGCAACAAAAATACGCACTATTTTATTAAAAGCTGTTAAAAAAATCTCACTTTTCTGTTGTAAAATTCTCCTGAATAAAGCTGTGTATATTTTTCCTTCCTCTGAAATATTTATTTAATATACAAAAGAAATATTGCATTTGTAAGTATGTATGGGCAGGACATTGCAATTGTCTTTTTCAAGGAAGCACAATAAATATTCAGTATTTCTTACTTAAATAAAAAACCTCCAATATCCTTACACTTTTTTTAATACAGGCTAAGTCAGAGGTTTTTTTTAAAACACTGTGTTACATTTCTCTCTTCAAAAAGGTCCTGTGTCTAGAACTGTTTAAATAGTACTATTCTTTATCAGGATTTTTATTTTCCATGGATCTAGAGGTAGTATTTCTCCAATCTTGTCTCCTGTATATGGGATCAGTTACAACATTAGTGACCATTCCATATTTCAGTGTAAAAACGATTTAAAAGGTAAAATACTATAAAATCATCAGGAGATTGTAATATTAGCATTGTGTTTTCTCAGCCTACACTCACACCCTGTAGTAAAAAGGAAACATTGAGTTCATCTGATCTGGATCTCAGGTTAATTCATGAGTAGTATTTTACAGTTTTATCTGGCCATCAACATTTATGAATATTACTTGCACTTTCCACTGAGCCGCAAAAACAATGAACAATATAAATTCTAATTTTTACATTCCACTGAAATACTGGATAGTCAAACCTAAGCCAAAACATCACTAAAATGCACAAGGAAAGATGCACAATCAGACCATTTTGGGGGAGGACTGTTGAGCTACACACTTTGTTGTTAACAAAGATCAGTTTTATAAGATGAAAACCAAATATGTTCTTCCTCCTTTCTATAATCTGTACTGATACATGTGCACAATCTGTAAGCCAGTAAGAGACAGTTATTTATATTGTTTATTGCTTACCTAATAACATCAGCTAACTAATTTTGGAATAGTACTATCCACGATGGCCAGCACAGAGTGAAAAATAATGCACATTTCACTTGAGGAAAAATCCTTGAAATTCCACCAAAATAAGGAGAGCAAATCTAAGAGTAGTGCAGCCATGAAGTGTCTTCTAAGTGACTGGCATGCACCATACCTGCAGTGAACACCCATATAAAGAGGTATTAGCCAGAGACATCACAGCATACAGCTACTCTTTGCAGCTCCAGCTAAAGAAAGTGTTCTGGAATAAACCTAAATCGAATAAATTCTCAAATACCTTTCAAAACAGGGACCTCTGTCATCAACTCTCTTGTCTGTAATGGCACGTTCAATTTTAACTGTAAAAGAGGACAAATAGATCAATACGAAAATATTACAGCAGTGGGCATAACATAAAGCATACATGTTTTAATCTACTGCTAGCATTACCTGTGGCAGTGAACATTTTTATTGTCATTGAAAAATTTCACTTTATGTGGAACTAGGGAGACATCAATAAAAGGCATGGGATGGATGAAATGGACAGAAAACAGGTAGACTATCCCCAAAAATATTTCCAAGAGTAGGAGGAGATTCTTTGGATGAGTTAGTAGAGACTTTGTGCAAGTCATACTCTTGAAAAGTTAGTGGTATTAAATGAACAGTAAATAGTACCCTTTACCAGCTTTGGTCAATGTTATATAGTTATTGGAACACACTGAAGATTAATGAGCACCCACCCTCCCTGTTTCTGTGCCACTTGTAGTCAAAATTATGGCATTAACTCACAGGCTCTGCATCCCAGGAACGAGTAAGCAGTGCCAAAGAATCCTTGTTAGGTTATAATTACAAGATTTCTGTTTTGCTATCCACTTCAGTGGCAGATGCATGGGATCTCAAGATGCCAGCTCTTCAGTATTAGGTAGAAACAGGACAAAATCACTAATTAAAACTAGTAAAATAATGAAAACTTTCTAATATTTTCTATAAACTGCTCTCATTTTCCAGTGCACCATAGCTACTGCCTGCCCTACAAAAGTCTACATAGTTTTGTAATCGAAGTTTTGCTGAAAAAGTAGAAATGTATTTCTAAGTAAATATACTTTGATGTACCAAAAAAATTAAAACAAAGATATATCAGACTAGGTGCAGTACAGTGTCAGATGAAATGTGGTTTAGTTAGTTTTTTATACTTAGTTCTATTTTTGTCACATTACTTCCTTTATATGATTCTATGAAATTTTAGATAAATTCAGAATTGTAAGGGGAATAACTTCCCTGCCTCATGCAGCAGTAGAAAGATGGCTAACAGCAGTAACTTCCATTTTCTTACATACAATAAAACTCTTGAGACATTCCTATTAATAATCACTGACAAATGCGGTGAAAAAAAATAAAATAAAGGCCTGAGTAAAGTTTTAGGAAGAAGAAGACTTATCAGTTGTGGAATTCATCTGGGTATGACACAGGTTGCTGCAGACATAAAGCCATTGAAAGTCCTTGCTTCAGGGTTCTGTAATATAAAATATTCATAGTGTATAATTTTGCATAATTTGTTTAGCTGCTGAAGCATAATTTAGTTCCTTGGTGCACAGACACAAAGGAAAGAATGAAGGAAAGAACAAAATATTTGACCAAAACTAAAGGGTTTTTACTGTTCTGTTGTGTGTGGTATATGAAAACACCCATCTGCACACAAAGTAGTCTTCAGATATTACAAATAGACAGGTATTTAGATATATGAATACCAAAGCATTTTAATGAGTTTGGTGTTAGATTTTCACGCTTTTGTTCATTTGCTGAAGATACTGACTTCCCCCCAGCCACATGCTGTGCTCTCAGAAATGTGTCTGAGCACGGGCAAGCCCCAGATTCAGAAAGCATCTTCTGTATTCCCCAGCTCTAGGCTACTTCCTACTTGCTCAAGTGCTCTGTATACAAAGGAAAACCACAACTATAAAGAATCCAAGACATGTTGTGGATAGGGTATTCAAAGGTATTGGCATTTCAGCCTAATTTCCCTTTGAGCTAAATCTATCGTGAAATGATCTCTGCAATTCAGAGCACAAAGCCACACACTTTACCCTGGATTTCCAAGATCAAACCCAAATCCACGACAAATCCACATCCTCTTTCTGACAGTGACTCTGCACCAAAGTCGCAATGACTAGGTTCAAAAGAACAACACAAAAGAAGAACAGGTACTCCTTCCTTTTTAACCACTCCTATTTGTTTTCACACTTTTACTCAGTTGGAGGATAAAATCAATTGCAAGAAAGGCCTACACTTCAAGAACTCTCACTTTAAAATACAACACACAACAGACAGGGAAAGGAAAGAGTGGAAACAAGACAACGAGAGTCCATGGTATCTTTTCTTTTACTGAATTTGTGTGTTCAGCTTTTTAAAAAATTCATTATTTGAAATGGATCAACAAAAAGTGTAACTTTTTTCCACACGGAGAGACAAAAAGATTACTGACAATACTGCTGTAAATCAAGGTCTGTTAACTGTTTTTCCAACTTATACATATGCAATCCCTTGGAAAGATGTAAGTAAACATATATAGATAGACAGGTATTAGAAAGACTTATAAATATTTTGGGAGACTGATTTTCCATTGTTTTTCCATATTTAGTGTTACAATAGTTCTACAACCATCCATAAATCATAATAGACTTTATACTTTTAAATAATGGTTACATTTCACTTCTTTCTTCTCGTACTCCAAACACATTTCACAGGTAGTTTGGCCCGATCAAGACCTTTTTGATTAGGACACTACCAAATATGATGTGCAAATAAAACTACAAACAATAACACGTGTTACATCTGAAAAGTCTCAAAAGTTAATACTGGAGTTAGGCTCTCCATTTCTTTCAAAAAACAGATCAAATTGAGTATTAACTTCATCTAGAACTTCTCAGATATCCCACCTTAGTTCTTCTGGAACTCGCACAGACAGATTGACAGGCGCATTGCTCTGCTCTTCCACTTTAGCCACTGAAGCCGTGGAGAGCCGCTCATTCCCTGTCACAGCCCAACAGAGCCCGACACTGGGGGAAAGAAAGGATTAAAATCATCATCAAACAGGCTATGTGCAGCTGATTTTGAAAGATACTTTCTTGAATTCTGATGCCTTTTCATATGGGAAATTACTTCTGTATATTTATTTGCGATCTACGTTTCCTCATCTAAACCCCATTAATTTTTGTCTATTATGCCAGCTTCAACACAATAATCTATAAGGCTGGATGAGGAGAAAAAAATACCAATAATTGAAACATGTTTTCACTTTACTGGTATATCAAAAACCTGAAACAGGAAACCATCTATTGAGTGCAACCCCAAATGAGTTTCTGACCTGCTAGTGCCAGAGGGAACATAATCTTTCCATGCAAAATTACTTTGCTATCATTTTTAATTCATGTAAAATTCAACAAGTATGTAAATCAGATAGGGAGGGAAGGCAGACAGAGGAAATATATGACAGAAATTCCTTTAAATTTTCTTCATAGTCCCTAACCAGCAGATCAAACTTGACCATTTCCAAGTTAACTGCCTGTCAGTTCTGCCTTTGTATCTCAAGAAGTTCTGGAAGGAGAATTACTTGGGGTTGGTCAACCAGCAGCAGCATACATATTGTCTGCACTTACCATCTGTTTGTAAAAGAAGAGAGAGATGGTATATAACATAACAGTTATTTAAAGCTTTTTGGAAAATCAAGTCACTATTGCTGAGCGTTTCTATACCTCAGGCTATATGAAGACAAATTAAGTGCTGATTCTCAACTCTACCATTTTGTTTTATTTCACTACGATGGGCAGGCTGGGAGTTACCCAAGACAACGAACGTAGCCATAACCCTTCTTCATGGTAAACATATAATTTCCCCAGTGATCCAGTAAGCAATAACAAGAAGTTATGTGTAGTACATATAGTGTTTATATTCCCCTGGGTTTAATATGGCTCACAGTAAAATTGATTTTCTGGAATCTTGCAATAAACCTCATCAAAGTAAATGAAACCCACGCTGGTTTTTTTTATAAAGTGATTGGATTCAGGGTGATAAATTAACCCTCAACATCAGAGAGACTCCCAATAATGCACTTGCTCAATTAAACTCCTCCAGACTCCGTTTAGATTTTAATTTTTCTATAGGACTTAACTCCCTCAAAGCTTGCAACTTAATGCTTTCAGAAGGGATAGCAGCTGAAAACTATTCTTTTTCTTCTTGGACTAAATAGATCAACCTGATTCGTATTTCCTGACCACTTGCTTGACACTATTCTGTAATCTATATAAAAGACTCCAATGATAGCTACTCATAGGTGGTGGGGTGAGGAATAGGAAAATTGACTTCTTGCTTACTAAGAGTTCCTAATCAAACACCAGAAACTGAGAGGGATTTAATAAATTTAAACTTCTGTACGCATGTGAAATCAACTTTTGTAAGAGATACTAGGGCAAAAGCCAATGGATATCCTGCAATAACCTACAGAAACCTGGCTCACATGGCACTACCCCTTCCCAATAGGTGATTTTCAACTAAAATAGCCACCTAGGCTTACCGAGGCAGATGATTCCTAATTCTTTGACAGTCTTCCAGTCTTCCACTGTTCAGCTCCCATCTGAGCAGGAAGTAAAATCTGTAAAAAAAAATAAACAAATTCAAAGTGACCTTCCCTAACATTCCTCAACAGCCTCTAGTGACTTACTTGAATAAAAAAAGTGTCTGATGTCTCTTCACAGCTACTGGGCAATATGTATGAAAACTGTTTTCGTTGCCATATTTATTCCTGGTTAAATGAAAAAATTATTCATTTAACCAGGAGTAAAACCTCTGAGATTTTTTTTCTCATTTCCCGGCCTGTCTAGGGAAAACATGCTGCAGTAAACAATCATGCCCTATTTTATTCCTACTTAAATGAATTATCATAATAATAATTACTAGCAAAAACATCTGGTTTCTGCTCAGCACAGACGGCAAATTCTTTGACACATTGCTTGCATTTCCCCTTCTTCTTAGTCTCCAGGCTGAGGGTCCCTGGCTTTTTTTAGACCACTATACATGCCAACCACACAGCACGCCTGATGGTACAGATTTACAGAGCGACTGCTGATGACCATAAAATGCTTCCTCTGTTTTTCTGCCTCGAGAAAATTATGTCTTTGTAATAATATCTTCTCTTTAGAGCATTTCTCTGCTTTTTATACAGATGACATTTGCATGTAAACAAGTTTCTTGTTGTTTTTCCTCAGTACTAAACAACAGCCAGAAAAAATAACGTTCCCTTTGACATCATATTGGCCTGTTATTGCAGAATTTTCCTAATGTCACTATATAAGGTTTTGAATTAGAAAATGGGGCTATGCAACAGAAGCAATTCAACTTTCAATTTAATTAATATTTCTACTATACAGAAGGTTTATATTTTTGTAGAAAAGAGAAAGAAGAATCCAAATAAACTCATTTATCAATGTGAGACTTTGAACAGTAGTAACACTCGAGTACATGAATAGTATCAGCTCTTGCATTTCCATCATGCCTTTTTTTCAAGGTTCTGCACTTTTGGCTCCTCGAGCTGCTCTGTCTCCACCAAACAATGCTGGAATGGAAAGGAGAGCTCAAACTCAAGAGCAGGCATGGCCCAAGCAGCACAGAAGTATGAAGGACGGGCAAAGGACTATACGAAGTGAAATACTACCTGCTGTCATTATCTCTGCACACTTCTTCTCAAAGTGCAGAGGGATGTAAGGCCCCTGAGAGTCCCACTGGGATTTATGGGGTGATATGTATGAAGAAATCTAGACAGGGCCCAAAACACAGTTAAGAAACCATCAGAGAAGAAAGAGCTTAACATATTGCTGAGGAACCATGAGGTTTAAAAGACAAATCTCAACTTTGGGTAACCATTCAGTGTCTGGTGCTCTGCAAAGTTTCTTGAATGGAGCTGGAAGCCCTAGTAGGGAGACAGGCATTTACTTTCATGGTGGGGCTGCAGCCCAGTCTGTTAGGAACAAACTCTGCATGCAGCACAGCCCTTTCCAAGAGTCTGCCTGGCAGTTTCTGGCATTTCACTATCATTTAATGGCCACATTTCTCACCTTTCATCCTCTTCAATCCCTTAGCCTGAGGAGGTGCCTTCTCCCAAGCAGAGCCACAGGGCAGGGTGCCCACGGCTCCCCTCTGGCCCCGCTGTGCATGCAGTGGTGGGGATGGCACACAGATGGCTCTGCCCCTTGTGTGTTAAAGGCCCTCACTCTGGCCCAAAGCTGTCTCAGGGATGCTCTGCCTTAAATACTCGGCCTGTATTGGTGGGCATGTACAGACTGTAAAGCAGCGATGAGCTCCTTCAGGACTACAAGGGTGTGCCAGGTCACCCCAACCTCACTTCCTTGCACAGGGACACCTGTGCCAGAAGTACAAAGGAAATTTGCAAGAGCTTGGCTTGCAAACAGATTATTATTATCAAGCAACTTTGGATTTCCAAGTATTTGAAAAAGTAAATAAATATTAGTCTCACTTCATAAATGGAAATGAGAAGCACTGAGACACTCAGTAACATATATGGAGCCAAGAACAGAGTTCAGGGATCTGGACTTCTTTGTCTGACCACTCCTGCAATGGTCTCCTTTATGTTTTACAAATAAACTATTTATGCAGGCCGTTGGTCTCTGGCCAATTCCTGCTGAGCTCGGTGATGTAAGTATTTGGTCTGGGTTCCCAGTGATTGCCCTGCAATCTGGTGTCACTCACAGAATATACCCACTGATACAACCAGTATCATCCAGTTTGTGCCCCTGTTTGGATCACAAATGCTTTGCCTTTCTTTCACCTAAATTTAAGTTAATCTCAACTGCCCATGATATATAAGATTTCAAAGTTAATCATCATTAACTCAAGTTCATAAAATCATTCTTACAGGAAAGAAGCAATTCAAATCAAGCATCTATTCACTTAATAATGAAAGGCCTATACTAACATATGGGTCAATATATTTAAATGTTTTCAGCAAACAACTATAAATCTTATTATAATGTTTTATATGTATTTATATCTTCTTTGTAACCTCTTGTGAACTTTAAAGATTATCTCCTTGTCACTTTTTTTAAATTTTGTAACACTGAAAAGTTATCTTCAACTTACCACTAAATATTTCAGAAACAAACTTCTCCAAATAAAACACAAAATATTGTTAGAATTCTACCATACAATTTTTAAACACATGAAGGAAATATGAGAGACCTGTTATCCATTATTTCTAACACTATATGGATTTGAATATATTTACAGTCTACAGTATGTGATCAAGAGAATAAGTTCTTGTGACATTGTATTTGATGAGAAACTTTATGTAGAGAATGGCCTAGTACAAGTCAGCTGATTGGTATCTAACTGAAGTTCTGCACTGATAGGCAAAGTACAAGAAGATTTTTCTGTAAAAGCTTATGTTAAGCATATGAAAGTTGCAATTTTTCGAGCTATGATTGGTTATATTCTGGTTTAAGGCCCTAATCTGCAGACCATAGTAATACAAATAACCTCACGGACTCAACTACTTATGCGAGTGAAGGCTGCAGTATGAAATCATCTGTTCTAAGAAAAAATGAAAACCAAACGGAAACAGTCTTCACGATCCTAAAAGTGAAATTAATCAGAGCAAAACATGCATTTCAGAGGGAAATAACTTAGTATTCATCCTTGTCAATACCAACCTCAGGTTGTTTTCACTTTCTAAAGGAAATTAAAAGAAAAAACATCATATTTTTAATTGCTGTTATGGAATATATCCATTTCACTACATTGTCTATGACACAGGGCAAAGAGTCCTCTGTTGAGTAGCTTGATCTTTTCTGCTGCATTTCATAAATACAATTCCAGTGGCACTGACTTCAAAAAAAGACCAAAAAAAGGAAAAAAATAAAAGAAAAAAGAAAGAAAGAAAAAAAAAGGAAGTAGTATTTTTATAACACTCCCAACTTCAAAAATTTCAGTGACTAAGCTTTGGGCCAAAACCTGTGTTTAGGCACATATGTACATCTGAGAGTGCTCAGAGCTTGCATCCTGGTCCATTCACCATCTTGCATTACTGTGTGGAATGTGCCTGTAAAAACAAGGTCTTCCTCACAGCAGTCTGCCCACTGCATGGCAGGGTAATTTCCGCAGAAAATCTTCACAGAGATTGACAGCGAGAAGATCCAAGAAAATCAGGGGAGGCAACTGCTCTACTGTGAGGTTCACTCAGAATCCACACGAGAAAAGCAAAAGCAACCAAACAAAAGGTCCTTCTGGATGCAGATAGTGGCATGCACAGAGTAAGATTACAATAACTTCACCTACATTTCTCTTGCAGTCTTGTATTCCTTTAGAAAGGATTGCAGGAACTGCTGTGGTAAAAACTAGGAACCTTGTGAGTCACAACTTCTGTGAGAGCTGGGGTGTCAGCCCCAGGATCTGTGTGGTATGGCAGCAGACATTCCATGTCTACAAAGCACACAACAGAAAGTGTGGTACAAAGGAATTTGCAAAGACCTTCACTTTCTCATTCTAATCCCATGTTAAAATTAGATTAAATTAGTAGACTAAATATCCAATAGTAACAGACACTACTTTTACATCAAGTCATCAATAAAAAAACATGAAAGATGAAGGCTAATGATGAGTCAAGCCCAGCTGACCCAAAAAAAGATTACTCTGACTGTAACTGGTTGTCTGTAAATAGCAATTCTTGAACCTCCACATTTTCTAATAACACACTTTTGTACACAAAGCATTTTCTTCCATACTGGCATCACCAGAACACTTAGCATTGCTGAATATCAAACTATTCTATTTATATGCCTAAGCATTGATTTAGGAACCTATTTTAAGCATCTCTGTCTGAAAAGGTTTCCATTTTCTCCATAATAAAGGGCTGTATGCAGCATTAGTGAGCTGTCAAAATATATGGCTTGAGGAGACAAGTGAGTCCCTGTAAAACTCTATCCTGATGCCCACTCACCCTCTTTCTGTCTTCTCTCCCTCAGAAGTTCCTTTGATTTCTAGATTCATGTGAAGCATTTGACATTCATGGTAAGACAGTCCTGAACAGAAGGTCAAGAGGCTGCCAGTGGAAGGGCTGTCTCCTCATACACAATGATGAGCCAGGCTGAGTTCAGGGGTGCAGCCTGGTGGTTTCACACTCTCTCCAGTCAGGTATGGGCTGCTCCTTCCAATAAATCTGAGGTTTCCCAGTTACACAGCAAGGAAGGGATCCAACTGCTCTGTGAGGAGTTGGGCTCTGCATGAAAGGTTGCTTTTTTCAGGTACAAGGACTGAAGGTAGTAAAGGCAATAGTTCTGAAGGCCAATAGCAAGTAGATGCTTTAAGAAGCCTTGGCCAGAGTACATCCAGTGAGAAATACAAGTCCAACATTTGGGGAAGAGTTATGGAAATGGGAAGTCAAGCTTATATATTATTAAAAGTAGGAAAGTTGGCAAACCCAACCAGCAAAGGTCAGAGCTCATTCATTATCAAACTCGCAACCTCACTCCTGTGCACCTGTGACTGCAACACAGGGCTGCTTCTTACCTACAGAGCAAGTGGGTAATAGAAACTTTAATCACACTTAGGAATATCTGTATTCATTAGGAACCTTATATTGTCACTAGCACACACACAAGCTCAAAAGAGCCTTCTCCTGATGTGATTACAGCATGGAACAAGATTTTTTACTGACTTTCAGAACGTAACTCCTTCTTGGGATTCTCCCTTTCTTTCAAAGAGAGTTGGCAGTACAAAGGGGCAAGAAAACTGATTTAAGTGTCTTGCCAGGATGCACCTAGGTGGACTGGAAAAACTAGTGTTGCCTAATCAAGAAATTCAGATACAGTACCAGATGAATTAGTTGTTGAAATTTGTTGCAAGGCTAACTCTAAAAACAATTCACCAGTTATTTTGACAGAATTCTGTCTGATTGCCTCCTAGGGAAGATATTTGTACTTGAAACATGTGACATACTAACTCTGAAATAGAAAATATCTTCAAATAGATAAATAAAATACAAATCTCCTCCTCCATGCAATTGCTCTGGCAGAGATTCCAGCAACTTTTCTCACATGCCCACAGCAGGGAAGATACAAATTCTTCCTTCTCACTTGCTCTTTCTTCAATCTGTAATTTCAGCAGTTCCTGCTCAGACCAAGTAAGATAATGAACTGGACGTCAGACTGTCCTATTTGGTATTCACTGTCTCAACTCATCACTGAATAAATCCTTCCTTTAGACCTGAATTTCTGGAAATCTTTCCCGTGCCTCATTTTCTCCAACACTAATCTATTTCATTGCTTTCTCTTCCTGTGTTTTTATCTCTTTACCCCTTCCAGAGGGTATCTGTGCCTCCAACTCATCTAGACTCTTCTGCCTTCTACTTACACAAATTTTCACACAATTTCTTTCCCAGACCCATGAAATTATCCAAGCCTTCACTGTCTTTGTTAACTCAGCTTTATGTCCTGGCCTCCAGTTCCCCAGCTGCTCTGCCCCTCTAAACCTGCCTCATTCCCAAATATACAAACCAAATATGTAAACCAAATATCTGCATCTCTTTGCCTGGGTATTTTCTTGCTCTCAGAGTAGGTCTCCATCTCCTGACACTATGTGTAAGCTCTCTTTATCAAGAGAGTAGCAGATCCAGATGAGGGTCACATACATCCTGAATGGAAATGCTCAAAGGAAACCATGGCCAGTTTGATGCAGCACAACCCAGCAAAATACTAAGAGGAAATAGTTGATGACCTGAACAGAAAATATATCCTCATTGCTCTTGATTATGTCTAACACAGAAAGACGTTAACAACTAATAATATCTCATACCATGGGATTTATTATAATGCCAAAAGAGCTGGCATTTCTGGGACAATGGATGTATTAGTGTGACACATCTTGCTACACAAAAAAGGAGGTGGATTGCCAATGCTCAAATGCAGGAGGTCTTCTGCATTTTTAGTACACTGAACAATACAGAGGCCATGGTTTTTTTCTTTTTTACTGTGGGATTATCAACTTGAGTCTTTAAGAATGAGAACATCTCCCAGAAAGTACTAAGATCTTATCTGCTATCTTGGGAATTGACAAAAACTGCCATTGAATTCATCTGTGCCTTCTAGAAAATGCTCAGGACATCACAGAATCAGACCTATGCAAAAACACATACAAATAAAGTAACTACCTGAACTTCCTGACTTGCTTTATCAAAATCACAGCTGTATGGTTCCAGATGAAGAAGTGGAGATACTAGTTTTCTTATTAATTTTTCTATTTCAAAAAGTGTGGAAGACTGAAGATTGTAACTTATCTGAAGATAGAGGACAGGCAGAGGGAGAAAGTAGAAGGATAACATACCAATGAAATGTTGACAGTTTTCTATTTTTTGCCAACTGTTGCTAAAATGACAGACAGTGATTTTTATGAAATGTATAATTCAAAGCAAATTTGCCTAGATAACCAAGTTAAAAATGCTTTATCTTTCCTAACAACATTATGCAGCAATCAGTAAAACCCAAAGTACATAATACAAACTGAAAATTCAAGAAAACAAATCTTTTCTTTTCCCCTAAGTCAACAAATTTTCTGAGCCCAAATAAAGTTCTTGGCTTTCTTTCAAATCTTCACAGTTTCTAATCAATAGTTTAGTCATACGATGAAAAATGATGTATCCATATTCTTCACAATTGACATTTGCTAACTGTCTCCAAGGTCGCATTGATTGCCAGTTGTTCAGTTTACCCAACTTCTGTTTTGAGCCAAATAATATGATCTTTGTTTCATTAATATTTAATAGTAATTTAGATTGTGCCAGATGATCTTAAAGCTCATTTAAATCAGCTTGAAGATAATATTAAGCTTTCTTCTAGTATAATCTATTACCATAAATGATTGTGTCATCTGCATATAAATGGTGAGTTGAATATGATAATGAAGTGCAAAGATTATCAATATAGAATGACAAATGCATCTGACTTAAAATAAATCCTTCTGGGACCCATTTATTCTGTTTTTAGTGGTAAAAGATGCATTGTTTAAATTCAAGTATTCTACAGAAAACATAGAGTATTTGGATCATGAGATATTATATAACTATATATATAATATTTATATTATTTTTATATAAAAATTCTAAATTGTAGAACACTCTTTTCAAGAATGGCAATTACATATCATATAGATCTGTATAGTTTATATTTCTTTTTGTACAATGGGCCTTGATTAATTATTAGGGTTTTTTTAAAAAACAATTACACCAAAGAATGTGTTTGTATTTAGACCTGGGTTTAATTTGTATTTCCTTTTCACTAGCTGGTCATTTAAAATTAGTTCATTACAATTATCATTAAATGCCTTGCCTGCTGAAGAAAAGTACCTGAATGCAGTTCATGGTAAAACAGCCAAAGCAGTTTCCTCTATAAAAACAGCTGTGAGGGCTGCAGGGAAACCCTGCTTGGCAATAAGGTTACATTTAAAAGAATTAAATTGTCAAATTCTCTAGACTCATGGGTTTAATTACAATCAGGGGACAATTTTAGGGTCAAAAGAAGCTATTACAACAGCAAGAAACACTAATAAACACGTTAGAAATTGTTAAAAACACTTGAGGACTAAGTGCATTTACTAGCAGATATAGTCCAAGAACATCATATAAAACAGCCATGACATGACACTGGAAAAACCAGAGAGATGAAAGAGACTACTCAAATCCAGCACTTGCTGAGAGCTGGGAGAGCAGGTACACCACATCCATGAGCCCTCTCTTTTGCTTTGCGTTCAGAATCTTCCCACTCAAAATTTCAGGTGTTTTGCTATCACAGTGACCTTAAAATTTGTAAAATTTTACATGTTTGAACTAATCATTTAGCTTGGGTGCCAGTACTCATGGAAAAAGATCCAGGGTTATTTTGGTCTCCAAGGGATCTCAGCTCTAAAGTTCTCAGCATTTGTTCTGGCAGATTTATCTGTTGCAATAAATTGGTCAAAGCCAAATCTGGACTAGCAAGTGGAAGGGTTTTATTTATTCAAGAATAAAATTCTGGAAAAGCCTTGTAAATGTGGTCATGGAAGCAAGAAATATGGGAAGCAAGACCAATGTACAGAAAGAACCATAAATTAAATTAAGAGAACTCCTAAAACCAGCAAATTCATTCTGCAGTGCAATTTCTAGGGAATCCAGTCCTCAAGCATATGCAAAGAGCTCTGAGAGCCAAGAGGATTGCTGGGTGTCTGCACGAGACTTGCAGATGTTTCAAGACCAGCTTGTGTGGACCAGAAAGGAATTTTCTTTTCCTTCCTTAGTCTATCATTTGCTTCTGTAAATGTGATGACACAAAAATCAGGATGTAAACAGACTACAGCTGTGTTTCTAGTGATGTAAAATTCTCAGATGAATGGTGTCCTGCTCTCACACAAAGGATTAAGCTATTCATCAGATTTAGGATCAGGAGGACATCTGTTCTCCAAGTCAGATTAGCAGGGATCAGAGGGGTTTTATTTGTCCTAACAGTAATTTAGAGCATGATCAGCTTCTTGGGATCACACAGAAGTTAATTTTATAAATATTTTGCTAATGCACAGACCTGCAAGACTAGAAATACCTTCCACTCCCGTGCTTTCTGCATGTGACACAATACAGGTGCAGCTTTTAGACTTTTACTACAATGCTAAATTTCTTATAAGTGTTGAGAATTATGATGTCTGGTGTTGCAGCATGATTTATGGATCGTTCTGAACTAGTATCTACTGTATGGTTGTCTGCCAGAGGGAGAAAGAGAGGATTCAGTTGCCCAGATGCTGCCTGCTGATCCTGCATTCCTGCTCACTTTTACGTACGTACATCGAGTGCAGCGTGCTCATGTACCCTCCCTGCTATGCCAGGCACCACAGTGCATGATCAGCTTCTAAAGCAGCGGGTCCCAACTGTGACATGTGAGTCTGTATCACGTACTCTGCTGCTGATTCACAAAACCCACAGAAAAATAACATTTACCAGATTGTCAGCTCTATGTGGTTACACTGGTGTCCACAAGAATGAGGCCCAAGTTGTCCATAGGTTCAAAGTTTGGGAAGGACTAGTACTCGCAGTTTCTACTTTGGTATGCTGAAGATATTCTGCTCAAAAGAAGTAGCTGCATCAGCACTTGCACAGCTTCAGCCTTCACCCCTGAGATGCTAGGACACCTTTTTTACTGTGCCCCATATCTCATAGCTCAGATGAATGGTAGAGGGATTTCAGTCCCCTGGCTTTACTCCAGGATAGGTGTCAAATCACCATATTCCTTCCATAGGCTCTGTACCCCATCTACCAACTCATTCCTTTGGGACTGAAACTTGCTTCTGGTGAAAAAAACATTCTAAGACATAAGGCCAAGAAGGAAAGGACTCATTGTCAAGAAATAAATTACACTATTCAGTAGTTATTAAGATCCTAAGTATATTAATCTACTAAGTGCAGAGATGTCCAAGGTACAGGAAGTAATATCAGGCCACCTGTATAAATCAGACCCTGCAGGAACACTTCTCACACACACTCCCCATGAATTATAAGGCTACATACATGTCAACAGTGACACTATTGTATAGTAGATATAAAAGCATGAACACAGACAGGTTTTTCTCCTTGTAGGAGAGAAAAAAGAAATGGTACACAATCCAGTGTAGAGAGATGGGGTTTAAGTCCCTTTCACATTTTCTGTACCAACTATTTTTCATTAAAAATTTGAATGCAGCTCAACTTCATCTGGAGCACAAAGCAGTGTGAAAATGATGAATGATTATGAAAGTATTCTTATAAAGTAGAGCTTTTTATTCTTTGACTTAGATTTGGCATTAATGATTGATTTTTAGTCTTTTTAGCATTTAGAGTTGCAGCATTTTGCTTAATTCAGGTTTTCCCGTTAAGAATCAGCTAGGACATTGATGATAATTTTAAGGGAAAACAAGTCACCAAAACCAACAATTAGAATTTGTTTAAGCTCACCATGTAAAAGATTTTGTAGGTACAAACTGCAGAAAGGTCAAACTCTGAATTAGTGAATTTAGCTTGCAAATTAAAAAAGCCTCTCACTCCTAAAATTATAACATTAGCTCTTAAAAGGGAAAACACAACCAAATAAGATTTTCTTTTGTGGATTGTAGGTTCAAATTCAGACTACCTGGGTAGATACTAAAACTGCTGTCACCTCGTGGATATCTGGTGTCTCCCTAAATTAGCTTGGTAAATCACACTTCAAACTCATCACAATCCTTTGCACTAAGTGACAGGAAGTACAGGCAACAAAAAACCATGTGGGTCCTGAAAGGCCACACTCCTTCTATTAGTAAGATGGGATGACTGTTCCATTTTGGGAGTTGATAAGCATTGCCTCCACCATACAGTTAATCCAGGCTCTCTGACACCTGTAACCCACAAAGGTAACCCACTGACACAACTTACAAGCAATGTCTAAGTCCAGCCTGCCTTTTACAAGTCAGAACTCAGTGTCACAGCTGTAACTCAGACTCATCGGTGGGTCACACACAATGTATGTGAAAAGTGAGCTGGAGAGAGTGAGAAGGGGAAAACTTCAGTGTCCTTGGTCCTCCTGCCCTGTCTCCTGCAGCTTAAGGGATAAATAATACATTTTCTTTCTGCATA
This sequence comes from Scytalopus superciliaris, assembly GCA_013400415.1. Lineage (NCBI taxonomy): Eukaryota > Metazoa > Chordata > Aves > Passeriformes > Rhinocryptidae > Scytalopus > Scytalopus superciliaris. The sequence continues at coordinate 707,192 of VXBX01000457.1, forward strand.
CAAGACCAATTTTTATCAGACAGGTAAGAAGAGATCAACTTTCTCTAACTGCCATCACCATCACATCCAACTGTGAGGGAAAGATGATTTTAACAGTTGTGTTTTCTGTAGTTCACATAACTATGGCAAAGAAATCAAGGAGATCAGAGAAAATAGGATTTCGTTAATCAAGGTGAGTAGAGCAGGGCTTGAACAAAAGTTGCAGTTCTCTGAACAGCATGAAAAAGCCTGATTCTCATGGTAGTGGCCTGGAGACACATTATGATTCAGAACCAATCTAGATGGCAAGGACAGGAAAAAGGAAGAGCTGGAGGCTATTTGCAGACTACAAAAGCTTCAGTGACAAAAGGTCAGGGATACTGGGACAGCCTACTAATCTGCTCATCAATGTACAGTTTCTGCTTGATGCTCTGAATATATTTTGTACTTTGATACTCAGCAAGCCAGTATGGATAAGACCATGGTGGAGAGGGCAAAACTGGACCATCAGCTGTAACAGCCTTATTCTAACAGGCCACAGCTTTAGTCACTGACCACCAGTGACCAGCACTCTCAAGAGTCAGAACCCACAAGATTTCAGAAAAATATGTAAATTGGTCTAAAAGAAAGTTTGTACCACAATGGGTTTGACACACACAGGGGTAACAGACTTCACAAAGAGAAGTGAAGGCTGGACATTCTGGACTCTGAAAACAGTGGCCCGAACTCGGAAGACTTTCAAGAATGGGAAGAATATGAAGGAAAGGATTTTTTTTTTTCCAGATATGTGTTACTTACTTACAGGTCAGCAATTCTCACATACTCTCTCTGCATGACATAGATCTATTTGTCTTGCACCTATCTGAGCGGAGCTGAATAAAAAGCAGAGCCATCAGTGCTCTTTTCCTTCCCATTCCCAGGAAGGAGTGCTTGTGGACATGAAACTAGGGATAGCACTTGGCTGTCAAAGCTCAGTTTTAGTTTAGAAACAAGGAGGTTCATCTAGGACTGGGCCTACTGCAACCAAGAAAGAAAAAGGGGCAGAGGACTGTGGACAAAGCACCCACAACTCTCAAATCACTAACCCACTCTCACTGCTACAAAGACACAGGTTTATCTCACAAAGCAGTGACAAGAAGGAAAGATTGTTTAAGTGGCTGCTAAATGAAATGCAGATAGTATCACTCAGAGAAGGCAAAAAGTGCAAAATGTTTCTTGTACCTTGATTAACTTACTCTATTCCAAATTCCCTACAACAGGTGGCAGAGCCTAGATCCAGTGTATTTTGTACCTTGCAACAGCTGTGAAGAGGATACACGCTGAAATGTTAAAGAGATATTACTTGTTGCAACTGTCTCACATGACCAAGGGCAGTTCCAGAATTCAAAATATTTCCTTGTTCTGAAGTTAAATTGGGCCACTGTGACATTCATTCTGCAATTTAATACTCAAAGACTATAAGAGACAAACAGATAAAAAGAAATGGGAGCAGAAACCTGAAATATTTTTCACATGTTTGATAGGGTATTTTTACTATATTAGTAAAAGACCAGGTAAAGTGGCTTTATAATAATGTTAGTACAGATTTCAGGGGCCAGTTCTTCAGCTAGTGCCAGGTGGCATAGCTCTGTTGACTTTAATTACAATGATTTTCATTAGTTGACAGTCTCTATATACACACTCTATCTAGTTCCATATTTACAGCTTCATCCAAACCAAATTATAATGATCGAATTAAAAATCTAGCTAAAACCTCTGTGAACTGACTTCCAAAGTATAAGCCAGATCAGCTGAGTTATACCAAGATAGAGTACCTAAACCCCCTTTTTTTTTTTTTCTCCTAAATAATCAAGGGAAATCAGAGAGAAAGTGGGTGAGTGAATGAATGATAGAACAAGTGAACTTCATTTAGAGGCCTTCAAGGAACCATCTCTTTTTATGCAACTTGAACATAATACATACTTTTCCTCAGATTTATTCTGAAGGCTACCCACAGAAATGCACCAGTTCATTATTGTCATCAGGAAACAATGCAACATATATGGTATCTTAGAGAAGACCATGAATGCACATTACAGTAACTGCCTTCTTTGTCTATATAAAGCTCTTCCAAATGCAAGGACCCAGAACGATAAGAGCTCAGGGGGTTGTGTGCTGCTTTTTTGTTGTTGTTGTTTTGTTAAATAAGCATCCTAAATCTACTTTTCATTATTAGCAATGAAATTTTAAGAATCAATACACACTTTCAAGAATATAAAATCAATTTTAAATATGAAACTATGTGTATATATAACAGTTTATCTGCCTTCTATGTTACAAATAAGTCTAGGCAACAGTCCTAGTACCCATTAATGTTAAATATAACAGCTGTTTTCAGAGATTAAACATTCTACAACTTGATGAATGTAATACATTTATTACATTGTGTATATATAAGATGCATCATATCATGGTCTGTGCAAAAAAGATTGATGGATGCTTCTATTTTAAATATTATTTTGAAGGCAATTATATTTCATAATTTAATTCAATCCTTCTTAAACTGGAAATACTTGCTCACTGCCCAGAAACCAATCTTTTAAAAAAAATTCTGTGGATTCATGTTTTGCTTCTACCACCACTTATTTTCCCACTTCAGCCTATTATTAAAATAAATAGACTTTAACAAGCCCTACAGGCAAAAAGAAATGTACAGATACATCAAGATTTTTGTATACGTAGCTCCCATCTGTATATACATTTATTATTACTTCTTTGGTAACTTTTTTACCCTTCAAAATGACTTTTTTTTAACTTTTCCTCACTGAAAAATGAGTAAATGTAAAGGGCACCACTGCAATTTAGTCTTGTCAGCTGTAGCATGGTGACATCCAGAGACTCAGTGGTAAGGACATTGAATGAGGAAAGACTATGGGACAAATTGTGGCCCCATGGTCTGCATGAAACTCAACCGTCATAAGTTTGAAGCACTCCCTGAAACTGGGAGAAAAGGAAAGAGTGCATTACAGAACTGCCGGTAACATCTGCTGGTTATGTCTCCATTTTACTTAAATGATGTGCTTGTTACCGCAGTTTCCGCAGCCTACCTTGCTCAGGCAGCTTTAGACTTCCAGCATATGCTGGCCGACTATACTCTCCTAGAGCATACAAGGCTTGGTCTGCTTAGGAAGGCAGATTCTAGACAGAGCTGCAGTTCCTTTAGTCTTGCAGTCAGTATGGAGAGCAGTCAGGTCTGGATTCCAGAAGAGTCTGGAACTGTCACAACCTCTTATGTCCACCCAAATAGCCAATATGACTAGTATGCTTCAGCCCACAGCCTGTAGACCATGCATGGTCCACAATGGGCATGTGCCTGCACCACTGCCAGCAGCGTTTCAGTCTGACATGCAACTGGTGGCCGTCCATGGGCAAGATCTACTCTGTCCTCTTCACTGCAGAGGGACGCAGGCACAGCAGTTCTGACACCACTGTCTTGTTATGCTGCCCTTACAACCTGAACCTGATTTGTGATCTACTCACAAACACCTTGCTCAGGTAGCACAATGCATGCTCACAAGGGGAAGACCCACAACACAACTGCGAGAGAAAAACATGGATGTTTTTAGTTTGCAAGAAAAGTGGAAGCAATAAAAGTGGTGGTCATGGCAGATAGGTTACAGATGATTTGTTTTGATCCCATGTACTTCTACTTTACATCCAATATGGTCCAGTTAACCGGCCACTTGAAGAGTCTTGAAGTGCAAATGGCCTTAAAGTGCTTAAACCAGTACTTGCCCTTTTCCAGACAATCAAACTGGTCACTGATATGCTCCCATAACCTCTGCAGCAAAACAGGACCAATTTCAGAATCTGGGAAACAGCACTCTGAAGAGACCTTTAAAGTAGCCTTATTGATTTACTGTTTGGACTCAGATTTTAAAGTTCCTCCATTTAGTAAGCTTTTCTTCAAAGACTTTTGATGCATTTACTGAATTATTTCATTTATATGTTTATAATAAATTATTAAAACGTCTGAGAAAAAGTAGAGGCTCCATTAAAATGACACAGCAGATTCAATCTTAATACCTATGAATAGCCTCCAACATTTTAGCGATAGTGCACCATCAGCTTTGCACTAGGCTACTATTCAAACAATCTTAACAGCATCCAGACATTCACAAATCCCACACAGAATCAGACCAAACTGAGTCTCGCTTACAGGTCATCGGATCAGCTCTCATGGTTTTGTAGATCCCCAGACATTCAGGCTTTCCCTGTGGACAGGACTGCCCTCTCTATCATGCTGCTTGCCACAAGAGCTTCTCCACAGCAGGGAACTCTGGGAGGCACTCTGTGGAGCTGCTGTGGACACCGCAGCTGCATCACCAGAATGTTGGACCAGACTCAAGATCCTCATTAAGGGCCCCATTCCCTTCACACATCCACTGTGTATATGGTACTGAAAAATGAGGAATACAGAGCTCTTCTTGTACCAGTAGTAAAGAATTCTCAGGTGCAGTTCCTCGAGCCTGCATGTTTTTTCTGGTATAATCCACTGAAGGCTGAAAGCTAGATACCCTCGAAGGAAACTGTGCTTAGCATGTTGAACCTTCAGAACTTCCAGTCATAAAATGAGCATAAAAGTTACTTCCCTAACTCATGGGAAGGTGAAAATCAAAACTGCAAGGCATATAACTTAGAGTGTAACAGGGATAATCAACATTCTATAGAATACTGCATGAAAAAATAATCTTGGCAAATGAAAGATTTTGGTTTAGCCCTTCCTGGCTACTCACAAATTAAACATTCACTGAAAAAAGCATAAAACATAAAAAGGCCAAGAAATCCAGAGCTTTAAAAGGCTGATAATATTCACTTCAGGCTTCTACTACCCTAGCTGGGTAGCCCACTTAGGATGCTGGCTGATCTTATATACAGTAAAACATGCACTGCAGGACAGTGAGTGGAATTACGGATTAGAGTATCAGCTTCTGAATTCCCTATTGTTAAGTGGGTTTTAAGTGAACTTTATTGTTAGGTGGCTTTAAGGTGGGTTTTTCTGTGTCTAATTTCTGAACTATTATGCACATGTGCATTCTTCTAAAACTGCCAGGTAACTTGGTTCACTTGTGAAACTGAAATGTAACCTTTAATTTCACAGCCTATACTTTAGAAAATTATGCGTTTGAGTGGCTGAGACTTTTGGAAGGTGGGAGTGGTACACTAACCACATAAGAAGAGGAAAACCACAAGAGAATTCTTTGTGCTGTGAATAATGAGTCAGGAATACAGTTATGAAAAGCACATAACCCACTCTTTCATCAATGTGCAGACTCTTTCCTAAAGCTATTCTCATCTTTGGCAGCCACTGGTAAAACGCATAGACATAAACTCAGATCCAGCATAAACAAATGAAATGTAAATGTCAGTGTGGTTGTAGCTACCTCCTCTAGAGCTGATTTTGCCATGGGATTAAGCTGAATGTAAATAATAGGGAAAGTACAGCACTTTGAAAGAAACATGTCAATTTAAATAAATAGGGCTACTTATTTTATTTGACAAACCATGATCCAAGTCAGGTTACCTGGCTTTCTGGGTAACAAGCCCTGAAGACCAATGAGTATTTGCCTTTTGTGACACTTCAAAATCTTTGGATTTGCTACCCAACTCATCAACAGCCCACTGCTGAGCTCTCGTTGCCTCTCCCTTTGGTGTCTGGTATACCTTGCTAAACAGAGCATCCCCAGAAGCAGATCTCCCTGGGAGCAAGGTCACATAGACGAGTAGATACAGGATGACTGCCAGCCTCCTACGCTCTAGGGATACTTTATTCAGTCTGTGTAAGCACGTACATAGGAACTCTCCCCCTCCCCAAACACCACACCCTGGAACAGCTGAAAGAACAGGCCTTAACTCTGCTGTAACTTGTCCAGCATGTTTGGTTTTGTAGCCTCCATTTGACTCACACAAGGTTTAGCTCTGATTAAACCTGCTGCAGCTGGTTTGCTTCCCTAAACAAGGCAAAAATTTATTGAAGCAAACTCATCGGTGCTTTCTAAAACTTCAAAGACAACCTTGAATAAGCAGGACAAGTCTACACAGCTATAAGTATTATTACATGAATACAATCTTTCTATCTTCAGGAAAAAATATTTAAGAACCATTATTTATAGCATATGGTGGTGCTAGATTCTTTTAAGTCACAGAAAACATTATTCATAATAGCATGTCCTTCCTAAAATTAGCATAAGCCCTCTTTTCCATTTCCTTTAAAAACTGAGGCTAAGATCCCATACAAACCTCCTTCTAGGTTTGAATTTCAGCTCTTTAAGAATTTTTGATGTGTGATTCCTGAAATACTTTTCAGCTTGATTTTTTTTCCCAAAAACTTTGCTAGGAAATATACACATAGAGAGTTTTCCAAAGGGATTGTTTCAACTTTCTTGCTATATACTGAACGTAATAGTGTACAAATACAGTTTTTGGGAAAGATGTGGTTACAGATGGGCCACGGATTGGTCTAGCTTGCTTTGACCTACTGATTACAGCCCAAGCATGCCTCATTCCCTTTTACCAGTTGGCAGTGCAAAGATGGCCTTGGAACAGAAGCTTCTGCAGCACCAGATGAAACAAAAGTTGTGGTTATTTTTAAAGTAATTGTTTTATATAATACTTTAAGTAGTAATAATATATATATTTAAATAGCTAATGTTTCAAATTACAAGATATCCATCTGATGGCTACATATTTTGAAACTTCACACAGCATTACAAGAAATGTTTTCTCAGCACATGTAAACCACAATTACAGCTTTTACATTACAATATTCATATTCAAGCCTATGACAGTTATCAGAGGACGCACTACCAGAAACTGACGTCTCTGACACTGGTAATACAGAGCCATCAGCATCAACAGGACAGTATCTTTCTTGTTTGATACTGCTTTAAGGCAAGAGTATGACAATTATACAAGGAGAAACACACAGCAAAAGAAGGCTCTCTGGAAGCACCAGAGTGAAACAGTGGTTGGTAAGACCCATGAGGCTGAAGCAACTGCTGGCCCTGGGGGTGAGCCTGCATTACCCATCTTTCCTCTCTCAGTGCGGGGCAGCAGTGGACACTACAGCATGAATGAATGCAGACCCATCCAGCAGGCAATAATAAAATAGAGTGAGATCAAATCAAAGCAAGAATGTAGCCATTTTATCGTATTCCCCTAAGCACTTGGTTGTTAAAGCTGCTGTGATTGCCTTAGGCAAAGTTTGACCCAATGACTCTCCTGAAATCAAATATGGTGATACATTTTTGAAAAGTACAACCTCTACCCACACATCTCAGACACTTTTCAGGGACATTTAGTTCAAGTAAGCTACCATAGAATAAGCACAATTACATTTCCTCCCACACTATCCTGCTACTCAGTCACATTCTGGTTTAAACTTTTGAATCATTTAATTTTTATGCTGGTTGTTCATTTTATAATTCAGTTGTTATATGTTCCATTTTCTTTACTGATTTCCTTTTGCAATCATCCTAGGATAGGGACTAATTATTTTAATAGCTCTCATTACAACAAGCTGGTGCATTTGCTTTTCTTTTTTAAATGGAGTTACATTTATACAACTGTGGGGTTTTTTTTTCTTCACACTAAACCACAAGAAATATGGCAAACACTGTTATGGGTTATAGAAATAAACACTGCTTTTTGCAAACTTTTCAACAACAAATCAGAGAAATGGGAGTGAGCATGAAGAAAGGGTTGGAAAGACTCAGACCCGAGGAATTAAAAGGAATTGAAATATTGCAATATCACTGCATCTAACTACGTCTCACTGAAAAGGCTTTAAACTTAACAAATGCTTGAAAACAGGACCTCTCTGCAAATAATGGTAATAAATACACAAGCCTGAGAAGGACACATGGGCACTCCTTATAATAACAGAAAATGTTAAAGGCAAAATAAAATAAGCCCTGTGTGTATGCATACACATCTGAATGTGTAATCATCTAAACGTCTCTCTCCAGGGTGAGAAATTTTGATGATCCAACAGGTTTTCCCTACCCATGTCTTTGCTGCTTACACAGCCCTGATTATAATTAGTCCCTTATGCAAATGGCTTAGGAAGCCTTGGGAGGAGGAGGGTCTTGGAAAGGGGAAGAAAGTTCTTAGAGAAAATATCAGGAGATAAAGAGAGGTGACCATATTCTCAGAGATAGCAGATATTTACACTGCTGGCTGAACTTACAGACCTCCTCAGTGTAGGTGCATCATTTGTGTATGTGTATGCCTGCATCTGTCACAGACACACACGGTTCATTCAGAGCACAGATGCTCAGAGGTTCCCCTGTCAAAAACCCCATATTTTCTCACCCTGTCAAAGGCAAACACACCAACCCAACACAGACTCAAAGAGGAATGCAGATTGGTAGGGACCTCTGAAAGTCTCTGCTTTAACCCCCTGCTCCAAGCAGGGCTACCTTGAAAGCACAGGACCTTTTCCCATGAAGATGGAATGGATCCAGAGATGGATTTTCTGCAGCCTCTGTTGTGTCAGCCTGATTCAGGGATGATCCACCCTCTTTGGGAATGTTTTCTAATACCCAGACAACTCTGCCCTTGCTCCAGCTTGCTGGCTCCTGTCCTTTTCCTGTACACACCTCTGAGAAGAGCCTGTCTTCTCTGTGGCTCCTGGCGGGGTATTTGAAGAGAATTCCATCCTCTTAGCCTGCTCCTTCCCATGTTCCACCACCCTTGTGGCTCTGCCCTGGATTTTCTCCAGGCTGTCACTCAATATTAGCCTTGTTCCCAAGGGTCCCAGATCTGGACACGTGGTGGTTCCAGACGAGGCCTCAGGAGATACTGGACAGATCAAGAGTCCCTTCCCTGCACGTGGCAGTCACACTCTTGCTCAGCACGTGGTTGGCCTCTGGCACTGCAAGGACACACTCCTGACTCTGTTCTCCTTCTCCCCCCCTGGGTGGGACCCAGCCCCTTCCCTGCAGGGCTGCCCCCTGCCTGCCAGCCCAGCCTGTGCCTTGAGCTCCGTGGGCTTGCCGGAGGCCGCCCCTCCAGCTGGCAGGAGCCCTCGGAATGACAGGGAGGGACCCGTGTCAGGAGTCCCTCTGCAGGGCCGGGGCCTTCCAGCGTGCCATCAGCCACCTCCATGTCATCTCCTGAGGGCAGCTCCTTTTGTGCTGTTGGTCAGGTTGCTGCTGCAGATGTTAAGCAGTGCCAGCCCCAGAAGTGACTCATGAGGAGCGCCATGTACAGTGAGCCTGCAGCCAAATACATTAGTACCAGTGGTATTTTAAGCCTGATAGCTCAGCCGTTTTTTTGCCCATTTTGTACTTTTATAGCCCATCTCTCCTCAAGTTGACTATGTGATACATCAAAAGACGGTGTTGAAAGCCTTGTTAGACTAAATCCACTGCTCTTCCCTCATTAACAGAGCCAGTCTTTTCACCACAGAAGGCATTCACATTGATCTCCTACAGTTTGCTCCTCACATTTTGCAGAGTTCCCAGCCCCCTTCTTAACCTCGACATGCCTGGAAATAGTGTCTATAAGAATTTGATCCATAATTTTCAGGGCTTAGGGGGCACAAGACTGTCCAACCTGTAGTTTGCCCGGTGTCTTTTTCTGAAAATTGGTGCACCATTTCGTTCTTTGGAGTCAACACAAACCTCCCTTGATTGCCACCTCTCAAGATAAGAACTCAGCTTTACAATGACATGTGCCAGCTTCATCAGCATCCTTAGATGCAATCTATCTTATCTGATGGATTTTATACATTCAGTTTACTTAACAGAGTCCTTAAATCAGTCCTCCCTATAATGGATAGAAGCTCTCTTTCCAAAAATCTCTGTTGCTAGGCACAGAGATCTGGGAGGCCTGTACATACTTAGGTGCTGTAAATACACACATAAACACAGACACTGCATGCAGAGTACTCAATCAAATGACAGCTATATATATAAACCTGCTTACTTGTCAGTGGTAGTAAACCAGACAATTAAATACAGCAGGAGACATAATTATAACTGCTTACAGGACATGAGGGGACGTTGCCAGTATGAGGATACTGGCCTAAAGGAGCACTGTTTACCCGAGAACCGAAAGATATGCCTACAACCCATCTGACTGCAGATGATTTTATACTTAGCTACTAATAAATGCAACATGGTATTCACAGGGAGTTATGCTAATAGTGAATGCCTGCAATGAACTCATTGTCCAGTCAGTGCATCTCACGCTGAGGAAATGAAACCAGACTTGGGCATTCGCCAGTTCACATTTCAGTTTGAATTCTGTGCCTTTTTCTTGTTTTCCAAACTCCGTTACCCTGCATGTGTGCTTGTGTTTGAAGCATGTTGACACTCTCTGTCTTGATGCAGCTGGCACCCCAGATCAGTTCCTCGATGCCCAATTTGAACCCACTTGAAAGGAAAACCACAGGGCAGAGGCTATGGCTGGCTCTCTACCCTGCTGGATTTTGGCTGACCCAGCACAGCTTCATCCCAGTGGAGTTCCTTTATTTTGTATCTCCTCTCTGAAAACCATGGAGATTTGCGAATATCCTGTGTACTAATTCGATTTTCCAGTGGCCATCACATTGACATCATAATTAAACCCATCATTTCCTAAGAAGCACTCTGAACCTTGAAAGCAGCCTTTTTCTTGACTCCTACAATTCCTATAGTCTGATCTACCTCCAATACTCAACTTCCTTTTGATCTTCCTCTGCAGAGATGCATGGAGTAGCACTACTGCAGGTTGGTGATTCTGATCAGCAACCAGTAAGACTGTCAGCACTCAGACTTTATTTGGTTTTTGTTACAGTTCCTCACAACCCAATCTGGAGTAAGGCACATCCCACTGCATATACAGATAGATTAAAAGAGGTCCCAGTTTGGTACAGCTTAGCCAAAAAAGCAAAGGATCACCACTCACTGCAGGAGTGACTGCTCTATTGAGGATGAGGCTTCCAGCACTGATTACGCAAACAAACTTTGTGGCAGCCACACAACTCCTGCCGACAGCAGTCAATGAACTTAGGCTATAGCTATCCCTAACCCGTGGCAGTTCTAAAAGGGTGTGCAAAGTAAAGCCCTGCTTCCCACCACCAAGGGAGACAGGCTTCCGTACTCCCAATGTGTAAAGACAATAATATCCTACTACGCCGTGACACCAAGTATAGCAGTGGCAACAGCAGCTCTGAAGCAAGCTCTCCCTGCTTCTCTGCTCTCCAGTATGATCTCCAGAAAGCCCCTCTTTAGATGCCAAGGTACACTGAAGCCCTGTGCCTGAAGCGTCATGTCAGTTCACAGTATTAATGAAGCCATTAAGTGTTTTAATTTTAGAGAGTGCTTTATGGTTTTGATATCTGGTCAGCTTCTAATCAGGTACATCTGATGTGAGGAAGAACTAAAAAAGATCCTCTCTTTCCTTGCTCATTTTGTCTGCATGTGGTTATGCAGAGTAGTTTTATCTTTATTTAAATACTAATAAAAAGAGACAGTTCCACATTATTAATATCTCCTCATACTTCATGCATAGCCAACATTTTTACATACTCATAGCCAACTTGAAGGCAAACAGAAGGACCTGGCTACTAACATTTTTCATTAAGAGCTGAGTGAGCATCCTTTCCTCCTTAGTATTAAGTTTTGCTATGATTTAAAGGACATTGAGTTAAGATGAACTGCTTGTCACTACTGTGCCACTACAGGAAAAAAACCTGCTTGTTACACTGAAATACTTAATGACATTTTCCATTAATATTCAGTCCTTTGTTCTCACTTCTCTCTGGTTCTGGCAGCAATTCCCCATGACCACTGCATAAGGTTTCATTAGGATACTTATCCTTGAGAAGCACTTTCATTTGCCATAGAAATGACTGAAAAGATAACTTAGTTGTTCAGTAGTGGGCTCTTCTCTCCCACCCCCTTCCTACTCCTTTTATTTAATTTAAGGAAAACAATAAGAGAGACTTAACTCCACTTCTTCCCCTTTCTTTCAGATATGATGAAAATAAGATAAAAACCCTGTCAGGTCTGTCACTGAAATTCCAGTTTATTTATTATGAAATAACATTGTTTTCCCAAGGGATTATACTACTCAGTTTCTCCTGTCATCATCACATACTAAAAGGGAGGGAGAATTACCTACTTATGATCGATAAATTCTTTTGTGCCAATAAATGTGAAGATTTCAGGTAAGATTTTTCTTGTATATTATTCAGGAGAACAATTTGTAAACAACCTCCTGACTGGCTTATTTTTCCCCTATAGGAACCTCTGTGCTCTACTGCCAGTACTGCTCAGAGCATTTCTGGGAGAGATAATAAAGAATCCTGACAACTCTTTGGACATCTCTTCTTTCCTCCCCACACACCGCATTTCTTCTTTTTGCCTTTTCCTGTCTAAAAAAAATAGGTCCTCTTTCCCTTGGCAATATTTTACATTCTGCTTTTTGTTTTCTTATTTGCCCCTTATTCTTTGTCCCCTCCCCCACAAGAATTTGTGGGCCTTCTTCCCTCCCTCTCTCCCTTGCTGTCAGTACCATTACCCTAGGGACATCAGAAAAATTTTCACTCGTGAACTAAAACATAAATCCCTTTGCTTCTCTTTTCCTACTTTCTTCTCTTCTGTATTTTCCTTCCCTCCCACTTCCTAAGTACTTCTGTATGTTTAGCCACCTGCAGAAACTGAGGGTGGAAGACATGAGATCAGAAGCAAACAAAACCTCTGCTTGCTTCGGCTTAGTCATTAATAGCACCATTAGCTTATTGAACTCCAGGATATATCATGTCACAGTTCATGATTCAGGGTCTCTCGATTGCTCTTGCATTGTTTATTTCCTGAGTCGGTGTCTTTCAGATAATTTAGGCTTAATCATTCTTCTGCAACAACAGTCTTATGGGTGCCATTTAATCAAACTTATCAGTCATGCTCTGAGACATGCTGAGGTTTCAGAGGCATCACTGGACACTGGCTTAGCATTTATTTACTCATGGGAGTAAAATTGTTATTTGTGCTTCAGCTTGGTGAAAATGCTAAATGACAAGGAAGCTGAACAAACTGAGGTATCTGTATCTGTTATGTTGGTTTGGGAACAGGCAACTCAACCAGAGAGCAGAAATATGGGAATGAGGGAAGAATCCTGATCTCAAACAGCAGCCACAAACCAATCCCTCTGAGTAAAGTGTTCACACTTTGTCCTTACTCTGTGACTGGACCAACTCAGACAAAATCAAGTACCAGTCATTAAAACTGTAAACAAGTAAAAAAAAACCCCATATTCTAATGTGTTGCCACAACACTTGCCAACTGAGTGCTTTTGAGAAGTGTTTTACAACATGGGTGTATTTATTCTTATGCTTCCCCTTCCTCTCTAATTTGGCTGAGAAAAAAGAGGCCATCCATAGGCAGGAAGATGAGTCAGGATCACAGCATGATTTGTGTAATATCGTAATTTCATAAACAAAGAATAAAAACCTCAACAGCCTGATCTTGAGTTCATGCTTGATCTACAAGTCTACCTTTTGCCACTTTCAGTCTTGCAAAGTCATCAAAGCAAAACACTGGAGGAACAGTCTAAGACCACATGCTGCAGGGAAGAACATGCCCTTAATTTTGGATTTGTTTTTAAAGACTTAAGTATAGTAAGGGAGGCTTCAATCACTTAGTACAAATGGGAGTTTCAAGGGTTTTGTGTTGCTGTGGGGTTTTTTATAAATGCAAGGTTTTGTTGTAGGAAACATTACATCTAAGCTCTGATTGGCAAGGAAACCAGGCTCTAATGTGTTGTCTGCCAATTCAGACACACAGTCAACACAGATAGACATGTATCCTCTACAGCCCAAAAGAATAAAACTGAAGAAAATTTAATCTTCTGTTGTTATTTATGAAAATGGTACATAAGCATTTTTATCTGCTTTTGATTGGGTGGAGGAGTATCATGTATGACCCATATGGCTCTGACTTTAATCCTTCTGGCAATACTAGGAAGTTTATTTAATTTAGATGAGAATTAGTAATTTCCCAGATCTATTTTATATCACTCACTTTTAAAAAGATTGGTCAAATCCAATTCCTCCACAGTCTCACTTGGCTGATAACTTTTAGAGAAGTACTACTTAGAAAGAACATCCTTTTTCATACTCTTTAACATATTGCAGCAGATGCAAAGCTTTTTCCTGAGAAAGAAATTTCTCAGGCTTTCTAGAAGAAAATGTTCTGCTTCTAGATCACATGCAACCTACAGTCAGCTAAGCAGTTTAATTCACTACTATCTGAAAATTTCTCTAAAGCATAGAATACTATCAATTTTTGGATTATGGATAGGGAAACCAAAACAAAAATAACTGAGCTTCATAAAGTACTTGCAGCAAAACAAGGAACAGAACTAATACCTCAAAGGTACCAGATCTGCCTTTGGATCCTACAACCACCCTCTGCTAACAGGCCTTCACACTCCTGATTCATGTCGTTAGTAAGCACATGAAATAGTTTACTGATGTGTTACTCTCTAGGAGACAACTCCCTTTTCACTTTCCAGAGATCCTGTGGGTGGCTGTTTCCTGTCCAACACTATTGCTTGGTCCTTGGGAACTTCTCACCAGCTGTCTACCCTGGGACCTTCCCTCGCACCCTTTGAATTACAAGGACAATATTCATCTGGTTTGCTTTCAGACCTTGTATGATAGGCATGCATATCTATATCATTCACTTCCTCTCTTACTCCTGCACTAAGCCTGAGGTCTGTTTGTCAGCCACAGAGGGCTCAGCATCCTGAGGTATCAGACTACATTCAATGTTCTCTTCCACAGTCCATCACAGATAAGAACTGACAACTCCTCCCAAATATAAGGGACACCACAACTCTGGTTTCCAGTATTTGTTGCTTTTCACCTAAGGCATGTTAGCCTGTTAGGTTGCAGCTGCTGTTCAAAAGCTGCTGCATTTTTTTCCTGTTCTTATACAGTCCCACCTTGCCCATGGACCTGGTCAAGACAGTTGTCCACAGTAGTAGCCAGGAGAAATTCAACAGGTGAGGATGCTACCTTTAAGCAGAATTTCTTTGAGCTGGATCACCGATCCTTTGAAAAGTAGAGGAAATTGTTAAGGAGGGTGTCTGCTTCAAGTACTCTCTAGATGCCTTTGTTCTGCTGTTGTGCACTAAAAGTTGTTCTTGGTTTCATGATCTTTGTGTCCTGGAATGAATGAAAGCAAATGTGCAGTGCTTTTTATCACCCCTAATCTAATAGGCCTTATCCTCAATTTCATTTGCAGCTGACTACCACACACCAAGATGTTCCTAAAATGCACATCTCAGCATTTTTCTGGCAAATGCCACTGCTTTTTCGAAAAATACCTGTTTCTGTCTTCAGTCACAGAGAACTAAGAGAGCAGCACTTCACGAACAGTAATATGAGCACACAGTGGAGTTCACAGCTGTTTTCCAAAACAGGGTTTGCCACATTTGCTTTGAACATATTTTGCTGTTTAAAAAGAACATGCTTACCATTGTTTGAAGGGATGGAATGAAGTGTTTTTGAAGTAATTGGTCTGAGTGGGAAATAAAAAATGCTGTTTAGGAAACATACAGGGCACTACTTGTTTACACATCTCTTCAGAAACAAGCTTGCTTATTCACACACCAACCCTGATCCACTGCCTAAGAGCGCGCTAGAGCATAAGTAATTCAGCTACCTGACCAGCATGCTACTAACCATGAAAACACTTAGGACAGTATCTGCCATTTTTGTTGGCCAACAGGTAACAAGAGCAAGTAACTAGCGCTCTGAATTTCCACCTTAGCTGTGGTAGTGGTGTCTTAGCTTTATATGTTAATTTCATAGGGTTTCAAGCAATGCTGAAAGTCTCATAAGCATGAGTTGTGCATGTATCTATTTAGTGATGCTTTATGGCAAGTATATGTAAAAATAATACTCTTCAGCTGTTTAGTGCTTTGAATTAATAAAATTAATATTTTTCTAAGATTCTAAATACTCTTGGAAACCTGTAGTGTAACTTTAAAAACTGTAATAATTTGAAAAATTATGTTCATAGGTTCATTTGTCACAATGCCAGAAACAACTTGGCCCATTAAAATCATGTCCATACACGTCAAAGACACTGTCAATGACAAGAATGACTTGAGTGAGATACTGAAACACTGCAAACGAAGTGAGAGTATTCTGTGCTCTGACTACCATTACAGAAATAAAACACTTCTTTCAGAGGCAATGGCACTAATAGGAGAGAGGCTGTGGATGGACAGGCATATCTGAGAAAACTTAACAAATATTAAGGATAGTAAAGTAAGGAACAGATTGCTTAAACTGTTCTCAAATGCCTATTCTGCCATGCTATTTCATAGGCAAACATCTCTCAAGAATACTTAGATAAAGCTGAACTGCTATGGAGCAGAGGCAAAAAAAAATCCAACTTTTCATGGGAGAAGTTCCAGCAAAACCAACATCAGCTCCTTGCCAGTGTGTTCTGCCTGCCTTATCACTCCTTATCCCCTGCTCCACCTGTCTCCATTATGTGTACCTTCTTTCTGTGTTCATGCATCCTCATCCTCATGTCCAGCCTGCAGACCCAGTCTCCCTGTGTCCTCCTGAAGCCCTGAAGGTTCCTTCTGCCAGCAGTGCCTTAAAACTGGGGCAGAACTATGAGGGAAAAAAAAACCAAACAAAGAAACTAAGAGTTGGTGCTGAGGCCTCCCACCTCTGAGGTATGGAGAGATACACTGCTGCTTCAACTTGGTTTTCTTTCAGACTCTGTCCCTTTGTTATCTTCTGGTAGCACTGCTTTCTTCTGAAAGTACAGTCATGGATATGCCACCCAAGTTAACAAGGCAGGAACAGCTTTTTACTCTGTGCTCTGTTGCATATCTTGACTTTGGTATTAGTGCTCCTCACCAGGAAGAGCTGATGGGCTAGGCAATCTCTCAATATCCAGTTCAGCCATATTTCCATTATTCTCTTCTCCTGTGATTTACTAACAATAAGCTAGATTCATGACATCTGAAAAAGAGGCCGAAAAATAAGAAAATACCCCTAAAATAAGTTTGTGGAGAAATTAAAAAGAGGAAAAGGAAAACAAATCTTTATTTTAAAGAAACACAGTGGCCCAAACATTTAAACATGCTTGTTGAAAATTTGCCTAGAATCCTGAATTTTCTAAGTGCTGAGTACTTTCATCTGCCAGCAATTGTTACATTAGTATTGCAAGTCCCATCACTGAATTAACTGCTCTGAAAAGTAAGACCTATGTTTCCCTTCCAGTGCCTAAAGTGACTGATGTGGATGCAGGTGTTTAATTTTAGGCACACAGACTTGAAAAATACAAGTGATTAGTTCCAGGGTTAGTTCCCAGATAGATTTACTATAGCTAGACAAAAACGCACAATCCACCTGCTTTACATTTTACTGAAAAGGAGACAGGTAAGACAAAGCTGGTTTAGTGAACTACTGAAGAGCCTTCACTCTGCAAAAACACCAGACCCTGCAACATCTCCCAGTTAACAGGTATCTTAGCCTTAAATGACATAGATCCACCCTGGTCTTTCATAGCAATATGAGACAAGTTTTATATTTAAGTATCCCATATCTACTCTCACATGTGTATGAGAGCTTGGGCAGAATTAGGAAGAGCTGTGACCACTGGATTCCCATTGAGCAAAACTGTGGCTTCAGCCCCCTGTCTTTGATTGCTTGATAGGAAGGGGAGTGGTTGCCCTTACTTTGGACTGTACACCAGACCTGTGCTACTAGAAAACTCTCTCCTAAAAACCTTATCCTAGCCTTAGATTTAAGAGCTTCTTTTATCCTCTCTTGTTCAAAGTATTTGACACATGCACATCTTCTTCCTTCTAGAAAAGGCTTCAAATGCTTTGAGACACAGACTAAGGTGGCAAAGTTAACAAGTGTGGTGCATCTTGCATACTGCTGTGCTATATTAATAACCAATAATAATTTACAGCCCTTCAGTAGGGAAAACTCTGACAGATCAAGCAACCCTGAAGCAGTTGAGTGTGAAACCAATTGAACCTCTCTATGATAGCAAGATTCTCTAGGGACTTGTCTGATTTATGAAAAAGTTACCTGTTTGGAATAGAAAGCAACCTTTTTATTCAAACAAAACTTTCCTCTGTACTGCATGGTGTCTGGCTTGTGTGCTCAGCAAATGAAAGGTGGAGCCCTAGTACACATGCCTGTGCCCCACAGAAAAACGTTCTGAATGAAGCAGGTCCTCTTGTGGAGCTTCTATCACTGACTCACTGATCCCAAAGTGCAAGGGGAGGCTCTGGATGGGGCTAAATGCCAGCTAGGAAAGCTTATTAGTCTATTTTATAGTGGTATTTTTTCAGGAAAAAAAAACCAACATGGGACACGATGAGAAAATAGCAATGACACGGGGAAGAAGTATGTTTAACTCTTAACTTTGAAAGGAACATTTTTTTTAACCCTCTTGAGGGAATGCTTGCTTTTTCCATCCAGTTTAATAAAACCGATCACAGAGAACTAATTTCTGCTAGGTAAATAGCAACTGGTACATCAATTTCCTGCCAGCAGCTGCAGTTTCAACAGTTTCAGTCTTTCATTCAAATGTGTGAATGCTTTGCTTAAATTGCACATTTTTCATTTAGTGTACCTTGAAAATACATGCTGTCACTCATTCGATCTCTAAGAAGAATTTGGCTGTGCTGTGGCTTGCATAAAGCAGCACTAGAGAGGATCATTCAAGTAGATAAGAGGAGACATTAGAACACACACAGGTAGAGTTTGGGAGAGTTAAAAAAAGCTTCTGCCTAGAATCATGGAGAGCAAATGAAGCAACCAAAAGCATAAATTCTAAATCAGCTCACAAAATCCATCTGATTTCTCTCGAGAGTTAAAGGCCAACTACTTGTGTTTAAAAATAAATTATTGTATAGACTCAAGGAGCCTGAAAAGATACAGGGTGTCTCTTAAAAAAAAAAGTCCAAGCTGGAAGTCTTAAACATAGCAATGAATTAATGCAAATCTTCAGAAAGATCTACCTTGCAGGCCAGTTGCTGGCCAGTTCCTGTAAGTAACCATTCTTTTTCTCCCTGACTGCTCCATTATATTGACAGGAAGAAACTAGGATATAATTTATTTAGCTTAGTTAATGTTTCTTATTTGTAATTCAAGGGATACCATTTCTCCTCCCCTCCAGACCAGGAGCCACGTGATTTATGTGTGCCCTTACCACTATTTTCTCTGGGGATTCCAGATCTCCTCATGCTGACATTTTGCAATCAGCCCTTAGTGGAGCCCAAGAACAAGTTACAAGAGACAATGTCTCGGATAAAATTAGGGCTTTTCAAAAATTCCCAACTGTGGATTTGTATGGTGTTACTGGGTTTTTTTCCCCACTGGAAAATGCCTGTTGTCAGAAATTTCATCTTTATACAGAGTACTCAAATTTGGAAAAATATGCAGATTATGCCACAAACAGTTCTGTTTTCAAAACAGTTACTCAAAATAAAATCAAATTCAAAATTTAATTTACATTTGGTTTAATATTAACCTAGTTTCTCCACAATGATGCTGTTTGAGGAAGGCATTTCACAGACTTTTTTTTCCTCCAATGTCTTCGTTCTTACTTTTTCTTTGAGACAGAACATACTTTGAAGACATGAAACTTCTTGCAAAATGGAAAACCCATTTTTTGCATTTTCAGAATAAAGCTAGTTATTTAAAAGATGTGGTGTTTTCCTACCCTTGTTTTTCTTTGATGTGTACTGTCTACATGTGTATCCACATTATGGATGCATCACAATGCAAACCCTGGGAGCCAGGGACCTTCTTATCCTAGTGGTATCGATAGCTTATCTGAAGCCATGGTTCATTAAGCATGGAGTTTGTGATCCTGTAAAAGGGAGTAGCAGCTAAGAAGTGAACATATAATTAGACACATCGCCATGACAAAACCTTCCAGTGCACATCATCTTCCTTCAAGTGTTTTTCTAACACGTACATTTATATTGTATCTGATTTCAGCCAGTACCCCACATTTACCTACCGGATGGCAGAGTTCCTAGGAAGAATAAAGACTGAAGATCTGATGGTCTGACCTCCCAGAAGCAGCATGACTTCATGTTTCAGCAAGAGTTCTGCATGCAATAGAAATGTGGGCAGAGCTCACATGGTAGGTATGGGTGCACTCTTCAAGGGTGCCATCAGTGACGTTTCAGTTCCAGCTGAGTGAGCAGGATGCTCCTTCTCAGCTACCTCACAATGCCTTTTCACACAATTGGCCATCTAGGGAGAAACCTTCCATATCAGAACAGGCGGTTCCTTAATCAGTCGGTAACAAACTCAGAAATACAAGTCTTCCTAAAGCATCTTGCACTGCTAGTATGAACCAGACAAAGCAAATCTCTTGTTTCAAGCACGCAAAGCAGTCATAGATGGAGATATGCAGCTCAGAAAAACAATGAAAACACAGGCAGATCAGTAATTTCACTTAGGAGAAATTACATTTAGTAAGAAGTCAGAATTATTTCTGGGTCTGATTTTGTCGTACAAAAGATTTAAGAGAATGTGCAATTAGTGCCTTAATTAGGTTCACTTTCCCTGCTAATAGCTATGTGGAAATACAAAACAAACAAAAAAGGAAAATGTTTCTAGAGCCAAAGCTTCTTCCCACTAGCAACATTAACACCAAGTTCAATATCATTGCAGAAGCATGTAAGATGAGCAGAAAGGGGAGGCAAAGTAAAGCATTCAACATCCTGTCACTAGTCGGGAGGAACAAATTTTTTAGAATGTATTTGGGGATATTGGACAAAACTAGTTACCAATTAGTTATCAAACTAATACAGACACCTAATTTTTACAAATTAAATTAGTAATTCAGAATTACCATGGATCAATGCTACCATTCTGTAAAGCTCAAATGCTTAGCCACATTGCTTAGTCTTCCTAATGGTTTGTTAACTGCTGCTAACAGTAGAGACCATAAGCCTCAAAACAACATAATGTATTTTAACATGGAAGTCAGCAAACATCTACACGTGAAGTCTAAGTGGGCAAACTAAAAAGGAAAATATTTCTACAGATTCAAAGGTTCTTTCCACTACCAACATTAATGCCAAGTTCAATATAATTGCTAAGACACACATTTACTCCGTCCTCTGTATTGTATCCTCTCATTTGTGTATGTCAATAGGAAGGGCCTTAGGAAAAGGTAAAGTGCTTTTTTTCTTTCTTAATGAATTGAGTTTGCTGCTTCTGCAATGGCAGACTGGTGCTGCAGTGCCTTGTCACTCTTGGGCAGTTCAGTGGCATTAAGCTCACTAGAAGGAAGTCCTGGAAAGACTGCAACAATTGTGCTCATTAGAAGAGGAACAGTTTCCATTGCAAGAAATACAACATTGGCAGCCAGGTGGAAAAGCAGAAAGAAGATACTAATGCTTACCAAATTCATACTGGCAGGCTGTTTTTCCAGCAAGGTTATATAGTCCTAAACGTGTTGCAGGACATAGCAAAGAATTTGTCTTCAATAAAATTTGCTTTAGCAGCAGTAATTTGGTGTACGGATGCCCAAGCAGCCCCAAGAATCAACTGAAAAATCAGATTCATCTTTTTAATGACCAAAATTAAAAGCCCTAAAAAACTTTATTTTTTCATAATAGTCTTTCTTTGCATGGAACAAAGAACCATTGAATGTATAGAAATGGTCAGAGTTTTTAATTTTCAAAAATTCCTAGCCAAAAAGTATTAACACAATGCCATAAAAGTATGTAAAGATCTCTAAAAGACTGGACTGAACCATTCTTAAGAAAGAAAAAATGTGGGTATGAGTCTGACAACAAATTGTGGCAGCTGTCACAAACCTAGGTAAAGCTCTCATAATACCTTCATGGCTGACATCACTAAATACATCTTGCTACATGTTACATACCCAAACCATAAAGCAAAAAGCTATGCTGTCAACAAAGCACTCCTTTCTTCTAAAATGACACGCCATCATTAGCATCAGTGCCTCTAGCTCTGAATGATGTGCTACCTACTGCTCTAGCTACTGAGCAAGGAGAAAAATAGGAGAGACAAAAAGTTCCCTACAGTTCTGAATTGATCCTATAGTCTGCCCTGGCACACAGAAGGAAAATATTTTCAGACACGAAAATTGATTTAGGCCTTTTAGTCTTCAGTTTTAACCCAAGCATCTGGCACTCCTTTGGGCTGACTGAGAGGCTGAGGAGCTCACGTCTTCTGGAGATGGTTGCATTAATAAGTGTCTCTTCAGAATTAAGAACAACAACTTCCAGATCAAGCTGTGTCTTTTCTGACTCTTCTGTCATATGCTGTTGGCAGGAACAAAGGACTGATTCAAAACCTATGTGCCCTTAATGAAGTTGCAGAATAAAACTAGCTTGAATACACACCAGAAATCCAAGAGGAAAAACTTCACCTGCTCTGGGCACTTAAATAAGCAATTCTCTCATGCTACAGCACTAAGCTGGAGTGTCAAACATAACTGATTGTTACCGACCTCTATTTCTCAAACACAGCACTACTTAGGATAACAGAAACAGAAAATCCACAGTACACTAAAATTAAAGGCCATTTTCTTACAGTTCTTAGAATAATGGTATTTTGATTTATTTTCTCCACCTGCCTTTCTACTAAATCACTTAGTGGAAAAATGCAATTTTCTGTTTTTCATTTCTTTCTTTGTGGCACACCCAGTCATGGCTTGCAGTCGCCAGTTAAAGAGTTCCATTGGCCAGGGATGCCCATCAGCAGCTCTGCCTGGTAGGGGAAATAACTACCTGTCTTCTGCAAAAGAGCCTCATTCTAGCTTTAAGCCATAAAATGACATGCCATTTCTGCACTCTTTTCTCCAACCATAACATTGCCTTTCATAACATGCATTCATGTGGTTGCCAAGCACAGAAGTCCTTTTTGTTCTTTTGTCTTCTACTGTTCACGAAAAGCCAGCTATGTTTGCAATGAAAAATCTCATATTTGGCTGTAAAGCTATTCTGAGAGAGCTCTGCAATCTCTCACGGGCATCCCAGACTCAGGATGTCAGCTCTCACTGAACCATGAAGGCAGCTTACCAGCAAACTAGATTCTGCAAAATAACGTTTGCATATAAAAACCCACCAAAAATTAATGGACTGTTTCTCCTCAATAATATATTTCTCACTGAGGATGCAGCAAGTACTGTCCTGTTCCTTTATATCCATATAAAAAGTTTCATGCATAGTTCAGGCACAATAATTATAAAAAGAGATGCATATTAGTCTCTTTCTCCAATTACCTAAGCAAATCATCCTCTTTCTTTAGTGGTTATGGTAGAGAAAATCACTTCTGATTCTGAGGCCAAAGGACTACATCCACATTCTGTAATGCAAGGGGGACTATGTAAGAAAATCATCTATTCCTAAGAAACCATTTTTTTTGCCCTCTTTATAATACAATGAGGTTATAAATAAACAAGCAAGAGAAAAAAATAGGAATTTCAATTATATCTGAATAAATATTTTGCTTCTTCTCTGGCAAAAGATCTCTCAAGGAAAAAAAGAAAGGCCCCATGGCAGTCAAATGTTCGTAGACACAAAGCAGTAGCTTGTGCAGCAGGTCACATTTTGAGTTTCTTACTTTTCAGGCCTCCCTGAAAGATTGCTTTCTCTTTGCAGCCAGGCCTTTGATATGCTTATCATGCACTTAAAGCTATTTATGGATGGATATATAATCCTGTCTAAACCGATTAGAAAAAATTAAATCAATTCACTGGCATCTACTATATTAAATCATGTACTCATTAGGAAACATTTCTGGGACACCAAACCTACCCATTAACAATCTTAGTTGGGGAAAAAAGGCTGGGGTAGAATCCCAGACAAGTCCTCTTTCTCCCTCTCTCACTTTTATGAGTGAGAGAATTTAACAAGCAACTGTTTTCCAGCAGTTGACCGTGAAATGGATCATGTTTTATTTATTCTGCACAAATGGCAAATCACAGCAAAGTGTAGCCTTGGGATTAATCAGTGGGCTTTTATCACTGGGGCACCAGTTGGACTTTGGTTCCTCTCAAAGTGCCTACAAATCACTCTGATTAGATGCCTGTCTGAAATATACATCATTTGATTTTGCTGGCTTCAGGCATAATAACTGGAAGACTGTATAAAGGGGATGAGCTTCAACAGGGTGGGTCACTAAGGCTTGATATAAAGGCTGAAAATTAGTGTGTCTGAGAGAAGGCTAGTGAATAACAGGCAGCTATGCTCTGAAAGTCTAATCTAGGAAAAAAGGAGTTGCAGAGCCTTGAAACACTGAGCTGCCCTGATTCCAGGATAAAGACCTGGCACTTTTACAGCTGAGTGCTGGTGGTAGTACTGGGGGTCATACAAGCTGCAGCTTTCCCATCTCCACTCAATAGAATAAAAGGAACTACTATGGAGAAGAATCAAAATTCAACACAAACTTCATTGGAAAATCGATAAGATTATTTGTAACTGATATAATGATATCAGTTCTATATGGCAGGCAGAAGCACCTGGCCTAATGAATCTAGCCTGGAGACATTCAAGCCTGCAATATCAGTCGTATGTCAGTTACTTAGTCTTTCTGGAAATGTAGGTAGAGGAAGACCTGAAGATTTAGCAATCCTGAAAGCAGCTTGTGTATTTTCTGGTCCCATTAAAATGTGCCCAACTTTGGCCCAATTCAAACACACAAAACATGGTTTAAATATGCTGAAGCTCTTACTAAGGAATTTAGGTTTTACTGCATTCCATTTACACCGTACAGCTCCCCCTCCACTGATGCTAACATGGCAGGTTCAAAACTCAGTTGTTTGATTTCCTAGTTGCCAAATCCAGATGTTTCTCTACAGTACCTGCAGAACAGGTGTCCCTGCTGCAGTGCTGTACGGCTCTCCATTACAACTCTTCACAGAGAATAACGATTTACTGCTGCTACTGCCACGGAAAGCAATACTAGTTGCAATCTGATAGTAACTGCATCAACACAAAATAACAAAGGTTGTAAATCTAGCCCTGAAGCTTTGGATTCAAACCCTATGCAGCATGCCATGCATCGTAATGGTTCGCTGAAATAGTATGTATTCAATTATTTGAAACTTGCTTCATTTGATTGCTGCACAATACATAAATTTGCAGAGTCCATTTCTGGCATTTGG
The DNA here is from genome assembly GCA_013400415.1 of Scytalopus superciliaris. Taxonomy (NCBI): domain Eukaryota; kingdom Metazoa; phylum Chordata; class Aves; order Passeriformes; family Rhinocryptidae; genus Scytalopus; species Scytalopus superciliaris. The sequence goes on from VXBX01000457.1 coordinate 732,346, forward strand.
ATTTCCCGTGCTCCTGACTTGGCTGTATATATTTTCCCTATGCAGATCTTACGTTGTCTGTGAATTAAAAAAATATTTCGGGCTCAATGTGTATATAAGGTATACATTAATGTAAACCACTCATTTGGAAAAGTAGGTATTACACTAATACTACTTTTTACCTACCGCATGAACATGATGGATGTGTTTTCTCTTCTCTTTACACATTATCCACTTGATTCCTTTAGCCTCTTGTCAATACCCATATTCACAGCAGCTCCTTCTGTTCACTGAGCAGAAAGGAAAGGTATTTTTCTTTTAAGATGATGTGAACATCACTCAATGAATCATTCAGCAAGTACTACTGCAGCTCAGTCATCCTACAGGCCATATTAGGCTCGGGACCCTTGAATCTATAGCCAAAATAAGCCTTAGTATAGAGTGTCTTCTGTAGTTAAGATAAGCAGTAGCTTGCAAAGTATTAAGGGAAAATCCTATACTCTGATCTGAGGTATATTATAATAGGATCTACTTAATATTCAATAGAGCACTTTCAACACACTTTCATTTTAAATACAATTAATGTATTGCAATCTCATATTTATCTCTCTGGAGAGCCTAAGAATATTTTCTCCATTGTACTGCAAATGGAAAAGAATCCTCCAGTGTCCTGACACATTCCTTTGGAGATTTTCAGTGCTTTAAATCAAAGCACCAAAACAAGAGTTTATTGTAGCAACTCAGAGGGAAGCATCATCTCCAATATCCCGATTCTCTGCAGCTGCTCGTTCAGCATGGGTGCAATCTGGTTATTAACAGTAACAAATGGGGACTTCCTTTGCAAGAAAGAACATCTCTATGTCCACACTGTATATTCTTTACATGTAAGAGGTGTCCATAAAAATTTGGGGGAATTTATATCCAGATGCATACCCACTCATATATTCTCATACTTTACTTATTAAGTTTTCATTACAGGAAATAAAACACATAAGGTGAAAAAAGTCATCAAGCTGAAGAGTCAAGAGTTCAGAACAGGCAATAACAGAGGTCTTAATTCACCTCCAGTGTACAGAGAGGTTATGTTACAGTTATTAATTATATGCATAGAATTTTTCAGTTGGACTCATGTCTCATTCAGCACTCGGGATATACAGAGCTCAGAGAGTGAGTTAAAAACCTCTTGGTTATGCTCACTCAGATTTTGGCCCTTGGCTTTATTCATTACACAACAGTCTTTCCTGTGTTGACTACAGAGTTGCTAATTTTCTCCTGGTGTTTCTACACTATTCTCTAACCATCTCAGCTACTCCAGTCAATTTTATTACTGTCCCTTGTTTTCAGACAAGGGAACCAAGGTCCAGCAGAAGTGAAAACCACAAGAATTCATAGCCTAAATTGAAATACAAACTTTGATTTATCAAATTATATAGCATTCTAAAGCACTTTGTATTTCAGAGTAAGCTCCACTAGACATCAGCTGTGGTTGTGAGAACTCAGCACTTTTACAGAACTGAGTTGCGTTTGTAGAAAATAAGACCTATAATAAGTGACAACTCATAAAAATTTAAGAAACTTCCCCAAGTTATTCTGTGGCAGATGCAGGAAAAGACTACAAGGGATAAGAATGGCATTTATTTGCTTTGTCCATGACATTCTTCTAACAAATCTCTCACCCTTTTACCACACACCTCATTTCTGCAACAATGAACTATACAACTTTCATTCTATGTGTTTAATGAGGCTGGAGCCTTTTGGAGGAAAAAAGCATGTAATAAAATAGTGTATTAGAGAATTTATGCACATAAATATCAATTTAAGATTGCAGAGAAAACCGACTGCAGTATTTCTTAACTTCTGACTTCCTAAGTTTTGCAACATTAGCATTTTATTAATGTATGAAATCAGTGTAAAAGTGCCTGGGCTTTTAATATAAATTTCTTTATGCAGAACAATACTTAATACTGAGAGCTCTAGATGTAGTTTAGTACCAGCTTTTGTTGCTTGAATTAATGATGCCACAGAGATAGCAGGCCATTCTTTCTCAGGAGACCAAGTAGTAAGGGTGTTTGGAAGACAGACCTTTGAAGATTTCATAGCCATTTGGTAGTAGCAGAGGATACTAAAACTGAGGACTCTAGCATTTTCCAAGTGTCTCAAGTTTTAGGGGAAATGTGTGCTCATGTATTACTTCCTTCTGTACTTTTTATCTTGGTATGATTCCTGATACGTGCAAGGAGCAATTGCAGGAGAAGTTCTGATCAATCAGTGTAATCCTAGCACTGCACATACTCAGGGACATTGGAGCAGACTGAATTTATGCTAATTGCAGCTTGAGTGGTGCACGTTTCACAAAATTAAAAAATGCTTGAATACAGATCATCTTACAGAAAACATAAGAGCAGGTTTTGCCAGCAGAACTACCTGTAACAGTTCAAATATACTACTTATCCTACAAAACCCAAGAAATCAAACATAGGAAAACTGAGAGGCATGTTTTGGTGTACCCCAGACTTAGTTACTTTGGGATTTCATCAGAGATGACATGAGGTCCCCTTAATTTTTATGCAAGTGTTTTAATTCTGTTTCTGAAGCAGCACTGCATCTAAGATCTTGTAAGAAAACCTAGGCAGCAATAAAGAAGCACCTTGCAGAAGAATTCTTATTTTTTTTAAGAGGGAGAGAGAGAAAGAAAGCAAAAGGGAGCAAGGCTTGTTCATATTTCTGATAAAACGTTCATATTAGAATTAATTCTAAATTTTTGCAGTTTATTCACTGCTGCTCAGGATAGATTTATCAGAGGTATAGGCATTCTTAACTCCTGTAAACAAATGACGTTTCAGGTACATATCTGCACTGCATGAAAAATATGGATGGTGCCATATTTTAACTCCAGTACTCAGAAAAACATCCTATTAGATTATCACAACTTAACCGAAATCAGAACTAACAGGATATATGATGGGTTGTTGGAACATAATTCAAATGCTTCCGTTCATAAATGCGTAGAACTTCGCATAATGAGACACATGTGTTTTCTAATAAAACCATACATCTCACAGAGAAAACAATCTACCTCTACTTCCACATACATAAAACATCCATCTTAACAGCTGGAGAATGCTGCCAGGCAGTGATGTGGGCCATAAGGAGCTTAGCAGTTGCATTCCTTTCCTGCCTCTCCCCTGCAAATACTCTTGGACCCAGCTAAGCAGAGGAAAACAGAGGCAGATTGTAAGACAAGCCATGGGGCAGTAAGTTATTTCTGTTGTAGAAGTATGTCTTTAACAAATGGAAAATAGTGGTATGATACTCGATACAACTTCATTTTCCTTTCTAAGTTATGGAAGCATCCAAAGTAGGATTAAAAAAAATCACAAGAATGTGATACTAACTCTCATCCCCAACTAACAGCAATGGGGAAATTAACCATTCCACTCAAAGGTACTAAGATACTCTGACATGCGTTATTATGTTCACCGAAACCTGTAGTCTACAGATACGTGTATTTTAGGTGGGGACACAATCCCAAACTCAGCAGAGGCAAAACACGGTCCACCAGACCTCCTACTGAGGCAAAAGCTTCTTTGCTGACTTAGGGTATCTGCTCCTCTGTGCAGGGGCTATTCCACCCCACAGCAGTTGGCTCCACAGAACCCTCAGGAACTGGCTCAAGCAAGGAGTGGCTGATCAGTGCAAGCTGCTCGTGCCCCAGCAACAGCAGCGACTCCCACAGATCCTGTAGGCACTTGTAGAGCCACCACCTGCCAGGGAACAGTGGTAGAATGAAGCTTTTCAGGATAAAAGAATACGGGCCTGGTGTACAGCCTCCCATGCCCCACTTCGAGTGCTGCTTACAGCCAAGTTCAGCTGGCCCTGAATCCCATCCTCTCTCCAGATGGTGATTAGTGCCCACACATTGGTCTCGAGCCATAAGGCAGCATGATCACAGGAAGGCCTGTAGCGAGATGTTCGCAGTTGAAAAGAAGCAGAGCCAATCATTGCAGAAGGAGCAGACAGCTGAGAGAACAGCATGAAGCTGTGCTTCATGGTCTGAGCAGTGCTGCCTGTACAATTAAGCAGCTTCCAACAAACCTGACCTCTGTTCAACCGACTGCAGAAAGCAGACAAAAAGTATCCTCCCCAGGAATAACTGCTCTGTTCTGCTACAAAAATGTAGAAATTGGCTCTACCTTAGGGGTTGTTCCACCACTGAAACCTGTTCACCTTTATAAAGCACAGCAGAGGACTTCACAGTAGTTTTTACTCAAAATCTAACCCATCTGGCAATGTGTTTATTAATAGAATGACCCTCCATGGATAACTATAATGTGTAAAAAGAACTGATTACAGTCAGGACACTGGACTGGCATGAACAAGGCTAAGGAGTAAGTGAAGTAGTATCACTGTTGCTAATGTCTGTGTCTGTATCACAGGAGAGGCACACAGAGACGCAAGTTTAAACACACAGGTTTCTAAGGACTGATCATACCCCAAAGGACTTCATCCATCTCCCACAAACACTATTTCCACTTCAGCACTTACCAGGTCCATTCTTCAGGTGGAATACAGTTGGCATCATGATACTGTTCATTACTTTCCTTACAAATCCACTCAATTTTAAGTAAGTGCAAGGCCAAAAACTTGAATTCAACCTGTAACTCAACAGAAGGGACATTAAGAGAGAAACTAATACAGTATGGGATTTTTAAAATTTTACATCATGGAAAAAGTGCACAGCATTTTGGACTTAGCATATCTTCAGCCAAGTGCTAATCTCAAGTGCTACGAATTACGTTCAGTACCTGCTGTTTGTTCTGGATAGAAAAGCAAGTTCTCTTTTGTCCATTATTGCCATTTTAGTCCACATTCCATCAAAACTGTTGCTCATGGTATGGAAAATAATCAGGAGAGAAAAGAGACAGATAATGGTGGTTGTGAAGGCAGACAACAGGTGAAAAGTGAGAGAAGAGAATGCAGCTATGTTACCCTACCAAGACATTAAAAAGCCACAACACATGAAAGCCAACCCAAAGAAAAATAACAAAGCAAAGCACAAAAAGTTAACAAAAGACAGAGAAAAAAAGAAAAACGTGACTAATCAAAAAGGTGCTAAGAATTGCCCCAAATAAATACTAGCAAATATGGTTTCATTTCATATTTAAATTCCTAAATCAGAAACAATTTTGAGTACTGATGAAGTGAGTAAATTAATACTGTATGCACTCTATGCCTTTGATTATCAGGACATTTTTAACTCTACACAAAATTTTAGACTATCATTTGCCTCTGTCTAAGCAACTGGGACTGGATTCCCATCTGTGTTCAAAGTTTGTTCAGGTCTGCCAGTTACACAGGTAAAAAATGGAAGTGCCTAATATCTAAACTCCCTATACTATACTACTTATGCCCTTTCCTCAGAAAACAAGACAGAGCCGCTGATAAGCCCTGCCTTCCAATGTCAGGTATATCTGAAGTTGTCTGGTGTACTATTTAAGGTTTCCATCAGCTAACAGCCCCATGCCACCTGCCATCAATCACAAGAAAGCAGTATACAGAGCAAGGATGGCTTAGATATTTTTAAAAGGACTAAAATATTTTCCAGCCTTTAATGTATTTTATGCCACAATTTAATCTGATGTTTTTCCTGTGATTTCTACCTATAAAAAGACAAGCTTCTTAAATAAAGTTCACTTACTGTAGGAAGCCCCTGATGGGGCTATAAGCTGACTGGTGACCACTAAATACACACCTCCTTATACAACACATTATGTTCAGTGCGTGATACAGTATGATTCAACAGAAGCTTTGCTCACTCCAATATGCAGTATCTGTTTCTATGGATTCAGATTCTAGTTTGTGCAGACTTAATTTCAAAATACAGCTTTTGCTTTTCTGAATAAACAGGTTTGAATTAGGCCCATAACTCAGCCTTTATAAATTCAACTATAGCATATAATAGGATTATTTACCACTTTTATAAAGTGACAAGTGTCTGCTACACAATATTGTGGGGAATTATACAGTTTGAACGCCTTCAGTTAAAAGCCAGCCTCCAGCCTCCATATTTTTATAAGATCAAAGCTAGTATTTCTCTGTTTAGCCCTCATTCAGAAAGATTATGTCAAATCTCAGCCGGAGTTTTTTCGCGTTCAGATTTTAACAGCCACTGATTACCCCCTATCACAGCTAGAACTGCTGGAAGCTGTTTGGAAGAATCCTCATGTAGCTTGCTTTCTCTGTGCCTTCCTCAAAGTGCTGTGAAGGATGCCAAGGTAACCCCCAACCCAGAAGGGAGCCCAGGCCAAGGCTCCCCCATAACTGCCTTATGGCTGTGATGGAGACCCCCTCAACAATTAACACAACACGATTTCATACTTGTTTCTGCAAGAATTCTCTGCACATACAAGCGAAAGAAGTGAATCAGGTAAAGTGTGATGCCACATTCACTTCTAAATTACTATCTCTTTCCCCCCCTCACAGATTCAGAAATACAGTACTCTTGTTGAAGGGGCTAACAAAGGATGGGGAGAAAGGCAGGTGATGGAAGGAAACACCTTTCTATCTCCATACTCCATCCAGAAGAAACTCATCTCTTTTTCTTGTACAAGTGTAAGGAGAGGTGGTAGAGTTCAATGTCTAAAGCAAGTAAATTTTAGCCAGACAAATCTCCTGTTAGGCCATGAAGACTAACTTTCCACAATCACAGGCAAGAGCACTATGGATATCTTATCCACAACATCAATTCCACACAGCACCATAACTCATTTATTTCACACACGCGCACATGTAAAAATCCCACAGAAATGTAATGTGCCAAAGGAAGAAACTAAGGTCTGTGAAATGGCACTGGATTATTTAGATAATACTTTGAGCAAATCTGAAAAGGCTCATGATTTATATCACAGAGCACTACAAAAACCAAACCAATCAGCTAAAAACCCCAACCCAAACAAACAAACAAACAAACAAACCCACAAAAATCAAACAATAGACAGCTGTACCATTCTCAGAGCAAATTTCCTCCTAAGCCTATATAAGACAATGACAGTCTAAACAAAAACACACCAACCTGGTACTTAACAATTCAGTGTCACAAGGGGCACCCACATACTTTGATTTCACTTCCTCTCTAGTTGCAACCATTTGAGCAGACTCAGGGGACAACAGAAGGCAAACAAACCTTGAGACAGCCACCAACTGCAACAGCACTGTGCCTCACTGGGCAAGAAGGAAAAGGGGCAGGAAAAATCCCTGCTGATCCCCAGAAAAACATCAGGAAGCCCTAGTGCATAGGAGTAATACCATATAAATCCTCAAAGAAACCAGTTATCCAAACTCCTTACAAGAAAGATAACCTTTGTGCCCAGAAAGGAAGATAACCTCTCTCTTAGATAGATCCAAGGGAAAACAAAGAAAGTCAGATAAATAGGAACCCACAAAAATTATTTCTTGTGTCAGAAATAATCTCTTCTGGTTATACACTCAAATTTCCATAAGATGATCAAGACTCATTTAAAACAGTTGCCTTCACTGTAGTGGGTGGAAGTGTTGATCTGCTGGAGAGCAGGAGGGCTCTGCAGAGGGATCTGGACACACTGGATGGATGGTCCAAGGCCAGGTGCATGAGGGTCAACCGGGCCAAGTGCCAGGTCTTGCCCCCGGGTTACAACAGCCCCAGTCAGTGCTGCAGGCTGGGGGAAGAGTGGTTGGAAAGCCGCCTGACAGAAAAGGACCTGGGGGTGCTGGTCAGCTGAACTCGAACTTGTGTCCAGTGGCATCCTGGCTTGTATCAGCAATAGTGTGCCCAGCAGGACCAGGACAGTGTACTGGGCACTGGTGAGGCCACACCTTGAGTGCTGTGACCAGTTCTGGGCCCTTCACTTAAAAAAGGACATTGAAGTGCTGGAGCATGTCTGGAGAAGTGCAACAGAGCTGGCGAAAGGTCTGCAGCATAAGTCTTATGAGGGAGCGGCTGAGGGAGCTGGGGGTGTTTAGGCTGGAGAAAAGGAGTCTGAGAAGGACCTTATTGCTCTCTACAAGTACCTGAAGAGAAGTTTTAGCAAAGTGACGGTTGGTCTCTTCTCCTGGTTGACACAGGATAGGACAAGAGGAAATGGCCTCAAGTTGCACCAGAGAAAGTTTAGATTGCATAGCAGGAAAAATTTCTTCACTGAAAGGGTGGTCAGGCATTGGGACAGACTACCCAGGGAAGTGGTTGAATTACCATCCCTGGAAGTGTTACAAAAGGCGTGTGGATGTGTCACTTGGGGACACAGTTTAGTGGGGAACACAGTGGTGCCAGGATAACGGTTGGACTTGATGATCTTAGAGGTCTTTTTCAACCTTAGCAATTCTATTATTCAGAAAGCCAATCTCAATTGTTTCGCAGTCTTGTTTTTTCAATAGCTTGGAGGATTTTGTCCAGTATAATGATAATAATTTTAATCATATACCAGTAAATATTTTATCAAACATCTCAGAATGTGAAACCTGTCTCAAATCCATTTACAAAGGCGTAGGGAAACAATAAAAAGAACTACTGAAAGTTAGACAAAATAAATTCCTTCCTAGGGCTTTGGTGGCAAAATAAACCTAAGATTACCCAATCTTCTGGTGAAACTATCATTACAGCTCCCTACACACTATATTCTCTGTCAGTTTTTACATCTCATAAGATGATTATCTTTAATTTACCACCAGATTCCCAGTTATTGCAAGTCAGGTCATGAAAACACAGGGAAGTCTTTCTTGCCTTAAGCTTGTTTCTTCACTAGTACCAGGGATGGCATCTTAAGCATAAACTGCTACATTAATCACTTGAAGTAATAGAAGCAGCATTTACACTCTTATTTTCAGATTATTATAGTAAAGTATTACTTAGGAAAACAAAAAAAGTCCTCAAAGAAATCATGTCCATTACTCCAAGCTCTTGGAAAATGTTTTATATGTTTTGCACTTAGATACCTCATCCTTGCTGAAAGCATCGTAGCTGAGAATACACACTAGTCAGCATTAAACAACTAGGTGTTTTAAAATGTTAACTGTACATGGCACTATAAAATTACAAATGGTTGAAGACTCTGTGTTTTGGCCAGAAGAGATGAAAATTATAATAATGTTAATTAGGGTCGGGTTTTTGAAGGCCATACTTGTAAAATAATCCCACTGCAAAAAAAAGGCACAGAGTTAATATTTTTACCTAATGCCCTATTCTCTTATCTACGCATTCCCTTAGTTTGTAGGTCTTGGCCAATTTTTGAACATAACTATTTGTGAAGCTCTTTGTGGGCTCTTTTCTCTCCTCATATTGCTTTTTAAAGGAAGCAAAAGGTACCTGTATTAATGTCTGTTGCATCTCCATCTGAGTCAGTGAAATTACACCAGAGATTAATTTGTCTGTGTCTATCCATGTTCTGAACAGAGTTCTCTGGTCTGCTCAGATAAACTTTTGCAGGGTTGCTTTATGTTCATTTTTTGTTTAGGTAAAACAGCATGTACATTTAGGTGTCATGATCCATAGGCTGCTGGAACCATCTCAGTGTAAGGCAGAGCTAATTGGGTTGGGGATAGGACACTCAATATAATCTTCACCTGCAGAACTCCCTTGGCTACAGAAATCAGAGCTCATTCACTGAGGGAAACACAAGGCCTTCCCTTTGTAAAAGTTTTCCTGCAGTGACATTATATAATGGGCTGGCATCAATTCCCCAAAGATAAACAATCAGAAATATTTCGGAACCTCAAATAATTAAGCAAACAAGAAGCAAGCAATGATCCAAGCATGCCAACTGTGAAAAAAACAAGAGACAGATGGAGAACAGAGCTTTTGAGGTGGAGATCTGTCTATGGAAGCATTAGGAAGACCTGCAACTCTAAACATGAAACCAGAATCCAGAAAGGAAGGATAAAGTATTAAAGCAGTGGATACAATATGCACAAGATTTATTTTTGTTTGTTTGAAATACAGATTTTTAACTTGTAAACTGTATTGACGTGCAAGAAACAGCCTTCCTTTGAAAGCCACCCAGGTGGATTATGTTAGTATTGCTGGCATATAGCACAGTGACAAAATGAGCAGCGATTCCCCCAACTGCTGTCATATAGAAGAATTCCTAGCCTCAGGGCTGATGTGTTAAGTCCTTTCAATGCTAAGTGACAGTAATGCACACGAGCCGCATACTCATATCCATTAGGACACAAATACAAATACCAGAAATGAATTAACTGATCTGAAAACATTTTTTGATGGTAGGAAACCAGCACAGTTGGATCCAGGAACCAAAGTCTGAAACTGCACATAAAAAGCTCAGTGGTGATGTCTAAGGAGGATTCATAATACAAGATGGTTAAAAGAAAAAAAAATTGAAAGGAAAATCCTCTGCTTAAACAGTTATATGGCAACTTATGTGTGTCGCAATGCCTCCCATAGTCCCGCATTTATAAAGTTTCTTTTGCATTCTCACTCCAAACTCTGTCATTACATGTCCTTTCAAAATCCATTTCTTTAAAAAGACTTGTGCATGAACTGTTCTTGTTAAAATGTTTAACACTCCAATTAAAACAGTATGAATAGAAGAACATTTTGTAACTCAAGGTGACTGAAATCCCAAAAGACTGTGTGATCTTAACTTCTAGTTCTTGCCTTTTTTTCTTTTTTCTAATAGTTCTTCTTTCTTTTCTGCAATCCCTTCTTGTTCTCATCTTAATTTAAAACCCAGTCTGTCAACCTTCTGTATGATATCAATTGTCAGTAAGGTATTACTTGGTACAAATCAGTGTCAGATGAAACCCTTAAAGAAAAAAATGCCTGTTTTGAGAAGAGCTCTACATGTATACAGCCAGGTAAGTCATGAGCATAACAGTACTAAAAAGAGACTCCTAAGACTATTTTGTTGGAGCTTATCTGATTATCCGCTTTAAATCAAGAAATTCTTCCTTTCTGACAGTATGCTGCAACAAATTCTATTCAGCACTCTCAATCCCATAATCCAGTGGACTGCATCACTTGCAGAATAACTTTAATAGAAAGGATATAAAATTCAATCATGAGATGAATTAATTAGGACCTTTCACAATAAAGTATATGTAAAATAAATCCAGTGAGAATGTGTTGGGGCCAAAACTATTCTCCCATTCTTTAAAAAGAAAGACATAATCTATTAATTCAGGTAAACATTTATTGCCTAGTCAGTCCCTCAAGTCTTGCAAAGCATCTCATAGAAGGCAACTGTAAAGGCTGCAGGGAGTTTCATATGTAAGCAGTACATCACCAGAACACCCTTCCTAGAATACTAATGAGATTAAACAAAAAACCCCAACAAAATAAACCCAGATCCATACATACACTTCTACAATTACAAAAACATTTTCATGCTTATAGCAGGAATTAATTGCAATACGCTTGCTCTAATAAATTAATAAATGGAAGTCAGGTTTGGCATTTAACCTATTTCCACAGTTCAGAATGAGGTGTGACCTATACCTGAGACTGTTACCTCTGTTTGCTCCTTATTGTGCAACCTATTTCTTCTTCCCTTTTCTGACTAATAGTGCCATCCTATGACTATCCCCTTACTCTCTGTAAATGCCTTCTTTCACCTGCCTTTAAAACTCCATGCGTCCTTTATGGGCTCTAATCCCTGAATCCCATGCAGCACCTCTGCCTACAGGAAGTGCAATCTCTTCTTGTCCATTGGGTTCATCTTCTCTCTTCCTCCCCTTCTCACTACCAGACTCCAGCCCGTGATTGGCAGTTCTAGTTAGGCCATAACTCCTGGTCAGCTGTCACAATTCAGAGACCAGTTAAGCAGCTCAACCTTCTAGAAAACAACCCAGACCTGCGTCAGCAGGGCTTAAAAAATACCGACAATGTCTGTGAAGGCTTCTCTTTGAATCACTAGGCCTGTCAGGCCCCAAGCTACTCTAGGAAAGACAATGATTCATCTTCGACCTGTGGTGTAGGTGCGGGGGAAGAAATCTCAGCAATTACAGTCCCAATGCTCCATTTGCAAGGCTAATTTTGGAAACAAAATGAAAAGGGGGGAAATGCATGTGGTTTTACAAAAGCTAGATTAATTCTTACTTTAATAGTTTGCAAAATGGCCTTTTTGGCCTCCAAAGCCTGGCTCTGTACCAAACCATAGAGCAATGAATACCAGAGGCTTAGAGTAAAAAAGTAGAACTGAGAAAGACAAAAGGATTCAAGCTCTGTGTAAGAATATGAACAGGTTTTTAAGTTAGCATGTACATGAACACCAAAGAAAATATAAAAACAGAATAAGATATTAATTGCTAACCTTTGCTTTGTCTGGGTCCTGCTTTTGTTCCTAGCTCCCTGAAAGGTGGAGTCCATGCTATTGGTCAGATGGTTTTTTGTGGGAAGTGAGAGAGAGGCTATTATCATCAACAAGAAACGCTATTGCTATGCCAGAACAGGTATAGTTGAGTATTCATTCATGCTAAAAGATCCAGCTCCCTGCATCTAGACAGACCATTACTGAAAACAATGATTTAGTCTTAGAATGGCAAGGAAACATTTAGAATGCATGGGCTCGATATTGGTGAGTTAAACTATCTTTGCTACCAAAAATGCGAGCAATGCAAGTGAAACATATCTGCATATGGAGTTTGTTCCACCGGTGGCTCAGCTGAACCATGGTGCTCCTGCCTGGGACTATATACCCTCCACATACAACAGAAACATGTCAGGTGTTGCATCGGTCATACAACATGACCATAAATACAGTAGAAACTATGAGTTCATATAAACAGTAAGTACCTCAAAGTGAACTACTTTTTATGAGAAAGCTGGATTCTTGTCATCTTGCTGTTTCATTTACTGCTCCTCCTTTAACAGAGGAGACAGTTGTCATTTAAGGCTCCTTAAAGGAACATGAATAAATGCTGAAAAGTTATTGCCTTCTGCCCATTGCTAGGACTAACAGCAAAAGGCAGCAGCCACCAACTGCCTAGTTCAGGAAGAATTGCTCAAGGGTCAGAAAGGTAGCAGGAGTTTCAATCAAAGGTTAAAGAAACTTGTCTTCTATCCCCAAACTCCTTCAAAAGTAAACACACCACGGCATTTACAATTTTCCTTCTGGGAAAACAATCAGAAAGACAACAAACCACATGTGTCAGATGTTATGCACATCACTTGGCGTCCTCTGGAAAGCATTCAGAGAAACTATGGTGACGAGTAAGGTATAAAAAAATTTTTAACAATTGCTAAGAAAGTAGTAGTGGTAGCAAAACCTTGCTTAGAGGGAGCTTTCTTCTGGATTAATTCCAAAAATTTTTAAATCAGAACAGAAACAAATGATAAAATCAAATCAGAATAAAATGACACTAGCATTTCCTATGAAGGAGAGCTGGTTTTCTGGTTTTTCTGAATCTCCCAGACTTAGTCAGGTCTCTCTTTATTAATTCTGATAGAAATGCCTGTATTTATCCCTAAGCTCTTAAAAGAGATGCATTACTCTCGACTCTATATGGATCTGTATAGGAATGATGAGACAGTGATTGTTTGCAGAAAATAAAGTCCATATACAGCAATAAACTGGTAAGAATAAAGTTTTCCACAATATGAATGTGTATCTGGGTATGTTAGTTTGAGACAGCAACATCAACCCAAACTAACCTGGCACACAAACAACAGCCCTGGTTTTGCTTGGATTTCTTTGAAAGCATCTTTAGATTTCCACAGAGAAAGGCTCTGCCTACAAGTGATGACCACGCATGATATCCAGCTATTGGAATTCATAGCATGTAATGAAGTCATTTCATAGAGTATTTAATAAAGATGTAAATGAGAAAAAAATAGAGGGAACACTACACCACCATGAAAAGTTCTGCTCCAAATAAAACATAAAATCTAACAAAAATAAGCAACTTTATTGGTGACTCTAAGAAGGAAAATTGTTACTTTGGTCTCAAAAGACCTTAAATTATATCCTAGTGAAGTTACAGTAAGTTCTGTCTCTGCAGTCAGCTGTGAGGGTAAATTTCACATAAGACTTGAAGCTAACTTTTCAAATCTTAAGTAGATCTAGGAGTAACTAACACATATAACTCAGAAAAAGCCCCCAAACACCAGGACATTCAATAGAAATTAGGTTTACAGCTGTTTTGTAGGGATTTGAAGATAAACGGTAATTAAGAGATAGTGGGGTTTCTAGAAGATCCTCGTAGATGAAGCTTTGAAATTTTAACCATGAGGGAATTAACTGATGAAAGAAAATTAAAAGATTATTAGCAAACAAATAATTAGTCATCAAGCAAGATTCTCCCTGCAGATTTTCCTTTTAAAACAGGTCAAACAAACAACAACAACAAAGTAGAACTCTGCAACAGTTCCAGAGATGAAAAAATTTTCCTGAAATGAAATGCTTTATACAAAATTATATATACACACCAGGTAGACTTTACTGGGAGCTGTCATTGAGCAAACTCATCATTCAAAGCCTCTCAAACTGCAAAATACCAACAGGAGTACTGGGGCAAGGGACACCCCAGAATCTATACAGGAAAAATAAAGGTCCATTGACACTTGCCCAGCCAGCTTCTCTCACTCAGGAGACAGCAGGGTCAGAATGGAGGGAGGCATTACCCAAAGGCCAGGTACACAGTAGCAGCTGCTTTTCAGAAACAACTGGATCCTGCTCAAGCAGGTTCTCATAAAATGAACTCACACTCAAGAGAGCTGCATGAATTCATGACTGGACCTGCGGTCAGGGAAAGAGTGCAAGGCATTACACTTCGTGCATTATACCTCACTCCTGCGTGAGGGTTTAGCCTTGACCTGGTATAACAGCAAACTGATCCTGTTTACCTGCACACAAGTATTAGTGGTATCTGGCTATGCCAAAAGGACATGTGGATTTCCAAAACTAGGGAATATAACCTAGCAGAATGGCAAAATCTGCTCCTTGATTATGATCAAGAAACAGTAAGTCCAAATGGATTTCATAAATAGCTCTGTGCTATAAAGGGAAATTGGGACATAATTTTCATTTCTCCTCTGTTTAGTCATCTCTCCAAGCTTTACAATTGTGCTATTTTGAATTTCCTAAATAAACATTTTTGCTTTGACCTACCACCAGAATTGGAAAAGTGGGTTCAAAGTAAAGGACAACAATGTATCATCATCATCTTACTGACAAAATCAACCCACAGTCAGGCTTCTGGTCTAAGTAGAATCCAGTGTATAAAAAAGTTCTTCCCAGAAATCCCCTGTTAACACAGTACTGAATCTAAAAACTACAGAGAAAAAGTTGGTACTCGCTAAAGACCTTAGAGGAAACACTGCCAGGAATTCCACTGGCTAATGACTGCCAGGGAAGTGCCCAAGGTGGCTGAAAAGCTGTCTGGACCATTGGGCTCAAAGGCTACTGGCCAAGAGTTCAAAGTCCTCCTGACTGGCAAAGAGGAGTGGTGCTCCTCATGAGTCACTTCTGGGGCTGGCACTGCTTAACATCTGCAGCAGCAACCTGACCAACAGCACAAAAGGAGCTGCCCTCAGGAGATGACATGGAGGTGGCTGATGGCACGCTGGAAGGCCCCAGCCCTGCAGAGGGACTCCTGACACGGGTCCCTCCCTGTCATTCCGAGGGCTCCTGCCAGCTGGAGGGGCGGCCTCTGGCAAGCCCACGGAGCTCAAGGCACAGGCTGGGCTGGCAGGCAGGGGGCAGCCCTGCAGGGAAGGGGCTGGGTCCCACCCAGGGGGGGAGAAGGAGAACAGAGTCAGGAGTGTGTCCTTGCAGTGCCAGAGGCCAACCACGTGCTGAGCAAGAGTGTGACTGCCAAGTGCAGGGAAGGGGCTCTTGATCTGTCCAGTATCTCCTGAGGCTTTGTCTGGAACCACCACGTATCCAGATCTGGGACCCTTGGGAACAAGACTAATATTGAGTGACAGCCTGGAGAAAATCCAGGGCAGAGCCACAAGGGTGGTGGAACATGGGAAGGAGCAGGCTAAGAGGATGGAATTCTCTTCAAATACCCCGCCAGGAGCCACAGAGAAGACAGGCTCTTCTCAGAGGTGTGTACAGGAAAAGGACAGGAGCCAGCAAGCTGGAGCAAGGGCAGAGTTGTCTGGGTATTAGAAAACATTCCCAAAGAGGGTGGATCATCCCTGAATCAGGCTGACACAACAGAGGCTGCAGAAAATCCATCTCTGGATCCATTCCATCTTCATGGGAAAAGGTCCTGTGCTTTCAAGGTAGCCCTGCTTGGAGCAGGGGGTTAAAGCAGAGACTTTCAGAGGTCCCTACCAATCTGCATTCCTCTTTGAGTCTGTGTTGGGTTGGTGTGTTTGCCTTTGACAGGGTGAGAAAATATGGGGTTTTTGACAGGGGAACCTCTGAGCATCTGTGCTCTGAATGAACCGTGTGTGTCTGTGACAGATGCAGGCATACACATACACAAATGATACACCTACACTGAGGAGGTCTGTAAGTTCAGCCAGCAGTGTAAATATCTGCTATCTCTGAGAATATGGTCACCTCTCTTTATCTCCTGATATTTTCTCTAAGAACTTTCTTCCCCTTTCCAAGACCCTCCTCCTCCCAAGGCTTCCTAAGCCATTTGCATAAGGGACTAATTATAATCAGGGCTGTGTAAGCAGCAAAGACATGGGTAGGGAAACCTGTTGGATCATCAAAATTTCTCACCCTGGAGAGAGAAGTTTAGATGATTACACATTCAGATGTGTATGCATACACACAGGACTTATTTTATTTTGCCTTTAATGTTTACTTTTATTGTAAGGGGTGCCCATGTGTCCTTCTTAGGCTTGTATATTTATTTGCCAAGTGGTACCATGACTAAAAACCTTCAGATCCCTCCCAATGTAATATTTTCCCCTGATCCTGTGTGACATGAATCCTGTGGATGCCTGAAAGCACAGGAGAAAAGTCCTCCCCAGAGGACTGGCTCAGAAGCCAGTGCCATAAGTCCTATGAGGAGCAGCTGAGGCATCTGGGGTTGTTTAGCCTGGAGAAGAGAAGGCTCAGGGGAGACCTCTTCACTCTCTACAATTGCCTGAAAAGAGATTTTAGCCAGGTAGGGGTAGATATCTTCTCCCAGGCAGCCTGCAATAGGTCAGGAGGACCCAGCCTCAAGCTGTGGCAGGAGAGGTTTAGTTTGGACATTAGGAAGAAGTTCTACACAGAAAGAGTGATTGGTCATTGGAATGGGCTCCCCAGGGAGGTTGTTGAGTGACTGTCCCTGGAGGTTTTTTGAGAAAAGACTGGACGTGGCCCTCAGTGCCATGGTCTAGTTTACACGGTGGTGCTCAGTCATAGGTTGGACTCGATGATCTCAGAGGTCTTTTCCAACCTAATTGATTCTGTGGTAATTTCCAGAGATGAGATTCTAAACCTGTTGATAGCAGAGATAAGGTTTCAGGTAGAATGAACAAAAGGAAATCTTGTCACAGAGTATCAATCTACTAGGACCTTTCAGTAGAAATTTCAGAACAGTAAAGATGAGTGGGCAAGTCCTTAGCTTTGGCTTCTTACTGCCACTCAAAAAAGGATCCAAAAGACAGTTCTTCTCAAATCCCAGAAATCACAAGAACACATGAAATACCACAACACTTACACTGCCAAGGCCAGGAGATTAAACAACCCCCTGTTATTTCAACAGCATAGCATTTTACAAGCATGTATACGGTTTCTCCCAGTACACCCTCAGTTGCCAATGGCTGGCTTAGGAAATTTCCGTGAATCCTTCTAATCCCACATATCATTCTCACTCCCCTGAGAAAATGAACATGGATACAACTAGTCTGTTCAAGAAGAACTTAGCAGAATACCAGACTCTGTACAATAATAAACAGCATCTCCCATTACACCAAGGCCCTATCCTTACATCTCATAAATGCCAAGGTAATAGCTGACAGAAACAATTTTTCCAGTTAGTAACATCCAAGAAGAAAGCCAGACAATAAAGGGGCAAGTTTCACAACAAAACCCAGGCATGAACTTTATCATTTACGTGGATCAAGTTGCTGAAAGCTCCAGTTTACCATTTCAAACACATGATCTGGTCTAATGATTAAGCCAGACTCGATAGCAGATGCTGAAAAAAATGCATCAGCCATGACACAAAACCCTAGACCAGCAGCTGCTGTCTGCCTTATTTAACTATGGGGATTGCTACCAAACTCCACATGCTTCTCTCTGGTCACATTTCTCTGTAACCACCAAGACAGAGACATCTTAAACCTGACAAAGCCTGACTATAATAAGCTGTCCTCAACACCACACTATGTCCTAGATTTAATATAAAAGATAAAAAACACTGTGAGGCTGGCCCAAGAGAGCCTGCTAGGAGCCAGCATGATTAGCAGAAACCTTACAACATAGTGGCCTAATTGAGGGTTGAAGCATTGCTGTTATTTCATTCAGCAAAACTGTTTTCAAATATAATAGTTGAATAGCTGGGTTAAGTGCATTGCCTATGTTATGAACCTGACAAGAGGAATCAGCTGGAAGCTGAGCTGGAGCTGAAGCTCTTTATCATCACAAGTGGAAAAATCTGGATACCATAGGAGACAAACTGTCACAACAACAGAGGGACTAGGAAGATCAGAGAGTAAAATCTTTGCAGGTGTCTTTTGGCTGCGGTCCAGGAAGATTCAA
Source organism: Scytalopus superciliaris (assembly GCA_013400415.1). Taxonomy (NCBI): domain Eukaryota; kingdom Metazoa; phylum Chordata; class Aves; order Passeriformes; family Rhinocryptidae; genus Scytalopus; species Scytalopus superciliaris. The sequence goes on from VXBX01000457.1 coordinate 750,966, forward strand.
TCTAATTCAGCATGGAAACTAAAATAAATCCACAAACCTACCTGTGAATCTATGCAGTGGGTACATTAGAAACTAAGGATTGTCATTGAAAAAGAGGGGAAAAACAATGCGAGTAAGAAGATACAATCAGAAAATGTTACAGCTCCCTCATACTGAACTGAGATTCTGCATTCATTTGAGGTATATGCACACCAGGTAACAGTTCTGCTCCTTTCCTATGACACATGTTGGAAAGGGCTCAGGGAAGGCTCAATAAATGAGTAAACCAGTTTCTATCATGTGTGCTGACAGACTGGTTGAACTGATTCCTGCACTCCAGGAATTTGTAAGACTTAACCATTCTCAAGGCCTAAGAAAGTTAAATAGGAAGTCATCTGAGCTTCAATCATTTTTAAGAGGATTAATCCACCTTTATTGCCAGAGTCTGTATGTTGCTCTATATGTCAGACAATGTCAAAATTTACAGTAAAGCCTAGAAGGCTCACTCAGAAGAGCTGTCCACCATCCTGCAGTCACTAACAGCTCATGGTAAGACAACTAATGATGCACAAAACTTAACTTACGTTTTGGGGACAAGACACATCAGTGAAGTTTCTTCCTTCTTTTGTCAGCTCCCATGCCCAATACAGTTTTCAGAAGGCATTATTACTAAGGATACTTTTAAAAGCAGGGCTTTGAGAGTATTATTCAAGGTGATGAATCAGAAAAGCCATTGCACAGTCTACTTAAACACAGTTTCCTATGCAGAAAATCTGTTTTATTGTTAAGTTCCCTCTGATACAGACACAGTCCACTCCTGTGCAGTGACTGGTAAAATGGACTGGTAAAATCATCACGTTAATATTTTCATTAAGACACTGAACAATGACTACCTCCTTCTGACATGGCTACTTAAGATGTAAAAATCTGCATGGGCTTGCAGCAATGGAGGTGAGGACACTTCAAGTGTGTTTGTGTGTTGTGCCATCGCGTCAGACTCCATAGCCATAATGAAACAGCACCTCAAAACACACTGTCATAGCAGCCTAGTGCTCTTGTGTTTGTTCCCACCTTAAGGTAGCATCAAAAGGACCAAAAAGGGCAGAACAGCAGTCCACAAATCATAGCTGGGTTCAGAGCTCTAGGGAGGGAAAAGCTGCTCTTCCAAATTTCTCTGGATGCTCTCCATAGAGTTATCTCTGACTGGGTGCTTTAATATGGAGCAAAACAACAACAAGGGAAAAGACGCAGGGGGAAAAAGAGGCTTTCAGCTCACTGAGCTTAAACACTTGGCCTTGGAGCAGATCTCTGTAGCTACTCAGTAGATATATATCACACTCAGTTTTGAGTTTTGCGATATGAATACAAACACCTCACACACTAACAAACCTAATAAGCTTACATTTAAGTTTAGGACTCCTCTCAGATGGAAAACAAAGTCATACCTCAGAACAATGCATAGCAGAAATAATGAAGACACATTCTTGCTATTTCAAACAAAGCTGCTGTCTTTAATGGATCTTATAACTTTATGGGGAGTTACATTGATTTGTTTTGAGGTTTTCTCTTAACAGTGCCTGGAAAGGAAGATGTTTTATTTATTTTTCTTACAGGAAACTGTTTGTGGTCTGTATTACAGTTACAATTTCAAGTCAGCATTACAAAACAAACTGCTCTGTCTCAATGTGAATCAGCAATGAAGCCAGTCCTTGCTGCGAGAAGCTAAAATCTAAGAAACAGCATCAGAACTGAAGAGAGGCTCCAACGTTTTCACTGCATGCTGGCAAACTACACAGTAGTTGCCCAGCTGTGTTCTTCACAGGTTGTGTACATAAACACAAAACCAAAATTATACAGACAGGCCTTCCTTAAGTTAATCAACTCACTCCATGAGAATCAAATTCAGTAGACAGCACAAATTACTTACAGGAATAAGTTCGAGTCCCCCGAATTAAGACAAGGAATGTAATAGGCATGCCCACAAAAGGACAGAAAGTGATTTGTACTTTGAAACATGCTCTTTAGATACAGTGAAGATTGTTATTTTTGTTTAATCCTTTGCAGAAGGCCTTGCAACTAGAATATTCTCACAGTTATGCTGAAACATGTGAAAACAGATACTGTTAAAAAAAATCACACTGAACAAGAACATGTAATCAGATGTAGGGACTTAAATTTGGAGGTAATTTACAAGCACTTTACAAACCAGCACACTCCTCCTTCATGTCACTATTCTACAATCATTCTTGTTGTCATAATGATCAGCAACTGAAGACTCCATAATTCTATCAGCCCGAGAGACTAAGCAGGCCCAGACTGGGTGAAACACCACGCTGTTATGTTGCTTGGTGGAGCACCTACAGTACACAAACCCTTTCACAAGTTATCCGTCTGTAACCGAAACATGATCGACACAGCAAGTGTGTGTGTTGGCATAATTTAATTTCAGGTTTCTCTGCTCAACAAAACTCTGGCAGAGGGGCACGGTGTGGAAAGGTGAACAGAGAAAAATCCATTTATATCAAATCTTTATGCAGTTTATCTCCTTAGTTCAGGTATTTATAGGAAAAACCAACCTGCTGAAGCACAAAATATCAAATATTTTCCCTTTAAAACCCACCTACTGAAATCACACCATTCCATGACAGGAGAGTATGATCTGCTGTTCTTGGAGTTACCAGTCTTTTGTATTCCAACTCACCTCAGTCATTAAAATCAGGCCATTTTTTTCCTTTCATAGGGTTCATGCCATCCACTTGTTCACCTCAATTCACTGCCATAAGCAAAAGCCATAGGAATACTTAACTATTCAAAAGTGTTTATAAATTGAATATATACTTATTTACCAAGTATCTTTGCTACATTTGCCAGGCATCTTGCAATATTACAGAAAAATAACCTGCTAATATACTGCAGACTGAGTGCATGGGAAAAGACAAAAAAACATCCACAAGTGCCATCTATCATCTCAGTATGCTTTCTCTCTGTGTAAAGCTAACAGAATCATAAGCTACTATTGACACTGAGCCAGCTGAAAATGTGAACTGCAGCAAGGGACCTAATGCAGATAAATGTCCCTTTTTTGTGCTTTAAAGAGCTCTATAGGCTCTTTCTCCTAAATCCTTTCATTAATTACACTGACTAGTAGAATCCAGCATTTTTGTAGAGGCTAAATCTTTCTTGTTGCCTATTGAGCCTGCTTTCCCCTTCCCCATGAGCTTTAAGAGAGAGTGGTTATTCTGTGGCAGAACATGGAATCTACATCCAGACACATGTTTTGGGTGATAAACAAAACAACTATGGGCTACAAGCTGTATCTACACTTACACAGGGATTAGTTCAAACTTCTCGTAACTCAAATGTACAATTTTCTATAGCAGTACTGATCACAGTCACTGTTTCCATCTCCTTTCAGAGCTAGATTTGCTGCTATTTTAAGGTCTAGATGTACGACTGCATCTTCTGAGACAGTGAAATCATCATCACTCAGTCTTCTTTTAGGCATACACATTACAGGAAGGTACAGTATTTGCTAAGCTTCATTTGCATAATTATTGAGGCTTTTGGCATGGTAGTTTAGACACAGTTTCTAAGAGAGCAGCAGTACCATTGGGAGGACATACTCCACCATCACATGCATTTTTAAATGGAGACAAGTGCAATACCATGTACATATGTACAGCCTTGCTCTGTGTTGTAGAAAAAAACGATGACAACTTTTACAAGCAGAGTTGACTACTTGTGGTTTAGTCTCAGTTCTAAACACCTTGCTCAGGTGAATGTCACTATTGCAGTTGCACAGGACTGGCTTTGTGCACACTGGAGCAGCAACTCTTCAGTGAAGGGACCAGTGAATTCTGGGGAACTGATCTGTTTGTTAAGCACTTCTGAAGGAATATGGCAGAGATGTGGGTGTTCAGTGCCCTGTTTTAACAGTCACTTGAAATGAGTATGAACAAACAGCATTACAAATTGGCAGGTTGTGCCTCAACTGAGGAATTATTCAGTGTGTTGTGATTTCAGGAAAGCAGCAATTACTTCAGTGGACAGAGAACTGGCCCAAAACAAAAGGAGGACATAAAGAGAAGGGAAGGGAGAACCTCTGTAGTCTGTCAGTCACAGGGGGAAAATAATCCTATTTTTATTCTTTTAGAAGTATTTCAAGCAATTAAATCCTGTTTACTTTAGTGCCAACCAGTGCCTGCTAGAGTCAGTTCTTCTCTCCTGCAGATTGTATTCTCCAGCCTTCAAGTTTCAAGGTCACGCAGTACTAAACTTAAAAATGCATTGGCACAAAAAAGGTAGTAGTTGTTGTCAACAATAGTGACATATCTTCCTGAAATAATCCATCTTTTAATTTTCATATTCATTAGAAAATTCAAATGATTTTTCAGTGTGTCGTGACCCAAAACAGAGCCTATAAACCTACACATTTCTCAGTTAGGGAAAAATTATACTTATCTGTGAGCTATTTAAAAATTTGATAAGAACTAAAATAACTACTGTCATCTGACAGAAAAAGGAATCAAAGACATACAAATGAAAAAATCTCCATCCTCAAATAGACAGAAGACATGCTTGTACTGTACAGTGTTCTAGGATTTGGACAGTATGCACACACCCCTCTGTCTTGGAGGGTCTAGTGCACAAAGTTCAGTATTGCGCATCCAAACACCAGCCGGTTACAACATGGTCTGTTTCTTGAGTAGTCATGGTTTAAATGCAAATTTATGTCAATTTTTAATGTAAACCTTTTAATATACATTTGATACTTCCTTCTTCTGATCTTTACGTGCCCCTGGTGATACAAGTAAATCTAACCAAATCCATCTTCAGTCTTCTGACATTGTGAGGTCAGAGACTGTATGAATTCACATCAACGATAAGCAATTGTTCTTGACGTGAAGTGAAGCAAATCAATTTCTATAATTACAGCTCACAGAATCTAGTAAATTTGCCCTGTCCCTTCTGAGTGCATTTGATAAAGTTTTACTTCTGTTTTCACTTTAAAATATATTGTTCTGATTATATACATTTGCCTTTTTCCACTTTATTAAATGAATTGTAGCTATCTAGAAATCATTCCATCTTGAAACTAGAAAAACACAAGACAGTGGATTCCTACCTCAGTAACCTATTGCTCTTCAGAACAACCAAAAATTTCTTCTGTTTTGATTTGGATGTTCAATATATTAAATTAGCACTTTGTTCCACAGGAGCAGAGGTCACTGTACAAAGGGAGATTTTTTTTGCTTATGCAACAATTTTGATACCTAAAGCATTTAAAAAGATTTCCTTATCCAGGAGGCCTGGGATGAACAGCAACTTTTTATGAAGAGCCTGGGCTAGACAATTCAGCTATTTGGATTCATATGTTACTTGTCCTTCAAATAAATCCTTAATGAATTTTACCTGACATTAAATTTCCAGCTCCCATTTCTCAACCTTTTGCTCTTATATAGAAAAAATATCCATGATAGAGAGTATTAAAGTCCATAATAACAGAATAAAGCTTGGCAGACTTATTCTTTCTGACTGAACCTTAGGTCATCATTTCATGGCGATTTTGTATAAATACCTTTAACTCATGCACACTGCATGTCCCCTGATTTTAACTCACTCAGATTACTGAACTTTAATTGAGGAATGTGATCTGGGATGGTTTAGCTTTTCACTGAAAAGCCATGACTTCTTCTTGAATATAGACACTGCTTCCTGAACATAAAGAGCTATGTTGCTCTTGATATCTGTTGCAATCTGAATCCCATGACTGAACACTGCACTGAACTATTAGAAATAGGTAAGTTTTGGTCTAAAAACAGTATCACACTTTTTGTTAACGCTTTTTCAAAATGTATCTTCTTCAGAAGAAGAGACAATTCATTATTAATAGAATGCACTATAAACATGATGGCAAGCCATAAAATTCTTGCTTAATTTCTTTTCAGGAAAAATGTTCAACTTCAGTAAGATTTATGAACTCCAGGTAAACCCAAGTGAAACTTTCAAATTGAACTATGCACTGATTTTCATTCTGATGAGTTCCAAAAATATCAACCTCCCATCTCACCAAGATGTCAGTCACTGTGTTGTCAACAACATAGATGCTCTGCAAAACCTAGAGTGCAGTTAGTGGAATTAAACCAAGCCCACAATTTTTTTCAGAGAGATCCCAGTTTAAGCAAAAAGTTTGAGAACTACAGAATGCCACAAGAAACAGATTTCTATTCATGAATATTCTTATAAAAGTTTTGACAAAATTCAAAAAATGGAGGGAAAATCTTCTGCTTTAGATCTGATTCAGGTCATGTTATTAGGTTAGTAATTTTGTATGGGAATCTTGAATGGTCTTCCTGTGAGTGTAGGGATTACTTCTTTCATGTTGTACATACAGTGCCTTTGAGGAATGTTTCATTCACTTGAAAAACTAGTTCTAGAAGCAATGTCTTGTCTAGTACTCTGCCCCTTGTCATATTGCTTTAGAAGTAGAGGAGGAGAGGTAAAGCAGATAGGGATAGCTTCCTAGCACTTTTACTTTTGATTAAAGACAGTATTATTCCATTCTATGTGGTAGGCGAAAAATTCTGCTTTATTAACAGTCTATAGCACCCTAATGAACTCTGGCAGAACACAGAAGGAAAACCAGGTCCCTACTGAGTTCTCTGAAGAAGCCAGAGTCAACCAAAGCAAAAACACAGGCAAGATGTTAAGCAGGCTAAAACTTGACTACAAAGAAAAATGAAAAGCTTATTCTAAGGAGAAGAAGTTTCCTATTATAAATAATTATAGGACACTTTCAGTACAGGTTTATTAAACATGTTTTTTCTGCACCATAGAGTCAGATACTATTGTCTGTTAGTATAAACATAGCATCACCAGTTAGTTTTGCCTAAGTAGCCCCCACTGGCTTGTTTAAACTGGAGCATTCCTTTTTAAAGAGTCATTTCTTTTTTAGTTACTTTGCATGCAGCGTGAAACAGTGCATGCTCTGCTAAAACATAGAGCTGCACAGGGGGAGGCCAACTGCATAATAATTCTTGAAGAGACTGACAATAGCTGGAATTAAATTATACTTTCATTTTTCTTATGTGTTTCAATCTGATTTGTCTTAATTGCATGTTTGCCACATGTTAATTATCAGGGCTTGACACTGTACAGTTGGTATTTAGTAGGAGAGTGATTTGACTAGGAAAATGAAATCTAAACTTATATGCACACAAATGTTTGGCAACAAATTAGATTTGCAATTAAGCAAACTTTACTGCATTACGCACAGATGCAGGATTTCTCGAAATGACCATCATAAACCACCATGTCTCAGATACCCTTTATCCAGTGGCTCTACAAAATCACTAAACAAAACCTACACTGCACAAAAATCTACTCATTACATAAAAACTAAACTAATAGTTTAACACAAAAAATCCACACAGAAACCTTTGAGCTGAGTTGAGACCTGCAGTTACTGTGCTGTGTAGGAGTCCTATCTTTGGCCTATAATAGGAGCGAGACCACACACCAAAAGCAGCACCAGCATCTCTCTGAAGTGAGTGAAGCTGCATCTCTTACACAGCTCTGAGTTTGGCTCGCTAGGATAGAGAATGCACCAAGGAGGTGACACGAGCAGATCTCAAGTGCTGAAAGGAACATACTCATCTATTCCTCAAGTAATTAGAAATTAGACTAAAATGTTATTAAAAAAAAAAAAAAAAAGGAAGCGAGAAAGAACTTGCTGACACCAATTTGTTTTTGAAATATCTTCAGGCAATATAAAAGGCTTCCCGTGATACTTCTATTAATTGTCTCTCTCACCCAGATCTTGGGTGTTGGCTAGCCTCAGTTTCAAATATACTCCAGAGGAAACACTTTGCACATCCTCCCTGGATGCGTTCTTTTTGAGGTGGGTGTGCTAGGCAGTTTGGCAGAAAGCGTTTGCTGTAATTAGACAAACACTTCAGGAGAAGCAGCTGAACAGGTTTTCACTGAGCTGCTGTACCTACTCAGATTTGTGCTTCTGCTAATAACAACCCCTACCAGCTTCAGCCCTAAAGATCTGAGATGCCAAAGACAGCATGAATAATTCAGTGAGCACTGGGTCCTGAACCCACCTTTCCTTTCATAAAGAGAGAAGTAATGCACCTCAGGTATAAAGTTTTACTCTAACAGGGCTTAATCTTTCTTTCCTCTTTCAGTGCTTTGTTACTAAGTGCTGTGTAGGAGTGAAAAGCCTTATTACCATGTAATTTTGTTGGGATCAGACTTCCAACTACCTGCTTTACTTCATATTCATTTACACAGAATGATCAAAATCTGTTTTATTTCCTAACAATAGCGAATTTTGCTATAATTATTTTTAAATGGCAAATTTAACGAATAGTGCCCTAGTTAATTCACACATGGCACCTATCACACACAAATAAAATACCATATTATTTATTACCTTTCTCATAATGAACTTTGCGATAAACAACTGAAAAACTAATTTGTTTTTTGACAATGCCGAACCTTTGAATAGAGAAAATCACAGAGTCGAACACAGAGTGCAGTCCTGTGTGGTAAGTGGTCTCCATAGCAACCAATAGATTTTTATGCTAAGTCTGGCCTTTAAAAACATTTCACGTTTACCACCGAGAAAAAGATGGCCTTGATTTAAAAATGATACAACAAGTATCTTGAATGTGCATGCTTTCTCTCCTCTCTTGCAAATAAAATTAACAGACGTCCCTTTAACACTAAATCCTCTCAGCACTGTGTGTCATCATTGACGTATGTGTGGGCCTGCTTTAGGCTTGGAAATTTTTTTCCTTGCATATCATTGCAAGACTTGAACCCCTTTCCCCCCCATTTTCCCCTCCTTGTTTTTCTCTATCCTGAACAAAAATAGAACATCAAGTTCTTATCTCAGTCAGTGATCATGGTGACAGTGAAAATATTATTGCATGCTTATCTATGGCAGTTTCAATCACACAAGCTTATAATAACTTGCAATAATGGAAGAAGTAGTAACTATAGCTGCAACGCCTGCTACAGCCTCATTTACTTTCTCTCCACATTCAAGTGACTGAAACCCCTAAAAGGGAATGCATTTTTAATAAAGAAAGATTCCAACTTAAGAATGTGTGTATGTAATTATTGACAACAATATGTTATAAAGAGTTGCATGATTATAATCATTAGCACTTAATGAGAATTTTGTTTGCAGCACTGGAATTTGAGTAACAGGACATAAGGGTAGATGTAGAGAATTATAACTGAATTTATTGTTATCTTTTCAATTCTTATAACCTGAGAATATAAGGTACATGACTTTAACATTTAACTCAAAGCAGAGCTTGTATGCTCAAGTTATTCCTCTTTGCATGGGTGTGGGATGCCTGCTTTTCGTTGATTAGGAATGCAGCCTTAAGAGCTTTGGATGAGTAGGAGGGAAAGATACAGAGATCATTTGTTGCTATTCCTGTAAAGGTAATTTCAACATGCATTCAGTCATCATGGTGACAGTAATAGCACTTCATACGTAGCCTTTCACATCACCATTGAATGTTTGGTCTCTCTGTTCTGTTCCAGCACAAATGCAGTATAAGCATCACTCTAGCCACACTGATTGCTTTCTACACAATTTCCTTTGCTCAAGGTACACTTTCTTTTCACTGTAACTTAAGAAAGGTCCTGTGTTGAGCCTCAGTGAAGAAGGCATTAAAGAAGTTCTGTTTGCCATGAAATAAGACAATGTAACAGACTTTATTACCCATTTTGTTTCTTTCTACTATATGCTATTGGACTTCAGTTTCTCCAAAGGTGATCATCAATGCATCAACAAAAATGAGAGTCTCCACTATGAAGGAAGGCAGGCAACAAAACAGTAGCTAAAAGCTTCTGTACGAAGAAGCATGCTCCCCATTGCATCTCTACAGAAGACAGGAAGTTTGCCCCCTCTAGAAAACAAACGTGCTACAAATCTAGCCAAGATACAGACAGCACAGCCGTAACAAGGCCAGAGAATTCTCAGGTGCCATGGTAGAGAAAGGCAGGGTAAGCACCTGCCGTTGATTTCATTTCTTGCATCAGGATCCACCATACCACTGAGGGGACTAATTAATCACAACAACGTGCTATGACATGTCAACGAAATCTTGCCGATGGTGAATGCTGTAGCATTAGTGTATCATCACCACCACCGCCACCCCCTCCTCCTATGCTCTTTTCTTTCACACAGATGGAGAAACACCGTGCCAGAGTTATGATTAGCATAGGGTTGGAGTTATCAGAAACAACTGAGCAGTTCCTGACAGACCAGTTTTCTTATTTAGAAGGAAAATCAGAAAGATATGTACTGCAATTTCATTGCTAAAGGAGGAAAGATGCAAGCAGAATGCTCCAAGGGAGGGTCCTATCTGTCAAATGCTTCCCTTGATTCCTGGTCTGCAGACACATCTCCACTGAACTAGTCACAACCACGGTGAGCCCTAATCCCCTTGTTCCAGCACCAGCACAAGCAGCATCACAATGTCCCTGGGAGCTGTGCTCTCATAGCCTGCCTTCACAGCCTGCTTTGAAGGGAAAGGGCACGTATAAACACTATGGGATGCAGCAGTATTTCCAACAAGTTAACAGAAAAACCTTGGGATAGCACTGCAAAAGACCTCTTATGCAAAATGAAGAATAAATATGATGGTACTGTATTAGCATACCTCCTACACAGAATCTCCTTCACATACTCCTAGAAATTCAGCTGTTTCACTTCTTCTCTTTTTTAAAGCACTTACTATCTTATCATCATATGTACTTTAAGCAAGTCTGTTTGGATTGCGCAGACCTTTCATTTTCCCTCATTCTCCAAGAGGAAAACTTTCACATGGCCAGTTTTAAAATGGTAGATAATTGGTATGTTCTGAATGAAGTATTTGCTACTTAGAAAGGCATACATACCAATCAAGTCTTCCTTTAAAGTAGGGGCTTTTAATACTGCCTCACAGCTAGTCTAGTGAATAAGTCTGAAGGTATGTGTTTGGCGAAAGTGAAATGGTTAAAACTCCAGAAACTTCCACAAGGTAGACTCAACAGCCTTTGTTTTCCTGTTCCTAAACAGTGATGCAATGAGATTTTTTTCTCAGGCATGGCAGCATACTGATCATATTTGAAAGTGGCAACTTGTCATTAAATACCTGTCAAATATCCCAGCTTCCACAGTTAATTACAATATAATATTCGCTGCCTTCAGAGAAAAAAATGTCAACACACATTTGAATTGGGGGATGAGAGCAAGCACCACAGTAGGCACAGCACTAAACATCAAAGCCTACACACTATGTAGGCAGACCAAAGGTCCACCAGCTGTTGTCCAGGAAAAAACCAGTCACTCAGAACTATTTTGATCAATGTTCAAAAGCGTTATATATGGAATCAACTTAGAAGTTCTAGTTTCTGGGTTTGGTTTGTTTTTTTTTTTTATTTTGCCACTGCCTCTTCTGCACAGAGAAAATGTGGTTGTTCTGACAAAAACAGTTGATTGTTTTACATAATGAAATATTCTTCCCTTCTAGACCCTATTAACTTTTACATATAAGCTGTTTTAATGTAGATGTGTCAGGAATCTGAAAATAATGCCTAGTGACAGCTCTAGGATTAAGCTCTTCTCACTTAGTTAGAATTGCTAACTTTGATTGTAAATTGCTTTTAAAGAGCAAAGCATATACTGTAAGTCCTCCCATGCCTCCTACAAACTGACATCAACAAGGCATCTGGGACAAGTGCATGCCAGTAATTCATCTTAATAATTTGTCAGCAAAAATGTCCTAATAGGATGTGTCTTTCATTTTGATTAAAATGACCCTCTGAAATGTGGTCCTCATAGAAGGCTGACAAGCAGAGGCAAATTTTGAACAGTCTGGCACTTCTAATTTTGTCTCTGGAAACTGAAAGTGCTGCTAAATACTCTTACGTAACTACTCCCTCCGTTTACCTCTCTCTGCTTAGATTCCACATCATGAAGAACCTGTTCATGCCTCTTTGGTGGTCAACAATCATAAACAGTGCTCTTTGGTCATTGTGACATTCTTTTTATCTTTTATTTTCTACCTCCATGGCATGAGTTCTAGTGTTACTTGAGTGTGTCAGTAATTCAAAACTGTGTTTAAATGAACTACTTGTTTTTCTTAAATGTATAGCCACAGCTTGTCATGCTATCTGGATGGTTTTAATATTGGGATTGTTTTTAATGTATGAGTTGATGGGATACACCATGCTGTCCAAATATTCAGATACATTAAACTCTTTAATACTAGATTTTGATTGTGGTGCCATGACATGGTATTTCTTTAGGAACCTCATTTTTCTTATGTCCTAAGACCTATCATCCTGAATTGGTAACCTAAACAGATACAACATTATTGGTAAGGATGTAAGATCACCGATTTAATATTAAAGTTGTCAATACAGGCTTTCAGAAGCCTTTTAACTGAAATTTTCTCATTAGACCATAGTATGTTTCACTTTATGAGTCTTGTCACACATAAAATGCAATTTCAGTATTACTATTCTAGATTAAGTAGTCGGCACAATTAGAAAATACTGATAGAACCTTTAGGGGCTAATATTAGGTATCAGGTAGGCCAAAAGTTGCATCAAGGAAAGAACCCTGGCTTGGACAGGGAGCTGGGGAAAGAAAATGTTGCCAGTAGATTGTCAATAGTAAGACAATCACTGAGTAAAGAGCAACAATAGCTGAAAAGTCCATTAAAAAAATTCACCAAGTTTTTGCTTTTTCAACTACCTCTCACAAATTGTTAGAGAGGAAAAAATAGGTTGTAACACTTCAGCTAACTAAAA
>VXBX01000457.1:763786-799309 GCA_013400415.1 Scytalopus superciliaris
AAAAAGTTTTTAACACTTAAGAAAAAAAAAAAAAAAAAAAAAAAAGGAGCAAGATACAGTAGTATTTTTGAGGGAGTTATGCAAACTTCTTCCTTCACTCCAGTTTTGGAAAGGGTAGTTGGTAATTTCAGTCATGCTCTACTTAAAACAGAGAGTTTGGGCACATTCCAAGACAATGCTATATAGTCCCTAACATATGTTTAATCTTGAACATACACACGTTGTATTCCCTTTTTTTTTCACTTTTCTGATCCCATTCCCTTATCTTTTCAGCATCAGCCTTAAAAATAAAAATTATGAGAGAAAACATTATCCTGCAGATTCTGATTTACTGTCTTGGCACAAGAAGGCTAATGATTAATCAAGTTTTGAATACTAATTCAATACCAGGAGTGTGGAAATATGGGAGAGAAAAAGAAGAAATAAGACAGCTCAGGTATCAGCTTTAGTAAGATTTGCCTTTCTAGATAGATTGGCTAAAGCCAGTTTGAAGCATCGTATTTCTGTGCTCAAACTTTAGTTGTTCTCGCTAATGTGCAAGACAGTTCCTTAACCATCATTTCATCCTTGAGTCATTGGGGAGAAATAGTTCATGTGTTTCAAATATGAGGATTTCCAGATTCCCCAACTCTATATCAGATAATAACACGGGATTCCCAGAATCAGGCTAAGCACACCTCAACCTTATACTACAATAGCAATATGTTACCACTCTTCCATAATGTAGCTTTCTCTGGCAAAGAACTGGGATCTCAGACTGTAGTTCTACATAACCATGCAGCATAAAATGGGATTTCTGCCAGAAAGCAAAGTAAAAAAAATATTCCCTTCTGTCTCCTCCAGTGTCACCTTGTTCCAGGCTCCACTCTGCCCTTTCCCATTGTCCAGCCTTTCAGGATCCCATGTGAAATACAATGGGAAGGGTTGGCAAGCAGAGATAGTGGGAAAGTTCTAAGGACAAATAAGGATGTTCAGCACCTTTTAGTTAGAAATGTGCCAATGAAGGGAAAAAAGCTAGGAACTCACAGCCAAGGTGAAAGCAAAAGCAGGGCCAACAACCTGCCATAGGAACACACACAAAACTGAATCAAGGACAGAGTGAGGACAAGAAGAATTGAGCAGAAAACTTCCTTTTCTGTGTTTTGTTTTTTATAAAGGCAGCAGTCTAACATTAAGCTGGACTTCCATATCTGTTTGCAGTCTTCCAGTTCTGAGTGAGTGCTAGGATCAGATTTTGGATGAGCACCTAGAGTATTCAATGCAATGTTCTACCTCTGCATGGGTTCCACTTATCTTGTCTGGCCTAGGATAACAAAACTCACCTTGAACACTGTGGGATATATTTCTTGTCATAAATCACACCCAGATAGTTGGAGCAATAAATCAATACTGTTGTTATCCTCTGCAAGAGGAACAGGAGGCTTAGATAACCTGCAGAGCTAAAGGGGAAACCTGCCAGCCTGCTCTGGACAGGACTCCAAGCATCAGACTCACAATCCCTGCAAGTTTCTTCACTCAGTAGAAAAACCCAAAAATTTAAAAATGCTACTGCTACTGACACTTCCCTTCTCCACAGAAACTGTGTTTGTGGTGTAGAACTGTCAGACTGGCATCAACATTCTTGTTCTTCAGAGAAAAAGACAGGTTGTAGAATGAAGCAAACCATTGAAGGGGCAAGGCAGAAGCCAAGCATGTTCTACTCCAAAAGGCAAAAAGGGAATAAAAAAAAAAAAGTCACTGATTCTTTCCACCTTCACAGATTAACTAAAAGTGCTTGTTGCCACAACCACTCTGCAGAAGCCAAAATTTTGCAATGAGAGAATAGGCAGAGCAGAAGAACTGATGTTCTCTGAAGTACCCACTCCCCTAAGTATCTTGCCAATAAGTTAAACAGAATTGCATGAATTTGTTTTTCACAAGCTTAAAATAAAAAAGAAAATAAAAACCCCACTCCAGGTGATATTTAGCAACACTGAGGCATTTTTCAATTTGATTTCACCAAATGGCTTAGGGGGGAAATAAAGCAAAAAATAATAAAAGCTCAACTGTTTTGACAACATTTCTAAATGCATTTTTAATTATTATTCTGATTGACTGACTTTGAATTTTTCTTCCATTTATATTAAAGAAGACCTTGAAATATTAAAAACTGGTCAAAGGATAAATAAAATAATTTAGTAAAGGCTCATTTAACCCCCTAAGTAAGTGAGATAGATTTTAAAATTGCTAAGAGATTAAATATTTGTCATTATCTCAGCTCCAGCATACTACTTTCTTCTACCTCTACCATAGAAAAGCTAGAAACATTAATCCCTGAACTGTGTTAGAAAGAAGGTGCTTGGTCCCCAGCACCAAAAGTACAAAAACAAAATTGTCCTTTACATTTGAGAGGCTGAATACTAGGAGAAATATTAGCTCTGAGAGCATGGCATGTGAGGGCAGAGACAATTCATGTTTACTTCAGAACAAAGCATGTAAAGGAAAAAGGAAAACCTTTTCATCAAATAAAATGAGCCACACTGGAGTTCAGAAATCAGTTTTCTGGTTTGGGCTCTACAAACCATGTACCCTGGGAATATGGGTGAGTTCTTTGCATTTTTGACTGCTTCCATTTACCCCCATTTTTTACAAAGAATATGATCTTTCCTTGACAAAACAATTCAAGATGTACAGATGAAAAACTCTTTAACAGATATTAGAAGATCTTCTGCACTTTGCCTAAGATCCAGAGTCTAAAAACCTTCTGTAATTCACAGTTCAGTGAAATATTCTGAAACATAAAAGTCTTTGGATAAAAACATTTGCATTTAGATACATTTAACTTTACATTAAAACCAAAAGATGAATAATACTTTAATGCTCCTACCATATTTATTAGCTCTGCTCAAGGTGAGCAAAAGCTCTTGGGAACAGCTGCACCAGACATTTTTCCCCTTCCCCCATCCACTATTTTTTCCTTACTTTAACTGCAGGAATTCAATTCTAGTACTATTTTTTAGTACTAGGTTTTTTCCCTCCTGGCACAGACATCAGAATGCAGCAAAGACATAAGGGATGAAGGATAAAATAAATAAGACTGACTACTAAATTAACTGTATACAGAGTGAAAGAGACACTAAACTGGTTGTTCAGACATATATTCTGACCTATTCTATCATGAATCTCTACATCATTTTAACCCAAAAGATTCTCTCCCAGAGCTCAGCCTCATTATTGTTTCTATTTGTGTTCTCAGAATCATTTAGGTTGGAAGTGGCCGCTTGAGAGCATCTAGTGCAACCCACTGCTCCAGCAGGTCAGCTAGAGCAGGTTGCTCAGGGAGGTGTCCAGCTGAGTTTTGAATATCAACAAGGTCAGAGACTCCACAATCCCTCCAGGCAACCTATTCCAGTGTTTGGCCACATGTACAGTAGAGAGGTGTTTTCTTGTGCCCATTGTCACTTGTATCACTGAGATGTGGTCTGGCTCCCTCATATGTTCCCTCCCATCAGGTATTTGTATGAGGTCCCTCCAAGCTTCTGTTCCCCAAGCTAAACAGGCCCGGCTTTCTCAAGCTCTCCTCATAGCAGAGACGCTCCAGTCCCTCAAGCATCTTCCAGTTCTTGTTAGACTCACTCCAGTCTATCAAGATAAATCTGTATCTTACTTGTATTGTCAAGCCTAGAACCGGACACAGCAGTCCAGATGTGCCCTCACCAGGCTGAGTAGAGGGGAAGGATCACCACCCTTGAGCTGCTGGCAGGAGTCTTCCTAACACAGCCCAGGCTGCTGTTGGCCTTCTTAGCCCCAAGGGTGCATTGCTGGCTCTCAGCCTGCCATCTATCAGGACCCCTCTATCAGAGCTGCTTTTCAGACAGTCAGCCCCCTGCCTAGGGTTGTTCCTTCTCAGATGAAGGTCTTCACAAAAAATGCATTAGGTCTTATAAGTGGTCTCATCTCTTGAGCAGAAAATGGTTTTTTTCATGGTATTCCTCTACCCCAGAAGCTTCAACTTTTACGTTGTTAAAATGTAGGGAAAAGAAGGGTGTCTCCCTTTCTTCCTCACACAAAATAATCAATTCCTTCCCTCTGCTCCCTGGAGGGTGTGAATAAGAAAAAGGTCTAGTAACAGGAAAATGCAGAATTTATTGAAAGACTTAATGAGAATGCAGAGTTGCAACCAGAAGGTTGCAGCTGTTGAGCACAAACTCCACTGCACACTTATTGCTGGTAGGTCTTGCATCCTGGTACTCATGAAACAACTACAGCATCATACATGAGGCCTGGACTCTGCTGCCTTTGCAGTGGCTCAGGCCATAAAATTACTTTTGCTGCTACCCCGTTCTGACTATACTTTCAGGGGCCTCTAGGTGCATTTTATCTTGAAATATAGTAAATGTCTTTGCTTACTCCCAGACCTACACATTCAGCTTAGAATTTGAAAGTCAAGGAATGTTAATTGTAATAATAAGGTGCTGTAGGGGTAGGAGCAAGCCATCACCTGGAAACCTGGATGCATTCAGGTGAGCAACCCTGGTGAGCCTCATAAATATTCAGCTGATCATCAGGAGACAGGACACTGAACACACCCAGAAAAGTGCTAGTGAACAGCCATGCAAATCTCATAGCTACTTTACTTCTACATACACTCTAAATACTGTTGAAGCTCAGTTACCCTATCATTTAAAGAACTCTGCACCTGAAGAGTGCTGTGCTGTAGGGAATGGTATGTACACAAACACATGATCCTGTCAATCAGCACCCAACATATGCCAGACCACAACATTCCAGCATTGTAATAATTACATCGTTTGACCATATCAGCTAACAGATTCTAAAGCTGTTAATAATTAACAAAAAACTGGAGACCTCCTATTTCAGGTGACATGGTCTAAAAGGGGAAGTAGAGAGATTTCCTTCCTTTTTTTTAGTTTAAATTTAAGGAACAAAATTGTTTACTGATTTATTTTTTGTTTAAATACTAACTTTTAAATAGTGGCATTTTCTAGGGACTAGTAACATTTTTATGGTTACAGATAAACACAAGAGTAATTTACTAAGCTATTTGGTAACATATGGAAATTGAATTAATCTGTTATAATTAGTCTTTCACTTTACCATATATTTAGCTGTCCTACCCATTTGTAACCTGATGAAATATTATCCAAACACGGAATGCTGCTTTGGTGGATGTTTTGGCTAAATAGCTAAGGATACTGTAGCAAAGAATTGTATCGTATTTCCTGTTTACTACGGCCTCAAGACAAAATTACTGGTCCTGGTATTTCAGTCATCTAGTATTCCTGTGCTCAGGAATTTTCCCATGGCTGTTTCTATTACAGAGAGGTTTAAAAGACAGCCTTACTCAAGTTGGCCATACATTACTCTGGACTTTACTACCCCAAGTCTACAGCTTTGGCACAAGAGGTTAAAGTATCTCCATGTGATCACTGCAAAGATAAAGCTTGAAGGAAAATGCAAGTATCAAAACCTCCCATTAATTTCGTTAGTTTGAGGAAATACAAGTTCTTTGCTTACTTGCTGAGTATTTAGCTGGTGATCTACATATTCAACCATGCCATTTAACAACAGTTGTTAGTGGCCCTCCACACAGGGATGCAGCAGCCTAACACAGAATTTGCACTATGTGTGAAGGCAGCATTTG
Organism: Scytalopus superciliaris; assembly: GCA_013400415.1. NCBI lineage: Eukaryota > Metazoa > Chordata > Aves > Passeriformes > Rhinocryptidae > Scytalopus > Scytalopus superciliaris. The sequence continues at coordinate 769,431 of VXBX01000457.1, forward strand.
CAGAAAATTACTAAGAATTAACTGAAGAAGGGAATGCAAAGTATCTTTTCTAAATTACTTTAAACTACTGGGCTCTCTTATTCAGAAATAAAATAGCTTCTTAATTCATGTCTAAATTTTGGCCAAATTCAGAGGAAAGTGATCACACTAATTTATTAGAAGTCTGATAACAACTGCACCCTCATACTTGGGTAATTGCTCAGCAATCCTGAGCAAATTGATGGAGACCAAAGATTCATGTTCTTCTATCACTTGCCAGATATGTTGTTCTTCAAGTTCTCACAAACTCATACACAAATACATTAAGTGTTGTGCTGAAATTTACGCATTATAGGCAGAGGAAAAAACATGTTCTGAGACCCTTCAGACAGATTAGCATCAATTCTCCTTTATAATGTCAGTGAAACAAAGAATTAGCCTTAGCAATGGAAGAAGATAGAACTTCTATAATATTTTTCTGCTTCATGTGCTTTTATTATGGATCAGCTGTGGCCTGTGATCTTTCAGAAGTATTTCACACATGCAGTGTACCTCACTTTTTCTAGGAGCTGTGTGGGTATTAATATTGTGGCCAACAGCAGAGAATTGCAGACTGGGCACATCCTCCGCCCTGTGTGTCAAGCCAATCTACAATATGCAATGACAGCAAAACAGCAGTTTCATTAGAGTTAAATTGTCTATATTAAATAATTTCACATGTAGTTACCTAATTCCACAATAAAGTCTTACATAGAAGGAAACAAGTCTTAGCTGTGAATATACTTTGTACATTTATTTTGAAAATTCACAATGACATATTTTGGATCATAATTTCTAAAGGTATGGTTGAACTCATCAATACAAATCAGAATTCTTCAATATAAAGAATTTGCAATATACCCATTCAAATCAGATATAGTCAGACATTTAAAGACAGAGCAGCCATACTGTTGCCCATAAAGTAACTATGAATGCTACATCAATTCAAGACTTAGTTATATTCCATGATATAATAAATTACTTTGATAGCATCAGACTAAAACATCCACAGTGAACAGAGTCCCTTTCTTAACTAACTAGCTATATGGCTTGTCACTTCCACAGGAGGAGTTTGGAATCATGATACACTGAAGCTTCAGAAGTAGTTCTGCATTTGGCATATAAGCCAAAGCAAAGAACACTGTAGAAATTTCGATTATTTTTAGGTGGTTATACTTTCATACTGCTATAAAACCCTGTCTAAATAGACAATGAACCAAATATGCTAGATATTGCACAAAGCTTTCATGTAAGACAAGAAACAGATGATCAGGCTGTTAAAAGATCAGTAGGGTAAGCAATTTAATAAGCAGTACTCTTAAGTACACGAGAAAGTGTTACTTTTTTTTTATAGGCATCCTGAGAAGAACTTAAGACAGGATTTGAAATGTGATGATAAGGTACCTTTGTGGATAACTATATGAAGTATCTCCCAAGCATAAAGACACTTTGGAAGAAAGAGAAAGGTGCTTGTGTAGAGATGAACAAGTGACAAAACAGGCCAGCAGCACCAGCCAACAGGTGCCTCAAAAAGCAAATTAAATACGGTAGATAGGAAAGTAGATAGCCCTGAAAGTCTTGAAAGCAACAACTTGCAGGAACAATCAGGAAAAGGATTCTCTAAGTTGCTTCTACTAAGAAGATAAAGTGTTACTTGTCAAGGAATTACTATTTCAGCGGTACAAAATTCCATAACAGTATCACATAGTTTTTCCCTCCTGCACATCTCTCTTTTTTAAGAGGCTTAGAAAAGCGAGATAGCCACGAGTCACTCACTTTCTTTATTGGACTCAAATCGTTATGATTTGAAAGAGATAAACGGAGGAAGGCAGAAAGTAAAGAATACTCTCCTGCCTCTAATGACAGCAGTTAAGGCCTTTGAACAGTTCAAGTTGCTACAGCCTCCAAAATGCACTTCCACAATCATCTGGTTTGAAAAGAGAATTTATTTTTTTTAAAGAAAAAAAAAAAAAAAGAAAGAAAAAGAAAGTGAGAAAACTTAGTAAGGCAATCCTCTGAAGTTCTCTTGTGGCTTAAAGCAGAGACAGCAGCAACAACCATCACTTTCACACCTGTAGCACATCTATTGCAGCAAGAACAAGACATTACAATAGAACTCAACTGTGTTGAGTTGCAACGTGGCAAAGATCTCATTACAAAATAATTGGTATGAGAACTTAGCCATTAATAACTTCCCAAAATTCCAGCTAAGTTACAGTCTAAGCCTACAATGGGACAGTATCTAGCACACCGAACCTTCCAATGCACCAAGTAATGACACTTCAGGAATCATTTGGTTTAATTAGGTTTTGGGGAAAGTTTGGGGTTTCTTTTTGTTTGTTTTAGAGATTTTGGGGGTTTTAGTTATTATTGGGGGGGGGGGGGTTGTCTTTTGTTTGTTTGTTTCCTGTTTGTTGGTTTGCTTTTTATTTGGGGTTTTTTTGTACTTTTAAATTAATTGAAACTGCTATTTTAATTAATGGCCATTGCTGAGTTTATATTTTGTTTCCCACATGATTGGTGGAACTGATGCAAGAAATACTTGAAGTACCAGCATCAGACACAATCCTTATCCAAATGAATGGGCAGCAGGCATGAAATACATGTGCAAACACACCATGGGACACAGCAGTGTGTGCCCATTTCCAGGAAAGTAATGTCTGGGGAAGAATATTTAAAAGCTAAAAAACCCACCACTATGCTCTGCACCCTACAGCTGTGAAGAGATGCATTGCTGAGATTACCTTTGGGGTTTCCTCCCAAGAATTACACCAATTACTTAAGAACTTTCAAAGGATTGGCAGAGATCATCTGGGTCTTACTTCTCTTTAAAACCCATATTTTACTATCCTTAGAAAATGGTCTAGCAGCCATACCTCCAGATGGGAATAACAGTAATTCACAGACGTTTTTGTTTACCAGTAAAACATTCTTACAGTAATGCCAAACAGTTTCAGGACAAAATAAATTTACAAGGAATTAATTATCCTGCAAGTATAGAGATGAAATTAAGAGGTACCAAGAGTTTCAGTACTGCCAGCCTTGTGAAAACCAATGGTCACAATATTCTCTCTCATTTCTCTCTGAAGGAAGCACCCACAGCAGTATCCTTGTCCCCCTGTGTTAATAGTTTCTGGCTTCCACTGTTTCCTAGTGTGACCAATGTGAAAGTACCTATGCTGGAGTTTTAATTGCTTTGCTTCAAAGCTGACAACAGATCTGCAAGCTTAGTGTTCCTAAAACTTTGCCAGAATTTCTTTGGCACAGATGGGCAGGACAAGACATGACTGATCGATCATCATTATTGCTAAATAAGAAAGGGCTAATTTAATTTTAAAATTAATTCTGAACTACATTTCTCTTTACTGCAGTTCCAAACCCTTGAGTCACTTTAAGGTTGGGGGGGTGGTGGTGGTGAGTGTATCGTTTTCCTTTTACTTTCCCAAAAGGAGAGGATTAAAACCAAAACAACACAAACAACCAAAACCAACCAAACGAAACCACTTCACCAAAATACTTTGAAACATTTGAAAATATAAGTTTAAATAAATGTGCAATTATTAACCCACAAAACAAATGTGTATTTAGGGTTTTGTTGTGTCGATCACTAGGCATTTTCTAAGTGTAACTAGCACACTTGGAAGTGGAAAGACCAAAAGGGAAAAATTAGTCTTTTGGGAGTTATTTATCCTCCAGGGGCAATAGCTAGTTAAAATGCTTGTTAAAATTTTAGGGAATAATCCCAAACACCTGAGACAGCACTAAACCACTCTCTGAAAAAGACTCCTTCCCTTAACACCGACTATGAGTTCTTATAAAGTGGGATAGATGAATAATCCCAACTGTGCTTATTCTTACATATGTAATTCCTAAGCCTAGACATTTTGAAACTGACATTCACATTTCCCTATTTCTATATTAAAGATATGCTTCTATGAATAAAACAATTTTAATTTAATGATAGAGTCTACATTCACCTTCTATCTATGCTAGAGCTGATTATCTCCAAACACACATAATAAGCCAGAACTAAATACAGAGAGATTGACTTACGCTTTGTTGACACTTTTTCTTCTAGCACTCAAGATAAAGATAAATACATGTTCATCCTTGGGTGTTTCTTTGCACAGGTTTTTGATGCTTCTGCACTGTTCTGAAATGCACACTGTAAGATTCAAATCTCTTTGCTGTCTCTGTTTTCAGCAGTTAGGTATATATGAATTACCAAATAGTACAAAACCACCAAATCCTTTGTGTCCAGATTCTTGGACACATTCCAGCTGCTTTGTGTTTTTTATAACTTGTAATTCCTGATATCTGGCCCCCTGGAATTTCCTCTTTCCTAGGGAGAATCTTTCAGTAGCAGAAGATCACTGTTGGCAGGAGACACCCAGGATTGTGCCTGTAACGGATGTTCCTTTTCACAGCCAGTGTGGAAAAATACATCAAGGAGATATCTACATATTTCATTCCTCTAGATTCCATCTGGATCCTACTGAGCACTTGTTTCTGAGAAGCAAAACAACGTGGGTGACTCCACTAGCTCCAAATACCTTACTGCATTGGCATAGGGTATTTTCCACAGCAATAAGAGATATAAATACAAACTCCTTCAAGATAGAATAAAAACCCAAGCTTGATACCTTGCTGCATGTTTTATCCACTGCATTCACAAAGGGCAGCATGGCCATTGGGCATCTTCTCCAAAGACTGCCCACTGAAACTGTTCAGGGATGCAAATAAATTGTCCACCCTGAATGTACAACTGTACTAACATGATAAGAACAAGAGACATTTTCAGAGCACCCTCATATCCAAGAGAATATGCATGCAAAGGTAACCCTGAGGATACATTAATATGATAACATCAAGAGCAGCAGAAATAAAGACCATATAACAACTGAACAGGGCACCAGCTTAATGAATGGTTGATCATGGCAGAAATTACCTGGGCAAAGTTATCTGAAATACCAAACAAAGGTGTAAAAAACAGGAGTCTCGGGGTCAATAGGGAAAGTGTAAATGTTTCCTTTGGAGGAGGCAAAAGTGGTAGAGAGAAAGAATTTGTAAGTGGAAGAGGGGGGAAATGACTAGAAATACAGCAAAATCATCCAGTCAGAATTGACCACAGTACCTGTCAAGTCCTGTGCTTGATCACCACAGTTTGCACAGGTCAATAAAACCACTGCTTGCATCATGCCTGCCTCTGACTTACTTACAGACTCACAAGCAAAAACATATTTTCCTCAGCATCAGTGAGGGAATTCTTGGAGCACTATACCTAACATCATAATAGAAACACTTGATCGTTTCCTCTCTTATAGCAAATATTTGCAAAAATTGAAAAATACAGGTCAAATTTACTATGTTACAAAGATTTCAAACGATATATTTAGCAAGCCTAGTGCTTAGCAAAAATAATAAATGCTCCACATACACTAGGCCTTTTATAATTCTCAGTGCATGAAGCCTTCTACAGAAAATGTGTAAGCTTTGTTACACAGAAAGTTTTGGAAAGCTTTTTTTATAAGCTTTCTAAAGACATTGTTTACTACATTCCATAAAACAAGAGCTACTTATGATGAGGGAGAGGAAATGGATTGCCAATTATATGCTTAGCAGCAGACCTGTCACAGACAACAGCACTGTTCTCAAAATATTGACACCAAATCCATCTCAAAAGGAAATATTTCCTGCTAGGATAACAACTCAGAAAAATCCAGGGACCAATCTAAGCATGACTGTAACATTCTAAACATCTCAAATTCACAAAAAGCAGACTTGGAAATCTCAACTTGCTCTTCCATATGACCTTTTCAGCTTTCTTGGCTGGAGAAAACCTTTAGACTGAATGATTTGAGCTTCACAGATTCGAGACCATTCCGGTTTTAGATAACTATAATTCACCCATTTTCTTCCAGGAAGGTAATTTCCAGTTCAATGCATACTTTAGGCACTTTAATGCTTACATGAGCCTAAGTCAACACTATCAGCAAAAGGACCGTGCACAGCCTTTTGTGTCCCCTCCCTGTACAGCTGCCTCTCTTGGCACACACATTCAGTGAGCAGATTATGGGAGTTGCCCTAAAGTAATGTAAATAACCTAGGATAATTTTCAAGTTAGTTTTTAAATTCAGGTCAACTCCCAGACCTCATCCCCTGCATAGCCCCACAAATACTTGCTTAGGTACAGAGGAAGGGCTCCTGTTCTTCAAGATCAGTGCCAGTTTATGTCAACTTTCAAGGTCTGAGAAGTCAAGAACAAAGAATTGCCCTAAATGCAAGACACTTGCCACAAAAAATCCAGCCCAACACAAATACTAAAACATCCCAAACAAAACCAACAAAACAAACAAATCCCCTCAAACTCAGAATGAAAACCAACCAAGCAAAAACTTCCCCTTCCCCTCCAAAACCCCCCCTCACCCAACCCACTTAAAAACTACAGTTATTCTCAAGAGATTCGAAACCTCCTTCTTCAGATCAAAGAGCTTTGCAATAGTGATGCTTGGTCTGAACCACTCAGTCTGCTGTTGATACTGATACTGAACTGCTTAGTTGAATTTACTCCACTGTAAGTCTGAAATAATTGTAACCAGGACAAACAGATGCTCTTCTTACCTACCCTGAAAGTTTGCTATTACCAACGGTTTTGTAATAGTATAGCTATACCAAAGTCCAGCTAAAATTATATACAAGCTGTACACCTAAACTTCAGCTGATATCTGTTTTCTCTGTTCATCAAAGGCTTTTCGGGCATTCCTGCTTGTATCACATCTAAGCATCTGATTTTCAAAGGTTTGACACTTACGGTTTTACAGGGAAAAGGTGAACAGACATCAGAGGGGAAAACCAATTCTTGGAAAGTTGGTTTTTTTCCTAGAGAACTTTCACTTCAAACATAACACACCCATTTAGGGGTACTTTTAAATACCACTACATTTAATTTTTTTTTTTAAAGTCCAGGTGAGGTTACATAATCAAAACAGAAGCTAAGTTTCTTCTCAGCAAAAAAACTTTAATATATAACCTAGTCCTGTATTTCATATAACTTAACCATACACATACAAAACTGAACACTCATAAAAAAATAATTGGCACAGCAGAATAAAACCCTGAAGAATTCTTAAACACTTCTATATTTTCTGCTATATTGTGCAGAGTATCAGATGGAGAGGCCATAAACGGCAAATTTCAGTTTACATAAACTTGTTCCAAAAGCCACAGATGAACTCTGTTGTAACTTACCACAGAGAAACTGAAGGCCTTGCCATTGAGTTTGTGTCAGCAGAGCACACACAAGAATTTCCCATTGCACTTCTCTCCGGAGGAAGTGTTTCCTTATCTGATCAATGTGTCATAATAGTAGGTAAAATGAAAAAGTTTAATTTGGTTTGCACAAGCAATTCCATAAATCTCTTTCCAAATATGTGGGAAAAAGTTCTCAGACCCATTCAGGCTTTGTGCAGCTCAGCTCTTGCCATAAATCACAGCAGACTCGTGACCACTCTCACCTACGTACAGCGGCTTCTTATAGGTGGAACACGCTGATCCTTGGCGTTTTCCTCTTTCAGTTGTTAGATAACATCTACAAGAACACTTAATGTAAAAAGGGAATCTTTGGTCTTCAGATCCAGAGCTTTCACGGCTTCTTTCTCGGAGAAAAAGAGGTCTGCCTTTTCTGAACAGAAACAATGGTAACATGCTCAGAGAAAGGAGATACCAACAGAGGAAAGACTTCAAATGAAAAGGGACAGTTACTCAAGAGTGTAAGAGGAGGCAAGTGAAACGTTCCGATCAAGTCCTGAGGGAGGAGTTGGGACAGTCTGAATCTTACGCATCACAATACTCCTGATCCATGGCTGACTCCAGCACAGTCAGAAGAGCAGTGTCTCTTATCACTGTGCAAAACACACAAACCCAGGCATTTTCAGACTCTACCTACCTCACTACATCAGCAGGAGTTCACATTGTATGACTCCTTGAGGTAACATTAAAAATACACAAATCCCTAAAATACAATACCCACTCTGTACTGCTATACCATCATTAAACCAAAGCTTATTCAACCTAATTTTTGCAATAAACTAACCTTACAGAAACTGGTGCTTCTTCATACCCAGTGAAAAGGCTTCTTAATAGAAACTTTTAGTAAGGTATCGTCTCTTCTAAATGAACAATAGCATTGTGCATTAGAATAGGGCAACTTTTGGTTGAAAGGGGTCTTTAAATCTCTATTTTCAACCAAATACAATTTTTAACTGGTCTCTAGGATTTATTCCTAGGTACTAACCTCAAGGAATAAAACTCTCTCCCACTCAGAGCAAATACTGCAGTCCTTTACTAGCGCTAATAGATGCTTTACTGAAGAATGCCAGCCATTACTCAGATTCACTTCCTCCAAACAGAAGATCTTAAATTTTGGCATTTTTGAAGCCCTGCAGTCATTAGGCTATATGTTTTCTACACACACACACCTCCTGTTTTTTCTCTGTGTTTTGAAGTGGAAAAATAATCACTCAGCAGCAGCTTTCAGTTGGAGCTGGGTCCTAAATAAAAATATCAACTAAGACATAATAAGGAAAAAAAAAAAAAGAAAAATTAAAAGAAACAGGAGCTGGCAGAAAACAAATCACAAGCTAGACAGCATTGTTTCTGTGACTAATATTTAAACACTGTTACAGTTTACAAAGAAGAGCAGCAAGGAACCTGCAAGAATTACAGTACCAGTAAACTCACAGAAGTCATTGTTCATTATGGGAGCCTCGCAGCCAGCTCCAGCCTTCTCAGCAAGACATTGCCAGATCCCTCACGCTGAGCTGAAAGGAATTTCCATATTTTAAAAGACCTTAGCACAGAAATCAAACTATAATAATTATTTGCCCTTTAAACAGCAAACACACTCACGCACACAAAAGAACAGGTTAGAGGTAGGTAGAAACAAGCGAGTGTCACGAAGCGCGCCAGCTACACCTTTTCTGTCAGAACCTCAAACATGGAAAGGCACTTTAAAACCCTGTCTAGAAAAGAACAAGAGCCTGTCTTCGATCCCAGCACACCAAGACAACGAGTAATTTTAACTACTTGCTTGACGCAAATCGCATGAAAAGTCAGCTGATTAGATGTAACCAAATTTCAGACATCCTGCAGATGCAGAAATAAATAGAGAAGAGCCATTTTCCACAGGTTCAGAGCGCTGCCTCTGCAGGGCGGCTGAGCTCAGCCCAGCTGACAGCATTGCTCAGAGACCTTTTTTATTGGAGAAATTTAGGACAACGCTCAGAGTCGTGTCAGCTCTCTTTATTAAGGTCCTCGCAGCGATTTGTTTGACACTATGTATTTTCACCAGATCAAAGCATTCTATAGGTATGTTAGGCAAAATAGAGAGCATGCTGTACTTTTCCCTCTTCTCTTAAACTTTGAAACAAAGCATTAAGAACCAAGGTGTGATACGTTTATCTGTCAAATAAGATCAAAGATGATTAAGAGCCTCTGGCAAATAAAGATCAAGGATCGTTAAGGGCCTCTGACAAAGTTCATGGTGCAGTCTGTCCCCACCCAGCTTTGAAAAGGATTGATACAGAGGCCCTTACTGCTATTACAAACGAGATTTTTTTTGAAGTTTTACAGTCATTCCCTTTAAGATCCATGAAGTTCAGTACCTCTTCTTGCTTCCTAACTTCTGCTTTTTCTTTTCTCTGATCTTCTGTAATATTTGGCTTAAAATGTCCATAATGGCTAATAAGTAGTAGGCTGACATTGTTGCTAATCTGAAATGTTGTGTTCTTGCTATAAAGCAAAACAAACAAAGTCACAAGCAAATGAATGAAATAATTTACACTCAAGCCTGCCTCCTTATGTTTGCAGCCTAATTGAAAATCAGATTCACAGTTTGAAGGTGTTTAAGAAATGATGTATGAATTCAGCACTATGGATATGAGTAAGTAAAAGCTGATCATAAAGAAAAGAATTGATCACAGGGATAAAAAAAAAAAAACAAACAAAAAAGCTCATCAACTCTAATTTTTACTGAAATTTAGATTATGCTAGAAAAGAAATACTACAGAAATATCTCTAGAGACTGCAGTCTGAGAACCCTCCCTTATAGCCAGGGATGTTTCAACAGATGACAAGGCCAGACTGACTAGAAGTTATGCAGCTGAACTCTTTGCTGTCAAGAAAACGTGATCAGTGAAAAGTGATTTGTAACTGATACTTACCTTTTTTCCTAAGGAAAAAACATCAAAACAAACAGGAAACAGGATTTTGTTTCAGACTCTTTTTAAAGATAGGTCTCTTAGGGGATGCTTGTGGGAATTCTAGGATTCACTGAATCTTAAGAGATGTAGCTGTGTTCCACTGAGGAGGGTGGAAGCATAAGAACTTCCAATCCTGATGACATTTCAAGGAAGGCACCTCAGATTTAAGGTTCAAATACTTTAATGCACATCTTTAAGTGGAAAAAAAAAATCCATCAGTATCCCAGACCATTTTTTGAAATAACTTACTTCAGCATTTCTCTACTAAATTATATGGAGGGCAATTTTAGCCAGTTCTTTTTTTATTTTATTTTATATACAGAGTCAAGCACAAAACCCAGGACATTTCCATATAACTACATTTGGAAAACTCTTAATTCCTACAGAGGAAGGTCTCCTTCATTTGAAAGCATTATAGTCACTGCTGCTTAAAAAAAGTGTTAAGAACCACTCACTTAAGTAGTCTGTATCACAGAATATGCCAACTTGGAAGGGAACCACAAGGATCGTTGAGTCCAACTCCTGGCTCTGCACAGGACCATCCCCAAGAGTCACACCATGTGCCTGAGAGCATCATCCAAATGCCTCTTGAACTCTGTCAGGCTTGGTGCTGTGATCACTGCCGTGGGGAGCCTGTGGCAGTGCCTGAGCACACTCTGGGGGAAGAACCTTTTTCTAATATCCAACCTAAACCTCCCCTGACACAACTTCAGGCCATTCCCTCAGGCTCTGTCACTGGTCACCACAGAGAGAGATCCATCCCTGTCCCTCCTCCTCCCCTCCCAAGGAAGTTGTAACTNATCCCAGATGCAGAATCCAGCACTTTCCTTTGTTGAACTTCATATGATTGGTGATTGCCCAGCCCTCTGCTTTGTCAAGGTCTTACTGCAGGGCTTCCCTGCCTTTGAAGTCCTGACCAGCAGTGCTCCTCAGCACAGCAAAGTAGTGCACAAACCCCATGGTAAGGAAGGAGAAAATTTAATTCCATTAATTAGTTCCATTAAAGCTAATATTTACCGCTATTATTATTAATAAAAACATCTACCCTTGCTTCTCACTTCAGATATGTCCTCTGGTTTAGCACCTCTAGTAGGAACTGTATCTCTAAGCAAGCGTGCTTGCTAAGCACGCCGAATGTTTGTCATTCATCAAGGTTTGTTTTCTGGAAGTCTGTCATAGGCATGACTATATATTGCAAGAAAGCTTGGCATCTGAACAACTATTGTCTCTGCATTTGACTCAATGAAGCTCATTCAAAATTTCCTAAAAGCCATTGAATGACAGTTTCAGGCTGAATATAGTGAGAACCGTGGATGAGGTACCCACATCTGAGTAGGAGTTTGCGTACAAATAGAGAACAGAACTGTGCCAAAATCAAGTAGTAACTACAAACTACACAGCAACGTCACATTTTACACAGATGCAATCTTCGCTGGTTCAGCTAGTGATGATCTGAATTTTCACTGCATATATATATTTCTTATGGAGAGGCTCTGTATTTGTTGTGATTTCTTTCTCTGTTTTTGTTGTTTGGGGGTTGGGGTTTTTTTTCTGTTCTACTCTACGCTTTCTTTCTACATCTAGCCTAGACTAGTATTCACAAAAAGAATCAGCAAACCTGCATGGGAACCTACCTTTAAAAATAATTGCTCTGCAAAATCCACAATGGAGTCAGACAGCATCTTTGTGGACAAGGCCGTGGAAATCAAATTGTGGCATGAATTATAGAATACCAAGGTACCTTGGAGTAGATTATATGCATCATAATTCAAATTATTCATATTTTAATGCATTGTACAATAGTATGAAAATTAATTTACAGAACGGACAAAGGTCATGCAACTTTGGAAATAAATAGAAGCAAAGGGACATTTCACTCATTCTCAAAGAAAATAAAACTCTTCTCACTATTAAAAAAAGAGATATTTTTAAGGTGAATATATTTTTTATCAAACAAGTAAATACAGCAAAGATGACAATCAAACCCACTGGTTTATAAGCTTTAAATGGATTTTTGTTAATATCTATCTTTCAGACCTTAAGAATCCTTATTTACCTTAGTTAAGCCAAGAGCACATTGCTCAGAAATGCCTTTTTTTCGTTTTTCCTTTTTTTTTTTTTTAATGTGGTACTACAAAATTTTTTAAGTATCTTAAAATCTAATTAGGTACTCATATGCAGATTTTCAATTCCTGTCTTAAAACCAAAAAAATGTCATTTTTTTCTCAATTCTTTGAAATAAAGCAAAAGTAACTGGCAGGAACCTGCTCATAAAAGATTACTCCAGTTTGTAGATAACAGAAGTAGAGCACCTTTCTGGGAGCTGCTGGCAGGCAGCTCTGCTCTAGAGGAGAGCAGAGATAAGATAAAGTGGAAATAAAGACAGAAGCTAGCACAGTAGTTTCTATTTGCTCTAGATGGCTCCTTACACTGCAAGGGAGTTTCTTTGCATTGCCCTTTTTAGGTGACTTAAGCACATTCTTCTAAATTCTGAACTGTTTCCCATGCCTGATGTCTAAAAATTAGGCCCTGAAGAACATAACCCAGAACTTCGTATTGAAATCGTTCATATTTTGTAAAAACACCCTTATAGGTGGTGGCAGAGGAGCTACATTTAGAAAGATGGAGAGGAAGAGACCAGAACTATTCAGTAACAAAGCAGACAGTACACGTCAGCATTTTGTACATTAGAAGCGATACTACATCTTTCTTCATCTACAAAAAGAACAGAGTCAACAATTTAGCTCTTTATCCAGAGGTAAGAAATTATTAAAATGGAACTGGACACTTCTTAAGTAAAGTGATACAACAGTTCACATGGAGAGCATATATATTTATAATTAGTCAAGTTTCACACAGGGCATGAGGTATCAAACACAGCTACTTCTGTCAAGGAATAAGAACTTCTACAATTTTTTTGGTAATTAAAAAAAACCCAAAAACCAAACAGCAAACTCCCCCTCACAAACACCTTGAGACAGCTAAAACACTTTCTCAATAAATATTGAACTTCCACTTTACACCTCTGAGATGTCATTTTGTTGAATCAAATAAATCCTAAGTATCAGAGGTGAACTAAAATTTCAGAACAAGTGCACACGTCTAGGACTGTTTTAGATTTAAAAGATTTTAAAGGGATTTAGAAAATCACAAATGCTTGTAAAAATGTTGAAGTGCCCAAACTGAGCTTGAGAGGAAGCGAATCAGTCTTTTTGTAACATGTTCGGCGGCCTCTGCAAACACCAACAGTACATAAAATTCAAATGACATTAACTCCTCTTAGAAAATGGGGCTATGCAACTGCAGTAAAATCCATCTCCTAATCAACTAATCTAGTTATTGCCACAATGACTCCATTCATCCCAAGATATGAAATCATACCAAGCAGAAAGCCTTGCTTCCTTAATTTGTTTCCTGCCTGCAGGCTGAAGACTCGCACACAGAGTCCCAGTGACCTGCCCTGAGCCAAGGCTTGTGGTGGCTTCCTGGTGACAGGCCACCAGACAGCACTTCTGTAGCACTCAGGTTACTGTGTTCAATGTAAAAGCAAAAGGGAGTGTTTCTGGTTAGTGCAAGTTTAATATACTAATAATATTCTGCTTCTGTAAAATTTAGATGCATATAAATAACAAACCATTACAGTGACAACTACCAAATTTCTATGTTTATAGAAAACTGGCAGTTCATAAATATTAAAGTATGCTGTTAGCAACAAAGTACAACATATAGCTGTTATTTTTCCTGAAGATAAGGAAACAGTAACCATCTCTGAAATAATTCATTATTTATAGGCCTTTGAATTTTAAAGCCACATGACTGCACTACAATTTTTTCATTAAAATTCAAAAAAACATGTTTGTTATCCCTTTGATGAATGTGCTAAGGGCATGGAAACAGTAACTATTGCTGACAGATTTCCCAATGATATAGTGATATTTGCCACTTAATCATCAATACAGTTTTTTAAATGAGCCCTAATGTTGCCAAATAACTATCATGTAGTTTCATTAAAGTTAAAACATAGGAATGCTGTCACAATTGGAGATTGCAATCATGCATCTATAATCTGCATCCTGGAAGTGCTATGGGGGGGGAGAAATACACTCCAAGGCAAATTTCCCTTAGGGCTTATTAGAGGAATTTCTAATGCCCCCAGAGTTAGAAAGGAACACAACCAAAGTTGCTGTCTAGTCAAACCATGCCTTGAAAGTATTGTGACAGCTCCCAGGGTCCTTCAGCTAATTTGTATGACTTTCGCAGTCGGAATCCTTTCCTTTTCAATCTCAGTGGGTACTACACACCTAAGTTCTCCTCAAAATAATTTCCTCCTTGTAACGCTATCAGTCAGAAAGACCCTGACAGTAAAACATGAATGGACTAATAAAAAAATTACCAAAAGTAGTCAAACAAGCTATACAGAAGACCCAAACTGGAAAACTAAGACTATTTTCGGCAGTCAATCTCCCCTTGCTATAATGAGTTTAGATGTTATAACAACAGCAATGTAGACCTCCTGGAGACTCTTTTCTGTACAAACTGTAGGGGATTCTCATATGAGTGTTTTAAAATAGGAAGTTGGGAGGAAAATGTTATTTTATCAAGGTTTGTTCAAACAAGAATTTTCCATCTTATCTCAAAAAAGACCTCTCTGTCAAAACCCAAATGGAATTTTCTTGAAAGATTTAATGAAGTTAGAGAGTTCGGAAACTGGGAAAGACACACTTTAAATATTTTACTGGCAGATAAATTACACTAAGACTAGTCTATGAGGCTTAAGCTGACTTTTCAAGTTTTCAGATTCAAACTTCTCTCTGCTTAGGTATTCTCCCTTCCCTCTCCCTGATGCATACACAGAGGATTTGAACAAGCTGTGTCTATACTGCCCTATTACACTGCCCAGGTATGTTTTTCAAAGCCCACATCTGCTGATTGCTCATGATGTGCTGGCTTGAAACATCACTCAGGGTATCATAAAAGTTGCCTTGTTGGAAATTGCAGAGGAGAAAAAAAAAAAACACTCAGGACTCCTCAGTATGCACCCTCAATCACCCTGGATTCCTTAATATGCATTTCCCATTATCCTTGCACCTCACTGTATCTCCTTTATCATATATGGCACCCCTCTTCAAGCACACACCTCTGGCTGATCTGATGTTGCCACACCAGGAACAAAGTGACAGGGAAGTGCAGCATATCACATAAGAAACCTGGTCTGGATGCAGTGCCAGCGGGTTACACACGCACTCCTTACCAGAGCCAGAGACTGCCTCATTTCTACAGTGACAAAGGTGAGCCACTTAAGTAATCTGGTCACAATGCCCAGTTCTACATCGTCTAACTCACCAGCTTTCACAAGCAGCAACACTCAAAGCTGAAGCTCTTGATGCAGCACTGTTAACCAAGGGCTGAGGTTACTGCCACAACTCCCAAACCAAGCCTGCCCAACAAGCAACAGCACTCCACAGATGGTTTGCTGACTGAAGGTTTTTAACTATGGCACTCTGGAATTAACTGGTAAAGTAACTCTTAAAATCCTCTCTACCATCTGAGTCTCAGAATGGAAGTTGTTCATAGTCTCTGCAGCATGGAAAGCAGGGTGAACTGAAGAGGCTGCTTAGATTTTGGTCACATGTGGCATCCAGAAATCACCTCCGTCACACAAAATGTGTACATGTTCTATGGCTACACTGTATTAGCAATACTGTTATTTCACCATAAATACTAGGAGAAGACTGCAGAGAAAGGGAGCTCTTTCAGGCTACATAACAGCAAAGCTTCCCTCCATTTGCAATTAGGATGAAGACAGATGGATAGCATCAGCATACTGTTCCCAACAGTTACTCTCCTGTATTTTCATCTAGTGGGGATTTTTGTTTGTTTTGTTTTAGTAAGAGTATCAGTAATGCTTAGCTAATAAGGAACATCAATTTGCTTCTAGCAAACAAATACGCCAGCAACAAAGGTGAAAATTCTCATTAATCTCTCAACACAGAGTTGATATTTGGAAAATACAGCTTATACAGTCCTTTATGTCAAATATATGAAGTGTGGGCATCTTCAGGAGTGCTTACAATGTCCTTTTCAAACCATCAAACCTTGTCAAAACTTGCACAGTTTCAGATTTTACAATCACCTTGAATCCCAGTCTGGGTTGTCAACATTTTTTTAACCCAAATGTGAGAGATTATGTTTTGTTAAAACCTAAGCTATTGTTTGTGGCTTTTTTTTTTTTTTTAATAAAGTTAGAGTTGAACTCCAAATTCTATAG
Source organism: Scytalopus superciliaris (assembly GCA_013400415.1). Classification (NCBI taxonomy): domain Eukaryota; kingdom Metazoa; phylum Chordata; class Aves; order Passeriformes; family Rhinocryptidae; genus Scytalopus; species Scytalopus superciliaris. The sequence goes on from VXBX01000457.1 coordinate 785,976, forward strand.
ATGTGATTCTAAGCAAAGCTACAAATTATTTAAAAATTCCAAGGAATTCGTAACAGGAATCTAGAAGCAAGATAGCAACTCATGGTATGTCCAAAGGTTGCATCTTGGGGAATTTCCTCTAGTGAAATCTCTGAAACACTGGAGTATTTGAACCTATTATAGGAATATCAGAATGCCTGTTGTCTGTGTCTGGATGTACTCTCCAGATGACTAGGGAGCAGGGCAGAAGAGGAAATATAACCAATGGAGTACTTCTTCCACATCATCCTCTTTAATGTAATTTCCTCAGATTCACATAGACCTCAGGAGATCACATTTCTTTATCTTTTTAAAGAAAGAGGCATAAGGCCTTCAAGTGTAAGTATTTGTATGCAATTCTGCTAAAGACAATTGGTGAAGTTCTTTTACTTCTGCATATGAGATAACTGTGTCCTTCAACAGCAGGCACGGAAAACTCTGTCAGCATTTGGATTTGTGCTGAACTGCAGCCAGTATGAGGAAGATTTGTTTGTACAAAAGGCAACTGCTAGCTACTCAAAGAAAGTATGGTGGCAGTTGGTAGGATACAAAGCTCCAAAAAGGAACAGATCAGAGCACATTATCATTTAAATATCTCTAAGGAATTTCCATAAACAAAAGCAAGAATAACCTGCAGAGTGTGCTCAGAAGACTGCGGTCAGTTAATGAAATCAAGAAGAGTCTCCAAATTACACAGCAAGGTCAACCTGGCAGCCTCAACATCCCTGGAAAAAAATGAAAATAGTGCAACATAAGCACTTCTTCACTTTTCTTGGTGAGAAATATTCAAGATATTGAATCATATCCATAGCATGTAAAATGCATTATAATGGGTAAACACTATTCTAGCAACAGAGATCGTTAGTTTTGTATGGATTTATCCTTTTCCACTGTTCACATCAGTAGCTGATTAAATCATAGGTCTGTTTTCTCTAACTCAGATGAAAAGACAGAAACATGAGGACTGCAGTTACTTTTTTCTGCCAGCTCTGTGTCACCTGCCTATAAGATCTCACGTTATATTGCAGTACACAATATACCACACAACATATTTGCAGTACAAAACTGTTTAATCACCCACAAGCTGAAATAGTATATAGCAGACAAGATTTACTCCACCCCTCCCTTATTTCTTGTAGATATTTCTTAAGCAAAGTAAGTCTCTACATCTTGTTCCTCAGCTAAGGTTCCTAAAGTTCAAGGAGACACAGAACAAGGATATTTGTCCTGAAGAGGCCTCCTATTTATCAAGTTTGAAATTTCTGCCAAATAATTGGTTTCTCCCTCAGGTTCTACACGTCAACTAAAACCAGAAAAAAACAAAACAAAACAAAACCATAATTTGAGTCCTGCAAAATCCTTACTGAATCTCACAATACATTGTTGTAAGAAAAAACCTCTGAAGCCAGAGATCAGTAAATATCAGTGCAGAGAGAAGCAGCAAGATGCCCTACAATATTTAGGCTCGAGTTGAAGGTGACAACTACCCCCAGCTCAAGAGGGCATACCTGCAGAAAGCAAAGCCCTAGATCATGTTTGCACAGGGACGTGAGGACGTTCCCTTCATCACTTTACTGAACAAAGCCCTTAGCAACTTGATCCAGCCTTTGCATTGGCTCTGAATTGACTAGGAGCTTTGGCCACTTGACCTCCAGAGGTGCCTCTCAATCTGACTGTTTCTGAGATAAATTTGCTCAATGCGCTAACCTCCATTAAATACAGGTACAAGCCTGGATGGTGCTGGATGAATAAAGATGCATTCACACATACACTAATTCTATTCCCTGGGATGATTTCGTGTGTCAAGAGCATTGCCAGGTACCGTAGAGCTGACAGCTTGCAACAAATAACAACATATAGAGAACATTTTTGTGATTTTTGGAGAAGCTACAGGATAACCTATAGCTACATCTAATAGCGATCATATGAGCATTACTAATACCTTAGCTCTGCATGTCAGAATAATTTAGAATGCTTATTGTCAACCCTGATTTCAGAGAAGGACCTTCACTGCCTACAGGAAAATCTGCATTTATGTATCCATTCAAAATTAGCATTCAGAAGACACATGAGGATCTCCCAGCTATTTACCAGCTAGCTACCTTTTACTGATTCATCACGTTGCAGCAGAGCTTCCCTGACTGTGCTAAAAGTCTGGTCAGGGCAAGTTGCAGATTCTTTGCTTTTCTCAAGGCCAAGCCCGAATGCTGCACCATAATTTCAAGACACTAGGTAGAATAAAGGCAACATGGTTTGAAAATCTTTCCTAAGGAGGGAAGAAATCAATAACTTTAGATTCAGATTTTTACAGAACTTGTGTAAATTCATGTCAGTTAATGAGCTGTTCTAAATCAGATGAGGAGAACCTGGTCCCGAGAGTCTCACTTTCAAAATGTAATGTACCATATATTTATCAGAGCAGGACTCCATTTTGCTAATGTTTATTTTGTTACCACAGCATTTAGCAAACTGTTTTCCTGTACAAGACATTTAGTGTTATTGCTTGTTAGGGTGTACACGGAGCTGTAAGAGAGCTCAGAGTTTGCTTCATAAAACTACTTAGGCGTGTTCTCTAATTTTATCATGGATCTCTCATACAGCAGTCAGTTTGCAGGTGTTGTGCTTGACTGAAAGAAAGGACTAGCTGTATAACATGAAAATACCGTGAAATGCTGGACAGGGGCTGGAAAACTGCAGCTCCACACAGCATTATGGCCTTGGGAAAACACCCCTAATGGATGATAGATTTAATTACATTGTCTCTGATTGCATGTCTTAGTCTAAAGATCTACCCTAACTTATTTTCCCCTGCAATTCTTAAGACTGAGTCTTTCTCAAGAGGTCTTTTCAAAGGTCACCCCTTTATGTCATAACTTTGCGAAGTCCTCTAATTGCAAAACCTGCTCGACAAAGGTCCATCAGCATGGAGGCTCTTTGATCCCATTCCACCTCAGGTGTCCATCTCCCAGTGTCATACATACCTACTAGACCCTCATTCTTCCCAAACATATGGGAAGGTCAATGAGGTACTCACTGTCTACTGGAATTTAGAATACTCTTAAAGAATAAGCCCACCCATGTACCCATATGTCAGCTTCTTACATCAGCTATTTGTACTTTCTCCCCTTGCATAATTCTTCCATCCCCATTAGTATTTTTAAAAATCTACTGAGATTATTATATTCAAAAAAGGAGAATCATCTTATAATTTAAGACATAGAAGTTGCTATGTTTTTGGAAACTGGATAGAATTCATTAGAGACATACATTTACCACCAGCTTCTGATCTTTCTGCAATTACCTATTCTTCAGAATACCATAATAAGGGTATTCTGGTTCCTATATGCTGAAGCATTAATTCTTGTGAAATGGAAATCTAAAAGAAGAAGAGTAGAGTGTGTAGGACATCATGAATTACCTTTGGTAGAAAAAGCCTCTTGCAAAAATATCAGGAAACTAAGATGCTCGTTATAGCATCTGTTAGAATTTCTATGAATGGACTTATTCTACTGGTTTCATTTTCTTTGCCCCAGTTTCTTTTATAGCATAGAGCCCCATCCAATAGGCAAATGACGTATGTCCTGCAGGATTCTGAATGTCCTTCAGCTTTCCTTCAGAGCTTAAAACAAACAAGGATTAAGGATCCAGCACATCTCAGTGCTCATTTGCATTCTTCCAAGATCAATAGTACATATATTGTCAGCATTATGCTGACAGGAAGTTGAAAACAAGAGAGAAGTCTGAATGAAAACCTAATGTCTGATTTCTCTCAAATCTGGATACATGTCCACATGTTTTAAATTGCCATACCTTTCCAGTTAATCAAAACAAATCCTATAGTAAATTCATGGTATTTCAAAATTGTTATAGATGGTCAGTGATTGAGGGGACAACTTCATATCCATATAACACACTTTTTGTTTTCATAGCAGGGCTTTCTGATGTCAAATAGGACATGCAGAACTTGAGGTACAAAAAACCCCAGTCATCAATGTTCAGTACTCTTTTTCTGGACTCAGGAAGGAACTTTAAAAATACAGAAAGTCAGTTGTGCAATTCTGTATCATTATTAAAAACCCGTGAAGAAAGCAAAACCGAACACATACATGCAGTAAACTTAAAAGTAAATGAAAAAATGTTTCTCACAGAAAACTGGATGTTCCCTCATCCCTCAGAATGGAGGTGGTTTACAGCCTGCTTTGGAGCACAAATATCTAGAGAGTACATTGTCTCTTCAGAGTTCAAAGTTATGGGTGTTTAGAAGCATAATTTTCAAAGTCACATTGCTTTATGACTGTTCATATGTCTAAAGACTAATTATCTGTGACAAGCTGACCATTAGGGAAAAGCATTCATACACAACATGACAGATGTTTTAACACAAATATAATGCCATCTTAGTAATATATTTAAAGAAAAAAAGATATGACAGGTTTAAGTTTCAATTCATTAGAGATGTTGAAGACTACAGTAATCATTTTCAAACCATTGAACCCTGCTAAGCTAGGATACAGTATTCCTTATTTTAAACAATTTTTCTACTCTCAAAATCAAGAAGGTACTACTTCTGTGCACGGCAGCCTGTTTCCTTTCTCTATTCAGCCTTTACTGACTGAGGTTTTACAACTTTTACTTTCAATTACCTAGAAAATTGAGAAACAACAGGAAAGCAAGAACATAGGATTTAATTTCAAACATTTTTGCAACCAGCCACATACAATAGTCATCAATCCTATAATCCTTAGTTCTAAAGACATGCAAAATTGAGCTCATATTTCTATTTGAGACCATAAAAACTGGAAAATCTGAGAGAAGTAAAGCAAAGCAAATTACACCAAATATTTTCCTTTCATTTGTGTCTTTCACACCAAGAAAATGAAGGCTTTCCATACTATTCCTCTAGCCTGTCTTACTGTACAATATTAGGGAAGTTTTGCAAGTGTGACTTATCCTAAATTGCGTACAGTTCTGGAAGAATGAGATCTTTCAGGACAGCCTGATGAGCACGTGTTTGAGCTGCCTCTCACCTGACTGTCACAGTTCATCATCTGTACTACCATTAAGCCCAGCTCATGCCATAAATTTCAGTGGCCTTCTAAGGAAATATTGCAGCACCCTGCAATTACTGTAAGAAAGCAAGAGTTGCATCTTTTCCTTAAATGCATCAGCTAAGCTCATGTCCAGAAACAACAGGCATGACCAAAACAACGTCATGCGTAGCCTAGGCAACATTACATTGTTGTAAAGATCCATCGGGAGGAGCATTTTCTGGCTAGCACTTCTTATCTGGAACACATTCTCCTAAGCTTTTGATTTGGAGGGGTTTTTTGTGGGTTGGGGTTTTGGGTTTTTGTCTTGTTGGTGGTCTTTTTAAGATTAAATGGTTTTGAGGCTAAAAAAAAGGGCAGTTTTCCAATATGAAAAGCTGTTCTCACCTTTTGTCTGGGCAAGGAAAACAAAATATAGCAATTAATTTTCACTTGTTGAAATTCATTAACGGAGTCCTAGCACTGATCTGATACCATACATCAGAATATAAACCATATAAATATAAGATATAAACTGAATCTAACAAAATTATCTTCCAGATGAGTATTTATTCACAATCAGCTTAAGTGTTGGACACACACGAGCATTCTATCAGAATTCTAGTCCTAAGTTTGTACTATAAAAATCAAGTTTTGTAATGCTCCCTTCCTTGCAACTGTTCTCACTCTGCAAAAAGGTCATAACACCCCTAACAAGTCCAAAAGAAGAGCTGAGGTTGCCACACCATTTTTCTTCCTACCCCTGAGCCATATCTGATATAGATTAAATTTCAGTACAACCTTCTTTATACAAACACTTCTGAGATGCAATCTCAGCACCACCTCCTTCTATGGGCCAATGTGCAAAACACAGAGAAGGAGAGAATTTTGCACTGGGTGAAGACTGGCACAGTGGAAGGTATTCTTATAGATCACTCGTGGTCAAGAAGAATAATTCTTCTTGCATTGAGATTACCCCAAACGAAAAAGAAAGGAAATGCCTTTTCTTATTTACTCTACTCCAAATTCCCACTTTGTTCAATGCAGTGGTTTCTGCTTTTTCCCCAATAAGGCTAAATTCAACTCTAAAAAGTTCATCTCCAGGCATATTATTCAAAGTCTGGTATTTTTGTTCAGGTCTTAAGACTGTATCTAAAAGACATTGGAGAAAAAAAAAATAGGACTATATTAGCCAATATATATTCATACTGTGGTACTTTCTGAAAATGTTACATATTTCAGGGTCTGGAAAAGTCAACTGTAAAAAAACCCCAGTGTGTAGTATGTAATATTAATGCCATCGATGATTTTGTTAGTTCCTTAAATATGTGTTTCTTTTATGGAGTCTGGCATACGTGCAATAAGCAGGAACTTCCCTAAATGCTATGCAACAGAACGCATCAACCATATTACACAGTAGTAATGACAGTAACACCTGCTTCCATAGGCTTAAACAATTTTTTAAAACCCTGTTTACACGTGTAGTAGTTCCAAACAGTGGAAAACTAAGGTAACTCGACAACTTCCATACACTGAAGCAAAGCTGTGCTGAGGCTCGGGAGTTCTCTCAGAGGGAGAAACACATGCAGAAAGAGAGCATAAAAGAAACATAAGCAGGGTATAAGAAGAGATTCCCTGGAATATTTATTATCGTTAGGAGTCAGTTATGAGAGTTTTCTGAGTCGTTCATTTCCTCCAGATCATCATGTTTTATAACACCCAACAGACAGTCCTTCCTAAAATTGTCTCAACCTTTTTTAATCCTTATGTAGCTTTTCTGAATGTTAGAACATCCTCTGATAATTGAAGAAATCTAAAAATGTAACTTCTCATTCTGTGGAAAAAAAGTAACTTCTTTTTGTTTGTCTTAAGCGTTCAGCAATTTTCTAACTTGTGTGCTATGGAAAATAGTGAATGATCTTTCTCTGATGCCTTTTTATCTTTTTCTAATTTTACAGGTCTATATCATGTTCTCTGAGGTTGACTCTTTTCTGGGAAGAGCCTTAGTCTCTTCAGTTTCTGCTCATAAAAAAACTGTTCCATAAACCTCTTCATCTACTCCAGTTCTACTGCACGTTTTTTAGAGTTAAGTGTAGTTAAGTACACTTTCACTTCATCCCATTTCCAACTCATTCATAAATATGTTAAATGGCAAAACCCCAGAATCAAAGTGCTAGAAGGAAGATTCTCAGTTATCTCTCTCCATTGTGAAAGCTGACTATTTTTACCTCAATTTAATTTTCTGTATTTAAGTAATATTCATCCACAGGAAGACCTTTCCACTTCATCAAGCTTAATTTCTTCAAGAGTTGTTTATGAGGGCTCTTTTCAGAAGACCTTTGAAGAATCTCAGCATACTGTACTAAGCAGAGCACACGTATTCATGCTCATTGACACAATTAAAAAACTCTAGGGGAGAAAAAAATCCACTTGATTGGTGAGGAGAAAAAAATCCACTTGATTGGTGAGGTAGAGTTTTTCTTTAAGGTGCATGTGGGTTTAAAAAAAATCCCTTTTATAAGCATCTTTATTATAATCCATGTTTATAAAATCTCTTAAAACTCTTGATTGGATAGCTTTTGCCCTTGATATTTTTAAATATTAATTTTACCTTTTCTTAATTATAAAATTATACATTACTGCTACAATCTCTGCCAATAACAGTTCACCTCAGACCTGCCTTCTGTAAGCCAAAGTTCCAGTGTGAGAACATGTCTGTACTGTCCTGACCACAGCAGTGAATTGTAATGCACCTCAGCTTATCTACAGACACTGGAATGTGGACATCATGCTGTATCTTAGATTAAAACAGACTACACTTCAGTGTCCTGTTACTTACTGGGTTGCAGTTTGTACTCTTTGATCCAAATACCACAGTGTTCAGATTTTCTGTAAGATTTTTTGGGGGCATAGACAGGCTTGGGTGGGGTTTTTGGGGAGAAAGGCTGGTGTTTGGTTGGAGTTTTTGGTTGTTTTTTGGGGGAGTTTTGTTTTGCTGGGGTTTTTTCACATGTTTATTTCATTTGTTGGTTTATTTTTTGTTTTCTTTTCAGAAAGCATGTTGTGTGCTTACGCAGCAAGCAAAAACACAGGAAGAATAATATAACCACATCTTCTGACCTCAGTTACATAGTTCCAGAGCAATATTAACTCCAGTAGAGTTTCTCTAAATATTCATAGGTATAATTAAGACCAAAGTTTAGTAGCACTAAAATAAAAAGGAGTGGGGAAAAAAAAAAAGAGAAAACCCAAACAACAGTCATACAATGAATTCCAACTTTGTATGTTCTAAATTTATCTTTTTATTAAAATGATAGTCATACCTTTAAAATCAAAAGGCCAGAACTAGCTCCTATCCTATCTATCCACCCATAAAAAATAACCTTAGCGTTGCTTTAAAATCAAAAAACATCTGCTCAATCTTCTAGCTAAAGTCACAATGAACTCTACAGATTATTTATTATGTGCCGATATTCAAAAATGTCCTTGACTGAAGCCCTACACAATCAGGCTGGAAGAGCTGTGTGGAACTAGCAGGGAAGTCCTACAGCACTGCCCCGTTTCAGCCATTACACAGCTGAAGATTTCACAGAATCACACAGAGGGTTTGGTTGAAAAGGACATTAAAGGTCACCCAGTTCCCACCCCACTGCCATGGGCAGGGATGCCACCCCGCTAGATCAGGTGCTCAAAGCCCCTTCCAGCCTGGCCTTGAATGCTTCCAAGGATGGGGCAGCCACAAGTACACCAGGCAACCCGTTCCAGTGCCCCACCACTCTCATGGAAATGAATTTCTCCCTTTGTATCCGAGGTTTATATCTACACTCCTTGTTTCAGAGCAGACATCCCAAGATGACAACCCTTCAGTTACAATTCTTTCTATCTTGCAAAGAACCAAGGACAAGAAGGAAAGAAGGTCTTGCATACAACCTAATTCTTGAATGAATACAAATAAAAGTTATAAACCGAATAGTAGTTGCAGTTGTTCGCACTCCTGAGATCAGAACTTTGGCTGTGGCAAAAAGGTAAGGATAATTTATGAAGTATATGAGGTACTTTCTTCTTCCTCTAATCTTTGCTAGTGCTTCTTTCAGTGTAAGACAACTATGCCCTCAGAGCATAATTATTTCAATACTCCTTGTAAATCACTGTAGTTATACATCTTTTACTACACTGAGCTCCAAATAAACACTCAGCTGTTACCTTTGCATAGACTGCACTAGGAACAACATTCTTTGCTAGAAACTGTATTAAGGCACATCTGAAATTAATGTCAGTAATCAAAAGAGGCTGTTCTACAAATTTCTGAATCACCGCATTAAAAAACTGCATCCTTATTCCTGTTTTTTTCCCATTACTGTTTATATTTTCTAATTCTACCAATTAGAGGTACTTCAAAAAGTTGTAATTTAAAATCCAATTGCTTAAATTCAATTACATCAGCAGTTGAATGATCTCTCAAAATTCTGGAGTCAGAGGTAACCAAGTTTAGGTATTTTTCAGACAAATTGGCAGAGGATTAATTAAATTTCCAACGTTTTTGTTTGCTTGTTTTGAACCCAGATAAACTTTCGTTCTTTTCAGTTGACTTTAACCTTCTAGCACTCACCAATGGAAAAGGAGAGATGAACATCATTAGCATTCTTCGTACCTCAACTATATATTAACACACTTTCCTTATTGTGTGTACAGAATTTTTATATAGAACTTAAGGAGAATTATATAGTAGCATATGATATTTCTGCAAGAGTTTTATCAGAGGAAAAAGTGAATGAGGGGGAGTTTTGTTATTGCACAGCATCTCTGACAACTATTATTTTTTCTCCCAGCTTTTGTCATAGAAATCAGTAATAGACCAGATCTACATCCCATTGTAGCAAAAGCAAGTTTTGCCACTAATATAAATAGAAAATGAAGTGCTGAATTTTGTTTAAGGATGTTTTATTAAAGATCCTTTCTTACGAACATCCTTTTGAGTTGTTACTTATGTATTCATGCTCAAGTTTAGGACAGATTTTTTTTCTTTTAATTTATTTCTTTATTAGAAACTAACAAACTTCCATGCCTTTCTCAGTCTAGAACATTTGGAACTTTCTGTCAACTCAGTAACCCAAGCTAATTTTGCTGTACTAACTATAAATACTGTACTCCCACCACTGCACCTATGGTGAGGCCACAGTCACAGGACAGGCAGAAGGAAAGGGGAAATTTATACACTCTCTACACCTCTTTGGTTAAGAAATGTAGGTAATTCTGCTTTTCCAGAGTTGTTTGTGCCTCTCAGCCTCGGGGGATAAAATAATTTCTTGCTTTTCTCAGAAACTGAAACAAATCCTCAACACTGCAGAACTGTTTGAATTTCATGATGCTTCTTGCTTCTCAGGAGTTTTTACTCTGTGTGTGCAACAGAGAAAAGCTATTCCTCCCACTTCCTCTGACAAGGCAGGTATTAAAAGGCAATTCTGAACAATTCTTCTTATTGTATAGCTAAGCTTTTTAGCAAAAGGAAAAGCATAAGCAGCTCACAAAATGAAATCTGTAAGGCGAGTGTCTCACTGACTTAATTTAAAACTGCAGAGTGGCAAGCACTCTCACTGCAGAACTTTTTTTCCAATAGAGTATATATGTATATAAATACAGACAAATCAAAAACTAATGCACTAAGAATACAGAACTAGAATATCTGGGAAAATAAACTACATGCAGTGCCCATTCTGAGTGCTTCATCACAGTATAAACACAAGGTTAACTGAAATAAAGACAATGGTCCTCAGAAATTTTCTCCACAGACCAATAATTTGTCAGCACAAATGATATTAGTGTCCAGTGGATGCTGAGTTTGGTATTTGTCATTCTCCAATGGACAAAGCAGACAAGGTTAATTCTTGGGATCTGGTCCTGCACATAAGTGCTCTATGCTCCCTCCACAATATACTGCCTTAACCAATAGTGTTTATGACCATGTTTGTCATCTGTTTTGGAGCTGGAGCCTCTTAAACTTGAAGTCAAGGAATCATCTCTGCCTGCAATATCTAAGGCACATATGTTTCCATGCTATAAATACCAAAGTTTATCACTAAACTTACTCCAATGTCAGCAAAGATAAATCTGCTTGGAAGTGGCTGACTCCATGAACCTCTTTGGCTGTGTCCATGAACTTGTTGGAGCAAGTCCAAAGGACAGCTATGAAGGTGGTCAGAGGGCTAGAGCATCTCTCCTATAAAGATACACTGAGGTCATTCAGCTTGGAGAAGAGTAGGCTCCAGGAAAACCTTACAGCAGCCTTCCAGTGCCTAAAGAGGGCCTACAAGAAACTTGGAGAGGGACTTTCCTCAATGCCTCGTAGGGCTAGGACAAGGGGGCATGGCTTTATCTAAAATAAATTAAGTTTAGATTAAATATTGGACAGAAATTCTTCACTGTGAGGGTGGTGAGGCACCAGGGGTTGTGCTTAGACTTTGATTATCTTTAAGGTCCCTTCCAGCCCAAATCATTTTATATAGTTCTGTGATTTTATGAAGGAACCAAAGGATGTAGTTAAGGAGGACATCTACAAAATAACTCCATCTGAGTATTCACCCTGAAGCCTCCCCATCACTAGCAAGTTTGCAAAGCATAGAGGATATACTGATGTGGCAGGTAGAGTCCATACAACATAATTTCTTATACCACTATTTACAGCATTTAATGTTCACTATGGTAGTGCTGTATGTCTTGTTTTGAGACAATCTGGAGGGGCAGAGACCTCTAAGAGAAATGTCTTCCCTTGCAGTCAATACCCTTGGTTTCTTCAATACAGAGAGAGACCAAATATGCTCAAATATAACTGAAAAAATAACTCTTAACCAAGAAGAATGCTAATAACAATACCGATAAAACTGGATTAAACCAACCAGTGAGGAGAACCTTCCCAGGCACTGCCTACAGGACCAAATTGAGATGATGGCTGGCCTCCTCCACCCAGAAAACACACGTTGCCACGGAACAGAGACAAGATGGGTGTCCTTCCATGTGGTTTCCCTCCTCCACACCTGGAAAACCTTGCTGGAGAGTCAACACTGGCTGTGAGCTTGCCTTTCTATCTATCTATCTATCTTGTTCAACACCCAGCTTGTAGCCTGAGGGGTTATATGTGCACACCTTGAGCCCCCCTGGCCTGGGTGGCCACTCTGCACATTGCCAGCAAAGTACACTGAGCCATCAGCACCAACAGTCCAGTCTCTCACAGCACCCGGGCGGTCACTGCAGGAAGTCCAAAGTTTGAGACAAGCTCTTTAAAGAAGGCAAAATGCCAAAAGCCAAAAAGGCTATTTGGAGAAAAGAGAAGGTGGATACCAGAATTTTTGTGTAACCCAGGACACTCTACGACTCTTACTTGTTTATGAGACACAAAAAGTGAATGTTACATCACAAGCAAGAAAGGATAATTTTCAGGAGCACAGGAGAAGTCAGTGTTTCAGAAGATACATACAGGACCCCTTTTTCTGTAGCGTGTGAGAATTTTTAAATATATTAACTATTATTTTAGCATGCTCCCCAAGGAACTGGAGTGTCAGCAACATAAGCATCTCTCATCTCCTTCTCCCTTCACATTAGGAAAAGTCATGACAGACAAAATTCACACAAGAATTCTGTCAGGTGCTTAGAGATCTCTCCTGAATCTCTTGGCAAAGAAATAACTCCCGGTCACAAACTGGAATGCCTTCTCTAACTGATCAAGAGTGAAAAGGTGTTAAAAGGCAATACTGTATTGAATAAAGTCAGGATGCTTTGTGCTTTGAGCTCTTTGAGTATACTTGTGGCTACAGACAGTTAAACTAAGAGTATTTTCCATTGCTGATAGTGCCCTTTCCAATGCTGTTTAAATCCTTTAAGTTTTCACGGTTTGGCTAATCCTATTTCTTTTTAAATCACATTAAGCCTTTCCATATGTCTTATGAATAGTGAAAAGAATGAACACACACCTTGCAAAGACAGCAGAATAAGTCTCTCACATAAGGAGAAATGAGCTGGCTAGAATTCAAAACTACATTTACCTTCAATACTCAGCAGTGAAAGACATGGTTAAGGGATTGGGCAGTGTCCAAAATACTTTCCAACTCCATTACTACAGCTCTCGGATATGCTAGGTCCAATCAACTGCCTAAGCAATAGACTTCTCAGTGTTTTGACATTAGACATAATAATTCCTTTACCAGCCAGAACATACACCTTTCAAACACAATTGCTGCTGAAAACTGCAAAAAAAAAAAAAAACTGGGGGGGGAAAAAAAAAAAAAAAAAAAAAAA